>VZRV01003372.1:393305-456846 GCA_013398115.1 Falcunculus frontatus
TCTGGCCTTTTTTTTCTTTCTCTCCCCTCTCTTGGGCTCAGTGTAAAGGCACAGAAAGGCACAGGAATCATGTCTGGGCATAGAGCGATGATAGGGGATCCACATCATAAAGTCACCCCAAGACAGGGACACACACCCAACGTGTCATCGTGAAAACCAAAAAGCAGCAGATCAGGACCTAGAAAGCTGGAATCAGGGAATTGCCTCTGGAAAAGCACAGTGAGCCCACTCAGGGCTTACCAAGTCACAGGAAAGACCTTCATTCATGACTCCCAGGCTCTGTGTGCTCTGCAGCAACCACTCTGCAGCGTTTCTTCACCTCACCAGTGTCCTGTGCTGTTTGATTTAAGCAGTTTAAAGTTCTTCATAGGAAAACCACAGCAGTAAACACTTGTTACCCTTGCAGATGTGTATGGTCTGTCTCAGATTAGATTGCAGGGAAAATTTCTCAGCATCGGAACAGACTGCCCTGGGCAGTGCTGGAGTCACCATCCCTGGAGGTGTTCAAAATCTGAGTAAATGGGGCACTTTCTGGTGTGGTTTAGTGGCCATGGTGGTATTTTTTCAGATACTGGGGGCTTGGTCTTGATGGGGCAGCCACAGCTTCCCTGGATCCTCAGTATTCCAGGACCAATCCTGTTTGCCACTTCAGTAAAAGTTAAATTAAATACTGGGAAATAGTTAACTTCGTTCCAGATGTTTGAGGTTTGAGAAGGTTTGTCTGGGTTTTTTTTCCTGGAATCTTTAGTTAGAGACACCTCTTGGTGGCTCTTTTGGAAGAAAACACACTTGCAGAAATTCTTTCAAAATCCGTCTGCATTCAAGATTTTTTTTTATTAGGGAGTTTTGCTGTTAGATAATGAAATATTTCTTACAGCATTTTATTGGTGGCCAGTTGGGGTTTATTCGATTAAGTGTATATATGATAGATAATAAATACAGATAATAGATATAGATATATAGAGATATAGATACAGATATATGGAGATATATAGATTATATGGATGATATAGATAGATATAGATTAGATGTAGATATAGATAATAGATATAAATATATAGAGATATAGATACAGATTTATAGAGATATATAGATGATAGGATGATATAGATTAGATAGATATAGATAATAGATATAGAGATATAGAGATATAGATACAGATATATAGAGATAGATTATATGGATGATATAGATAGATATAGATTAGATGTAGGTAGATACAGCTATAGATACAGATGTAGATTAGATATAGATATAGATATAAATACAGATATAGATATAAATACAGATATAGATATCTCTGGAGCTGGCAACAAGAGATTTTGTTGAGTTAACTTTGGGACCAGCAAGTGAACCCGGAGCAGACAAACTGAATATCCTGGGAAATAATTCAAAGGCAAAGCAGGCAAATGGTGAGCTGCAGTGCCTGTTCCAGCCTGGTTGTAGGTAACAACAGTGTGTAATTCCAGAGGCAGGCAGGGTGGGATGGCTCTGCTGGGCCCTGGCACATCAATCACCCTGCAGAGGCTGTGCTTGGCACTGTCCAAGCCCTTATTGAATCCTCAAAGGCAGGAGAGCACCTGGAGGAAGCAGGCAGGGGCCTAATCGATGCCAAGGGACACATGTGGATGTATCAGGACCTCAGCATCTCTGTGGAAAAAGTCCATTTGTTTAAAGGGAAGGGAAAGGCCTGACACTTAGCACACGAAAATGGATTCTTTCATCAATAGGTTAATAGAAAAGCAGGCTGCGGGTTCACTCCTGCTCGCACAAACGTGCCATTAAAGTGTGAAAAATGGGAGAGGCACTGGGAAAGGGTCTCTGTGCACTGGAGACCATCTTCCCTTGCAGAGGGGTGCCAAACCTCGATTTTGCCTATTTATATGTAAATGTTTCAGAGGAAAAACAACTTTTCAGCTGGGCAATTATGCCTCTCTAGTGCAGAGACTTCTTAAACAGGTCTTGAAATGAAAGGGTTTTTTCAGCTTGAAGGATGCACCCAATGAAAATACTTTTAGATTTGATGATGTCACTCAGAATCCAGTCCTCCTTTTCAGCATGGAGCATTAAAGCCTGCAGATGGCTTTATTAAAATCATACCTAGCTTAGCAGTCAGGGGGGTTCAGGCAGTGCTCTTCCAGCTTTAATTCTTCAGGTGAAAATGGAGCTTTTTGTTAAAGCCTGCAACGACTTCACGTCGCTGTTCCTTTTCCCTGGAAGCAGCTGTTTGCTCTGAGTTCTGTGGGGCATTACAGAAGTTCCTTCATAAACAGTGAAAGAAGTTTTTTAAATGATTGTGTCCCAGTACTGGCTGTGTTGTGGGATGTTGGTGTCGTCCTAAAGAGTGAGGGGCATCCGTGGTGGGAGGGAGAAGGGTCTGAGGTCCCTTAGAAGACTTCTAAGGTTGACTTCAGCCATCAGCTCAGCACCACCGTGTTCACCACTGAGCCCTGTCCCACATCCACATGCCGTTTCCACACTTCCAGAGAATTCCACCAGCTCCCTGTTGCTCCCTTTGCTGTCGGGCGTCCTGGTGTACTCAGATGTTCCATCTGGTTCCTGTGGGATGAAACCCACCCTAAACAAAGTGTTTTAAAGGTTCCAGAGAAGGTGAAAATGGGCTCTCCCCTAATGAGCCTGGGAACAGAGTGCTTTTGAGCCATATTTTCTGCTAATGGTGAAGCAGCAGCTCAGAGGATCTCAGAGTTTGGGTCAATTCCAATAAAACGAGGGTGTTGCAATTCTGTGTAAAGAATTGACGGTTCCCCCCCCCTCCCTTTCCAAATAAACAGTTTGATTTTGCTGTGGGGGAGGAATTTTGGAGCAGCCTGGTCTGGTGGAAGGTGTCCCTGCCCATGGCAGGGGCTGGAGCAAGGTCCACCTTTAAGGTTCCTTCCAACCCATGCCACTCTGAGATTTTATGATTCAGCCTCCGCTGAGCTCAGTGATACAAGGAACATCCGTTGGTACGAGGATTTCAGGTCATTACATCAGCACCTTAGTTTCTAAAGGTGATGATGTAAAAAGGAGGTTTAAGGGTGAACTCCAAGCACCAAGTGATCCCCACAGGCTTTTGGAGGAAAAGGAGCTCTTGTCTGGCTGTGTTTTGTCACGAATTAAATCACATTTTACAGTAGCTGTTTTGTCCAGTCCTATATCTTCTGCACAGATACTTCCTGCCTTCTTTTTTTTTTTTTTTTTTTTTTGTTACTTCCACTGCTCTGCTTTTGTCTATTCCAATAGCAGATCCATTTAATCTTGTCAAATCGTGTCATGTTGTGGTGACTGAAAGAAAACTCACTCTGAATACAAGGTTTTCCACATCAGCCGTGGATTGCAGGGGCTGAGTGGTCCCGTGTGCATTTTCTGTGTGTGGCTCTTCACGTGTGAACGGGCTCGTGCTTGGATTTTACTTCACATGCTTTTTTGATGTTTCTTTTCTCCCCTTTTTTCATTGAAAAAAGAAAACAAAAAAATTTTTTTTTCTTCCTCCCCCTTCTTTTTTCTTTATTTTTATTCTCTTTTTTTTTTTCTCTTCCCCTCCTGCTCTCTGGACGCAGCCAAACGCAAAGCTTGGAAACTAAACCGTGTTGGTAGCCTGCGAAATATTTACAGCAGCAGCAGCACCAACACCGAAGGTAACAAACCCACCCGTCCCGGACAAATGCCTCCTCTCTCTCCCCCCTTTTTTTTACCCACTTCTCCAGAATTTCACCCTCCTCGCCTCTCTCCCTTTTCCCCTGGAAATGAGATATGCCCCAAGCATGCGTGTTTGTTTCCACCCCGTGTTTGCAGAGTCACTCCACTTGGTCTTTTCATCTTTCTGTTTGTGCCTTTTATTTTGCCATTCGTGTTCCTTTCAGCTTACTTAAATTTTGACCTTTCCCTCTAGTCGTGGAGTGGTGATGTTTAAATTACTTCAGGAACCCATTTTCTCCTCTTATTTTTTTTTTTTTATAAGAGATACATATATATATTTTCCCCTTTCTCCATGTGGGCACTCAATGTAATATTTCCCAAGTTATTACGGTTTTAAAAGTGTTAGTATCAGGTGTAATGATCTGTAGCCAAATACAATAGTGTGCCGTGACATTTAAGTAACAATCTTAATTTGTTTTGTGCAAGCCTTCTCCATAATGCTCTTTGCAGCTCTAATCCAGAGGCGAGACAGTGCCGGGTCATTTGCATGTGCTACTCTTGCTTGTAAATTCTGGATATTGTTGTATTTCTAAAGGTCACCCGGTGCCAAAGTTCACAAATTGACTTACATTGCTTTTTTTTCCCCCACCCAAGACAGCCATCATGCCTTTTGTATAATAGCACATGGAATTTCATGTATTTATTTCCTCCCCCCTCCCCTCTCCACCTTCATTGGAACAACACAATTATAAACTTTTTTTTTTTTAATATATATATTTTTTTTATTATTATTATTACAAATGTCAAAGGTCAGAATGACTCAGAAACCAAGCAAGGAGGAGAGGAGGGGGATAAAAAAATCCTCCACCACCACCTCCAGCAGCATGGAAGAGGATTGGTGTAAGGAATAGGGAATGCAAAATAGGTCACAACTCAGTAATCTCGCTACGAGGGAGGGGGATTTTTTTTTTTCTCTTCACTTAAGTGCGAACCAAATGGGTCAAGTAATCGCGAGCGCATGCCCTAACACTAATTGACTTATTTTGGAATGATTATAACTGTAATATTTTTCTTAATGTCACTGTTTTCTGGGCTGTTGATTTTAGTGATTGCCAAGCGGTGGCATTAAATCTCTTGTAAATTTTAAATTGCATGCTATTTCTGTAAACAAGTCCCTCTGTTCACATCCTGATCATTAACCTTTGGTGATTTATATCACCGTCCTTTTTTTGCACAATTACAGCCCAGGCTGCTGGCGGGGGCCTGGCTCTCCCTGCCAAACAAAGTGTGCACGGGAAACAGAAGTGGGGTTTTATTCCAGCTTGTTAAGGCACCCTTTTTTTTGGAAGTATAATTTTATTTCATTTCTCAGCCTAAGTGTAAAATTATTGCCTTTCAGAGCTGCTGAACCGGCTGGTTTGATCCTTTTGTTGTCTTTTCAAATATGAAGTGCAAAATGTGAAAAGACAGAAAGGGACTGTCAGATATTCATAAGTTTTGGGGTCGTCTTTTTTCCACAAAGGCACTTCAATAATTTTTTAATTTTCTGTTTGCTGTTTGTACCTCCCAGCCCAATTTTTCCTCTCTGATATGAGGTATGTTTGTTGGCACAGGTTTAGTGCTTGAGAAGCTTGTGATTTTATATGTATCTGTTAATAAATTGCAGTGGGGGAACAAATATATGGAATTCCCTTGTGTTTTACAGATCAACATTTTTTTAGGGCCTGTCTGATTTGAGGAATCTTTGATCTTACTGATCAAACTAAGTACTGAAGGCACCTTGGTATGGGAACACGGTCCTGCTGGCCATGGCCCAAAAAGTTTTGAGACACAGCATCGAAAGGAAATTCTAAAACTGGGCAAATGTATCATTTTTTGGATGTTTTTTCCCCCCAAATGCTGAAGGTTCAATGCTCTCCACAGCTTTGAGCTGGTACCGTGAGCCTTTGTGTGAGAGCTGCAATGGTGAGACATGCAAATGTGGAGTTAATGAGCATTGTAAGTATTAAAAACCACATGTTTGGATAATTATGCCTTCAAAAAAGAGAACGATGATGGGACATGACAGTCCAGAATAACAAACCTGCTTTGCTCCTTGGCACACGCGTGCTCGCTTGCACCGACACCTGTTTACACACCACAAACATTTCCATCAGGTCCAGCCCCAGTTTGAAAAGCTCTCCAGTAATGTTTAACTCCCTCCTGTTGTTTGAGGTGCTCTGTGTGTGCTCCCAGGCAGGCAGATCTCAGCTGGAGTGGGAGGAAGGTGCAGCCCAGGGTGCTGTAGTTGTGCTGGGGGTGGGTGATGGTCCCCAGGTTGGGGGGGACTCTGTGCTTGAGTGTCCCCATCAGAGGGGCTGCTCTCTCCTGGCTGTCTGACAGCAGAAATAACGTTACGGGTAGGATTTCCACCAGGTGTGGGATCCCAGCTGAAGGACTCGACTTTCTGAGGGTGTTACAGAATCATCGAGGTTGGAAAAGCTCTCCCAGGCCATCGAGTCCAACCTATGGCTGGTCCCCACCTTGTCACCAGCCCAGAGCACTGAGGGACACCTCCACGTGTTCCTTGGACACCTCCAGGGATGGGAGCTGCACTCCAATGCCTGAGCACCCTTTCCATGGAGAAATTCCTCCTGATGTCCAACCTGAGCCTTCCCTGGCACAGCTTGAAGTCGTTCCCTCTCCTCCTGTCCCTGTTCCCTGGGAACAGAGCCCAACCTCCACCTTGCCTCAGAATTGCAGAGTTATCTCCTGCATCAGTTCTGTCTCATTACAAGAAATCTTACTTTCATTGATTGTAAAGTTTGCCTAAACTCTTTAGTTTTCAGATTTTGGGGGTTTTCCATAGGGAGCCACTGACAAATGAGAAAGTCCCACGTGCTCCCTATTGCAGGCAGCAAGGCTTTAAGCAATCCTCTGGTTCTCTAGGAGGAAAAATACATAGTAGCAATGAGTTATGCTTAAAACAAAGCCCACTCTGGTTTTAAGAGTACCTTGTACCTGTTATCATAGCAGTATTCTTAAAATACAGAATTATTTCTCCTATACCGACAGATTTAAGGCCAGGTTGGCTGGGGCTTGGAGCAACCTGCTCTAGTGGAAGGTGTCCGTGGCAGGGGGGGGAACTGGATGATCTTTAAGGTCCCTTCCAACCCAGACTGTTCTGTGATTCTATGATTTTGCAGCAGAGCAGGAAGGATTATCTTTAAGGAATTAAATGCCTGTGCTCTGCATGTGTAAAGATGTTCAATCCTGATTTTTCCCCTTGTCACGGTTGCCTCTGAGATTTTAAACAGTGCTGGGCCGGATTTGGCGGGCACTGAGGGAAAGCTTTTTTCTTTGGATACTCAAGAAGTCCCAAGCTGCCTTTGGTTTCAAAGCAATGCTGTTGCTGCCGTGGTGCTGTGCCCATGCAGGAAGTTACATCCTGTCTGTCTAAATTTTTTTTCAATTTGTGTTGTCTTGGCACCCCAATAAAACATCGAGTCCATGTGGCAGAGGGGTTCAGTGCCTTCAGCCTTTCACCACCGCTCAGATAAATGTGATATAAACCAGCATTAAACTCTTCCAGTGGAACACGGCCTTTACCAAGAGCTGTGGGCAAGTGATAGCAGAGCTCCATTGTCCTGATAGGGTTGATTTTCAGAACTAATTAGATTTAGACACTGGGTTTGGAAAGGGGAGAGAAGTATTAGCGTAGCCATGCCCAGTGGGACATGGCACAAATATTTCCTTAATTGAGGCTGCTAATAAACATCCTCATGTGCCGAGTGACAGCTGTGATTCGCACCCAGTGGCAAAAGGTAACGCGGCCTGATGCTGCGTGGGACGTAAATAACACGTTGTAAACAAACCATTTGTTGTAAACATCTCCTGTTGCTTCCCTGAGCACCCCAACAGCTCTCCCTGCTCCTCCTTTCGAAAGGATGAAGGGTTATGGTGCTTGAGCAGAAGAGATTTTCAGGAGAGGGAGGAGGAGGCAATGGGAAAGGAGCTTAAATAGGTCTCGGTGTTACTCGAGGCTTGGCTGGGATTCAGGTTGTAACCTCAGCTCTTGAAATTGCTTCAGGAGCGTTTGAAACGCGCCCTCGAGGGTGTTTTGGTGCTGCACTTCTTGTTCCTGGGAAGTGTTTCCTGTGTGAGTGGCACCACCCAGCAGGTGTGCACGATGAGTTACTGTTAATTAGCAGCAGCACCAGCATCCTCTGCTATCAGACAAATACAAATGCACAGCCTGGAAGCCGGGAGATCCAGTCTTGTTCCTGGTTCAGGCAAAATACTCGTGAATGTCTCTAAGAAATACCTTAATATTTATTTGTTTAAAAGCCAGCTTTTAAGATGGGTGGGATTTCTGCATGGCAGAAAGGAGCCCTTGCCTCCCGTTGACTTTTCCATGCTGAAAGGTGGGACCAGGTGATCCCTGAGGTCCCTCCCAACCTGATCTTCCAGGGTTTTGTGACTTTGAGTTGTGCCCATCACTGGTACAAGGTGGCAGTGGTTATTTATGCAGTTCTTGATATTGAGAGGAAAATAGGTGGGGAGTGGAAACTGGGACCAAGAGGATTCGTGCACGTGATTTAGAACCACTCCTGAGGGATACCAGGTGGTGTGACTGCTTCTGGACATGTGCTTTCCCTGCATTTCAGTAGACTGAACTGAGTTCTCTGGAACAAGAGGAATTATGGACTAATTGTATCCTGTGGTAATTTTCACTGTGGTTTTCTGAAGCCGATCTCAGTCCCACATCACAAACACATGGGATGGGGAAGGCAGTGAGGCCATGCCTGAGTGTTTGTTTTTTCTTCCACAATCCATTGCTCCTCAGAAATTTTCTCTTTGTTTTCCAGAAGTGGGTGGGCTGTGGCAGTGTCTGGCTCTTGGCAGAGCAAAATAAATGTGAACTTGGGTTAAATGCAGTTGGCTGTGGAAGATGATGGTGAAAGGAGTGTCCATGGAATCCCAGAATGGTTTGGGTTCAAAGGGACCTTAAAGCTCATCTCATTCCACCCCCTGCCATGGCAGGGACACCTTCCTGTATCCCAGGCTGCTCCAAGCCCCATCCTACCTGGCCTGGAACAATTCCAGGGATGAGGCAGCCACAGCTTCTCTGGGCACCCTAAAATTCACTGATTCCATGCCCACTTCCACTAAAATAAAAAAATCTCTTGTGCTTTGCCTTCCATATCATCACAATCTCACCATTTTGGCTCATTTCCCGTTCCAGCCACCCCTTCCCTCTTCAAAAAAAAAAAAAAAAAAGGCAAAACAAACAACAACATTTTAGACATCTCCTGTTGATAATAACTTCCAAATGGAAGTCGGTGGCAGCTGGTTCTTTGCACTTTAACCCTTCCTCTGCTGCCCTTCCAGGAAATAATTGATGACTGATTGGCCCATTAACCTTTTTTTCTTAAAAAAAAAAAAAAAAGTTTGACAGCCTGGACTTGTGTAATGAGGAGGGATTCCTGGTGAAATCAGGCTGATGGCTGAGTTGCTTGCCCCTGAGGATGCAAAATTAGCCCCGTGGGACCTCGTCTGCATAGAAACTGGACACAATTAGTGTAATATCCGGTGTTATTAATGTAGTTTGGAGTAATTGGGCAGGTTGATTTCGACAGGTTGATGGTGCTAAAATACTATTATAGTGGACCTTTCCATGAATAACTGTTAAACATGGAAAACTGTTTAATAAAATTTTGTGATTGGGCTCACAGGGATTTAAATAGCACAACCTATAATTTGACTGAAGAGGAAAAGTGAACAATTTCATCCTCCCGCCTGGATTTTCCTGTTCCTGTGTGCTGGGCTTAAGGACGTACAGGAACAGATTTGTTCCTTGTCTTCTGAGGGAATTGCCCTGGGGGTGACGTGGAGCAGGCGCTGCTGCTTTGTTTCACAGCTGAGCTTGGGGGAAAAAAAAATACTGGTGTGTTGAAGCAGAAAATATTAGGGAAGATGTCTTCATCTTTTTGGAGAGTAAATCTGCTTTTTGGGGAGTAAATCTGAAGCTTCAGTGGCTGTAGAATCATGGAATTATTAAAGTTGGAAGAGACCTCCAAGATCACTGAGTCCAGCTGTTAATGCAGCGCTGCCATGTTCACCACCAACCCATGTCCCCAAGTGCCACATCCACGTGGCTTTTAAAGCCCTCCAGGGATGGGGACTCCACCACTCCCTGGGCAGCCCCTTCCAAGGCCTGACCACCCCTTCCATGAATAAATCCCTCCTGATGTCCAACCTGACCCTCCCCTGGCCCAGCCTGAGGCCGTTCCCTCTCCTCCTGTCCCTGTTCCCTGGGAGCAGAGCCCGACCCCCCCCGGCTGCCCCCTCCTGTCAGGGAGTTGTGCAGAGCCACAAGGTCCCCCCTGAGCCTCCTTTTCTCCAGCCTGAGCCTCTTTCCCAGCTCCCTCAGTCACTCCTGGTGCTCCAGACCCTTCCCCAGCTCTGTTTTCTTCTCTGGACCTCAAAATGTCCTTCCAGCCCCGCCTGAAAACGTGCTGCAGCTCCCCTTGGCTCGTTTCTCCTGGGCAAACCAGCTCCATGTGTGTGTGCTCAGCATTATTGAAGTGGAGATTAGAGGATTCAGTGGTGCTGCAGGGACCTTACCTGTGTTGTCCTGCAGGAGACAGTGCACAGGACTGAATGTAACTTCATTTATTGTGGAGTAGTTCCTCTTAGATCTTCCTCATAAACCCCTGAAAGCTCTGCTGGATAAACAAGGCTTTTTCCATGATTTATTCATGGCATTTTGGGGAATGTTTCTACCTGGTTGTTTTGAACACGGTGTTGCTAAAATGGAGCAGTCGGAGCTGTGCAGTTGCATCATTCATCTGTGACCTGAGGGAATGGCTGGAGCTGTGTCAGGGCAGGGGCAGGTTGGAGAGCAGGGGAAGGTTCTTCCCCCAGAGTGTGCTGGGCACTGCCCAGGCTCCCCAGGGAATGGGCACAGCCCCGAGGCTGCCAGAGCTCCAGGAGCGTTTGGACACCGCTCCCAGGGATGCACAGGGTGGGATTGGTGGGGTGTCTGTGCAGGGCCAGGGGTTGGATCAGTGATCCTTGTGGGTCCCTTCCACCTCTGGGTATTCCATTATTTCTTTTCCCACTTATCCCATGCGCTGTTTTTCAGTAAAACTGCTGCCTCAGCTGCCTTCCTGCACCTGAAAACAACCTTCAACTGCGTGTTTATCCCCACCTCAAGGTGCCCAGTCACCTCCTGCAGTTTGTGAGGCATCGTTCCAGCAGTGCAGGCACTGGCCTTGCTGTCATGCAGCTTATCCAGGAAAACCCCTTGTCCCACAGCCTGGGAGCACAACTGCCAGTGGGCAGCAGTGCTGCCTTTAAATCTGCTGCTGGATTTGTCCCTGATCTTTACATGTTTCTGGATGATGGGGGAATGCAGTAGTGTCGTGGCTCTGAATGTATAATAAGTCATTATCGGACAAAATGCTCTTTCTGAAGCTCATTATGGCTGATGTTCACCAGAATTTTGTGCTCTGTTATTCTTTTTCTTTTCATGCTCCGTGCCAGCCCTTCCCAATTGCACTTAATTCTGTTTCAGCTTCCTGGATTTTTTTAATTTGGCGTTGGTGTCCCATGTGTAGGTTGGGTGTGTGTCCATTTATTTCAGTTCTGCTGGTATTTCCATGTGCTGCTCCTCTGGCCTGAATACTTGTCCTTATCCTCCAGTAGCCCTCAGGATATTTCACTGACCCTCTCTCCTGGCTTCTCAGATCATTTTCTCATCTCCCGTGTCAGATGTGGATGTTGAATAGGTTGAACTGATTTTAATCCTGTATTATAGCCCAGTAATTATTATTATTATCCCAGTATTTGTGCTGTAGAGGAGAAAATGTACACATCTGCTTTAATATATCTGTGCTTGTAAAACTGCTTGAAAGAAGAGGGTAAATTGTTACATTTTCTGTATTGTCAGCTCTTCATGGTCCATTCATCTTTTATTTTGTGGCACCCTTTGATTTTTACATTATGTAGCTTTTAGCTCCTCAGGTTTAAATCTAAATGATGCTCATTGGCCATTTTGTGTTTGATTAAGGGACAGACTTGATTCCAAACTCACAAACACAGGAACTGAGCATTCACCCAAACCAGTGCTTTATCTGGATAGCATTTGGAGAGGAAAAAGCAGTGGATCCTGGTTGTTTCCTGCTGCACTGTGCAGGGCAGGATCCAGCCTCAAACCTCGTATCCAGACCTGCATTTATAGGATTTGCAAAATCCCAGAATGGTTTGGGGTGGAAGGGACCTTCAGGATTATCCAATCCCACCCCCTGCCATGGGCAGGGACACTTTCCACCAACCCAGGGTGCTCCAAGCCAGGTCCAACTTGGCCTTGGACACTTCCAGGGATCCAGGGGCAGCCACAGCTGCTCTGGGCACCCTGTGCCAGGGCCTCCCCACCCTCCCAGGGAAGGATTTCTCCCCAGTATCTCATCTAAATCTGCCCTCCTTCAGCTTAAAGCCATTGTGTAGCAGAAGTTCTCATCAACCAAGGTTGTTTCAGCTACTTTTCACTATCCTTAACTTAATCTTTTCTTCCTATTGCATTTTTTTTTTCCAGAACAAGAAGAAAACTTTGAGTTTATCATCGTCTCTCTCACGGGCCAGACTTGGCACTTCGAAGCAACCACCTACGAAGAGAGGGACGCGTGGGTCCAAGCCATAGAGAGCCAGATCCTGGCCAGTTTACAGTCCTGTGAGAGCAGCAAGAACAAGGTATGGGACACAGAGTAACCCTGACAATTAGCCATGGGTTGGGTGGTCATTAAGATGACAGCAGATTCTGAATTTCAAGCCCATACTCCTTGAGGGGTGTGTGTGTTACCCCCACAGCTGAGCACGGTTGGAGCTTTCTGAGGGAAGAACATGGCCTAGGAGGAGCAGCTTTCCCCCTTGGAATGCTTTCCTCTGATGACAGAAGGAATTTGCTCACCTTTCCTGTTAAAATAACTGTTTAAAATCTGAGATGCCTTCAGCCAATGCTAATTTTTGGGAGAACTTCTGTGTCTTGAGTGCAGGTGTCTGTGAATGCTTCACAGGAGGGAGCAAGGTGCTGAGTGGTGATTGAAGGAGAGAAATGGCCAATAATTGTCCAGAACTGCAGATCCCATAATATTACCCACCTAGCTGTTGTCTTTCAGGATTTTATATTGTAAGGAAGAGATTGATATTTTTAAATGAATGCCTGATTTCATTGCCCTGATGTGCTGGGGTAGATCAAACACCAGTAATTACCATCATCACAACACAATTTACGTCCCATTTTGTGTTAAAAAATGGGTTTATTTCCAACATATATTCCTGAGGTGGAGGAAAATCACAGATTACATGTTTCTTGCTTTGCATGGGTTCACACATTCTGATATATGTGTGTTAGCAGAGCACAGAAGGGGAGATTTGTGCATGAACACCTACATAAAAATATTAATGCAAAAGGATAAAGAGTGGCTGGGCAATGGCTCAGAGAGGTTTTTCTCTCTGAGTTCCCAAAGCATGTCAGAAGAACTGGCTGGAACAGCAAAGGTCAGGTTTAGCAGGTGTCCCATGGAAGTTGTGTCTCCACATGGATCTCCATAAGTCCTGCTTAAATCACTTCTCCTCCAAGAGTCCCTCTGCTGGTGCAGGGAGCGGTTTGCTCCTCGGGGAGCCCTCAAGGCAGTTGAGTTGGGTGGAACTGAAGTGCTGCTACATCAGGAGGATCTCCCCAAGCAGAGGTCATGGGCAGGTCACCATGGAGGGCATTTAAAGGGGAGCCACCGGCTGAAATCTGACCTTTGGATGATGAAAAGGTTCCAGCACTTTTGCAAACCGTCCCTTAGTCTTCATTAGCACAAGCACACACATCAATAAAAGGAATTGATCCTGTAAAATAATATTCTTACCTCATTCATCTCAAGAAGCAGCCCTGCAGTGTGGCTGCTGCTCTTGGGCAGAGCAGGGCTCATCCTCAAGTTCGATTTCCCTCTGTTAGAATCCAGGCTGGAGACCCCAAAAGTCATGGAGATGCCAAAAGATCACTGTTCCTTGAGAGGCAAATGAAGAGTTGAGGTTCCTTGAGCATATTCATTCGACCTTGGTGTGAGCTGTGGGGTTTGCTGTTCATTCAGTTGTGTCATTGAGGTTTTTTGGGTTGTTCTTGCTGCTCATCCGTGTCGTTAAATCCCCGCAGTCCCGCCTGACGAGTCAGAACGAGGCCATGGCCCTGCAGTCCATCAGGAACATCAGAGGCAATTCCCACTGCGTGGACTGCGAGGCTCAGAGTAAGTACAGCCACCTGACTTCAGCTCTGACCTCTTCTCCTTGGCCAGGACCTGGGGAAACACCCAGCTCTGGCCTCCCTGGTGTTACATCCCCTCTATTGTTTGCACATTTCTGCTTCATTGAGGAGTTTGCTTAACCAAATCTTAATTTATGTTCAATATTCGCCACATCAAATGCATCCTGATTTTTCCCCCTCGTTGTTTCACGTTGAATGTCAGCATTTCTGTACTTTCCCTTCAAAGAAAAGGCAAAAAGTTTGCTGTTTGCCATCAGTTCCTTCCATTTTCCTCCTGTTTTGGGTGGTGAGGGCACACGTGCCATGGTAATATTTTCAAAGAGGTAGAGCTTGATTGCTGGATTCTTGGTTTGCTTTTTTAGGCTTGCTTGTCAGAAGAAACCAAAGTCATTGCTCATTATATCTGGATACTAGAAAACTGATTTTGGATTTTTTTTTCCTTCCCCTTTGTGTTTCTTCTCCTTTTTTTTTATATTTTTTAGAACATAGACTTAGTGTTCAGAAGAGTGTTCTCGGGAATACTTTGAGCTGTGCTTCACCTCACTAACCCCGACTGAGGCCATTATTCTGGTGCTCTTTAGTTCCAGGGGTTTGCAACAAAGCCGCAAAAAGGAAGTTCTCTTGCGCTGAAGCAATTAGTTGGAGGAGCCGAAGGACTGAGAACTTGTGCATTTTTATTTCTTTGATATTTAGAAGTCAGAACTTTCCTTGCGATTTTTTACACGTGCTTAAAATGGAAAAATATTCACGTATTTTTCTTCAGGGGTGGTTTTTATTTTTGAAGATTGGCCGCTTAGGATTTTGACTCCTGGTCTAAGGCATTCTGACACCCCAGTGTGAAATGAACATTTGTACACAAGTGCAGGTGCTTTTACACCAATTTGGTCTCTGTCTTCCACTCTGAGTGATTCAGCACATGCTAAACATGGGGAAAGACTGGTTTGAGTGGTATTTTAGCACCTGGAGCCCAAAGCAAGTCTTATTTATTAGTGTGCTTTCATAGTGACCTGGCAGTCATTGAGATTTCCCCCAGAGCTTTGATGTGGCTCAGGAGAAAGGCAGGTGGGGTGGTGTGCTGTGTGTGAGGAGGAGGGGGTCTGGGAGTGACCTACATGGATATTTAGCTCATTTGAAGTGCTCACTGCTGCCTCTGAGCAGCCCACAGTGGGAGTGGTGCCTCACTCTCTCTGTGCAGCTCTGGGTTTTCCCAGCCTTGCTAGCTAAAGATATATTTATAAAATATACAAATATATATATTATAGTAATAGAGGTATTTATGGGGGGTTATATTATATATCTGTAAGGTGCAATCCCTTCAGTGCAGACAACTTCCACACCCACAGCATCCCTCTGATCCACCTCAGCTCTACCCAGGCCCCACACTATCCCCAAGGCTCGTGTTTTTCTCCCCAGCCATGCACATATCCCAGAATTAATCAGGAAAACGGTTGTGCAAGAAAGCAGCACCTTTTTTTTTGCTTTTTGGGGTTTTTTTTTCCCCCCACAACCAATGTGGTTTTCAGCCAGATTGCTCATGGGTCGAGCTGGCCCCCCGTGTGTGGTGCCAGCAGCAGGGATGTGCCAGGAAGGTGTTGCTGGGAGAGGGCAGAGTGGGACAGCCCACTTGGCAACGCTCTGTCGTGTAGCTTTTGCAGGGGGATGATTTTGGAATCTCAGCTGGACTTGTTTGTGTTCTCAGAGATGATTTATACCCTCTTTGACTCCTCTTGCTGTTTGACCTTCCTGATTTTAAGGCCACCGTCATTCCTTTGGAAAAACCTGAGATATTTCCAAAGCGATGGATCTGAAAATGTAAATACACACACGAGGTGAACCTCAGCCTGCTGCTTTTTCTGCAGGGCTTTGCTTTATTCCCTTGCCTCCCTTCCTGCCTTGCCTGAGCAGGTCCTTACCCCTGGAGCACTTAACATCACAAACCCCAGAAGTCGTTTGCATCTCTACAGAGCCAGATGTTTGGGAGCACAGGAGTACGAGATGTTGCTATCCCTCAGCTCTATTTGAGAGCCATCAATCTTCCACTTCACAAGTCTCAGTCTTGCTCTTTCTGGAGCTCTTTGCCTTTTGAGCACTTGATGCAGCACTTTGTTTCACGGGGGAATTCTGCCTTGTTGGCTGTTCATCCAGCAGCTGTGTGCTGCCAGCATCCCGGCCCTTTGGCAGCCTCCAACTGAAGTTATTCAATATTCTCCTTTTAACGTTCCCATCCCAGAGCAAGAGAGGAGGCAGGGTGCTCTTTAGGAGCTGGAGTTTGTGCCCAAGATCTGATTTCGTGTTTCAGAAGGAATCTGGTGTTGCCTTTTCCCAAAGCAGCGGCATCCCGGTGCTGACTTTGTGTGGAGAAGCCACCGATGGAGATCCAATTGCATAGGCAAACCCAGCTGAATTTCTGGATTTTGGCTCCACCAGAGGATGAATATGAGTCACCTCTTTCTCTGATTTTCCAGAGAACATGGAAAATCAGGTCTTTGCTGTTGCAGAAGAAAATAGGGAGGGTTTAAAGACATGGATTTTCATCATGAGTTTTCCAGTCCAGGAGTCTGATCACTTACTCCGGTGTATTTTGTATTTGAGAACCAAACACTGAGGTAATAATTTGGGCAGTCTTGTCCTACCCATCACAGAATTCAATGTTCTCGTGCAGAGTAGAGAAAAAACCCTCTCAAAGAATAGGAAAGTTGCAAACTTTTCTCTCTCTTCTACTGCACCTTGAGATGCCTTCACCCCTCCCTCTTCTTTCCCTGGCTCTCCTGCTCCTCCTCTTTCCAGCAATTCCCCCTGCTCAGCCCAGGGATATCTTACACCTGCAGACCTCAGGAGGGTTTAGCGTTTGATGAGCCTCCTTGGATCCAAAGGGATGAAGGAGACTGTGGGGAGGGGTTATTCTCCTAAGAGAGTTTTCACCTCCAGATGGTGAAGCTGATTGAGGTGAAGAGGTTTTCAGGGAAGGAGTGAGCCAGGCATTTTTGAGAATCTGGACAGCTGAAATTTGTGATCTGGATATGTTCAGTGGTGCTAAAAAGTGCATTTTTTGTTTGACCAGTTTTAAATAAAGCACCTCTAGCTGCACTGAGTGAGCTTTTTCTTCCTTTTACCATCAAACCTTGATGTCCACGCCTGCCACGTGCTTGTGAACATCCTCCAATTCAGAATTACTCTCACCATCAGCAGGAAAAGGGAGCTGGGTTTGTATCATCTTCTTAAAGGGAAAAAAACCCCAACCTTGAATAGTTACAGCTTTCTAACCACGCGTGGTTTGAATTAGTGATAATAATTGTCATTTCTATAACGATTTCAGCCCTTGCCTTTCCTCGTTTGCCACCTTCCCACTCACCTGTGTGTTGTCAGATTGTTGAAATTGAAAATAATACCTCGGTAAAATTTCCTGGGACCTCCTGGTTGTTGTTTTGGGGGACTCCTTCAGTGCTGGCAAGTGCAAGGGCCCTTCCAACCCAAACCATTCTGCGATGCTCTGAAGCAGGTGAATGTTTCAAGAATTTATTCAGTACAAGATGCACTACAAGTGGACTTCAAGTAGGGGGGTGTTTTGGGAGGGAGGTCAGGTCCTTCACACCAGTTCTGTCAGAATAACTGGAATCATGTAAGGTATTTCATTCTCTTGCTTCATTCTGAGTTCTTGCCTCTTGGAGCTCATTGCACTGTGGATTTTTGTTAGGATAACCCTGGCCTTTGCAGGTCAGGGGTTTCATTCCCAGTCACAGTTTGCAAATTTCAAATTATTACTTGCGGTGTTCAAGTTTATACCAACAAATTGCTATTTTGGGGGTATTTTTAGTGTGTTTCAGATACACCACTGGTTCCCTCACTGGCAAAACAACAGTGGAGGTTGTTTAATAATAGTAATCTGAAGAATTATGGAATTGAAGGAGTTTGTTGTAGTTGTTGTACCAAAAGCTTGGAAAGCGTGGCAGGAGTTTTGTCTCAACTTGATTTTGGAGGTCTGAAATGCTGTGTAATATAGGTGTTACATTATGTATAATATAAGAGTTGGTGTAGACAGGAACTTTTAAACAAAAGATGTGGTTTTCTGCTCAAGTGGAATAAGATGGGGGATTTTTCTTTTTGGTGACATTTTTAGATTTCTAAGGATTGACCAAAATACATCAATCAATGCCTTCAATGAAATTTAGGACTTCACAATTAAAATTATCAGCTTTCCTCTCCTATTTTTTGTCCAAACATGACATGACAAAGAACTAGGAAATGTTTTGTTTCCACATGTTTTGGCTTCAAAAAATGGCTTTTCAATTTTGGGTTATACAAAGTCAAGACGAGTCTTTGGATTAAATTTTCCGGGACAGAAGGAAACACTGGAAATTCATTTTTTTTCAACACCAAATTTTATTTAGATAGGAATAAGAATTGGCTGCCCTCTTAATTAATCCCTGTTTTCCTGCTTGGCATTTGGGGTAGTTCTTTGGAATGCACAGAGTAAGGCATGTAAAAAAGATCTGACAGCGGGGGGGAGAAGAAACCAACAACAATTCCTCTGGTGTCTTCAGTTGCATTTGTTAAGGTGAATGTTGGTTGGAGAGAGGGCAGTCCGTACAAATCTAGATTTGAATTGCACAGGAGAGTGGCAAAAGAGTTCTGAACCACATTGGGAAATGCAATTTCCCATCTTGTGTCAGGTTTGTCACAGTTCTTACCCTTTGTGGGGTTGTTTTGGCGGCGTGGAATCCTCCTGGTTCGTGCCCTGGAACTGGGGCTGTTCCCAGTGGGACATTTCCATCTGGGTGTTTATCCCCCTGATTCTGGAGGTGGAAGAAAAGTCAGGTGTAAGAGCCACCCGTAGCTGGTGGTGTAGGTGGTTATTGAGGGAGTTAATGTGGTTAGCACAAGAGAATTGTTTCTAGGCTCTGGGTTTTTTTCTCCTTTTTCCCTTTTAACTGGCTACAAGCAGCTCTGGGTTCCCAAGGAGGGGCTTTCTCCACTTCCATCATCCTTTACCCATCGCTGTGGTTATATTTCCTTTGTTTCTTCTTTCCCCTCTAATTCGTTGGGTTTTGTGACTGGAGGTGGAGTGATACACCTTCTGAGACACCACATTTTAGTGTTCTTTAGCCCTTGAGGGTCTCCAGTGACCCTGAGACACCTCCCAGCTGCGCTTTAGGACGAGACACCCCCGCAGCCAAAACCTTCACGCACGAACACCAACTGGAAAGTTCTTTTGGCCGTTCACTTGTCCTAACTGCTGTGTCCCTTGCCCTGCAGACCCCGACTGGGCCAGCCTGAACCTGGGAGCCCTCATCTGCATCGAATGCTCAGGGATCCACCGCAACCTCGGCACGCACCTGTCCCGCGTGCGCTCGCTGGACCTGGACGATTGGCCCATAGAGCTCATCAAGGTGATGTCGGCCATCGGCAACGAGCTGGCCAACAGTGTGTGGGAGGAGAACAGCCAAGGCCACGTGAAGCCTTCCTCAGACTCCACCAGGTGGGTTTGCTCACTCTGCCTCTTTTAGATCCTCCCTCGCGGCGTGCCTGGTTGAAAAATCATGATTTATAGCCTCCCTGCATGCCGGGGAAGAGCGTGTGTCAAAGTGGGGAGTGGCAAAAGTTGAGTGACCTCGTTGCTTTCTGGCTCTTGTGAAGGTTTCCTCAGCAGCTCTGCAGTTTTTCTGTTCCGTGGGAGATGGGAACCTCCTGTCTGCTTCTTACTCCATCTAAATTATCCTGTCGTGTGCTCCTTTGTCTCGGTGGGCCACAAAGTTCCTGCCTCTTGAACTACGCAATTGTCATTAATAATCTCCCTTCGGAGGTTCAGGCTCGCTTGGGAATTTGTACCTGGCTGGCAGGTCTTTGGCTGTGCTCAGGGATGTTCAAAGTCCTGCTCGCCATGGACTTGATTACTTTTTGTGCCTGTGTGATTTATGTGAAACCATGAGCTGCTGGGGGGTGGGGGTTTCCTTTGAGAACAGCATTTTACCTGCCTCTCATAGCTCCACACAGTGAAAATCTTCCTGTGATGTGTTGTCCTACCTAAAACTAGGGCGTTTTATGCTTAATTAATCTGATCAGTGTCAAAGACAGATGTGTTGAGAATACTTTTTCCAGTTGGGGATCAGGTGGAAAGATCACTACACCTGGGCCACCTCCTGCAGTGGAGGGGTGGGTTTGTGCTGTTGTGTGTAATAAAGTCAACTGTTTCTTCTTGCATTATTTCGTTAGCCCTGAAAAATGAATTTGTGGTGCCACCTTTGGTTCATCTTCGAGAATGAAGCCACTGCATTAATCAGGCTACTTAGATGAATGGCTGTGCATTTAAAAGTGCTCTGGCAGACCCAAAGAGAGGTTGTGTTCAGGCAGAAATGGGATGTCTGCTCTATGTGTTTGTGTTATTAGACAGGTAACACGATGGTTTCATCAGGCACATTGAAATGAACTCTCAGTCATCAGTATCACTTTAATCCAGAGATTTTCTATTCTTGCTCCTCACAAATACATGTTGCTCCTTAGTGCTGAGGTGAGATAGAGCAATACCTCAGTCCTAAACACCTGAGAGGAAAAGGCTTGCACTCAATTGGAATTCTGTTTAAAAAAAGAAAAATCACATTGTTTTAGTAGTCATATAATAAACACCATGAAAAATCTAAAATCCATGTGACTGTGATGAAAAGAGCACCATTCATTTCAATTAAATAATTCATTTGGGATTCAGTTTTTACTTCTAGAAAATCAACTTTGTTCTCTTAGTATTTCATGCTCAGGGCTTATTTTAATTCTCCCACTTTGTTTCAGTGCATCTTCATGGTTATATTCAGCTGATTCTGATTGTCACTGAGATCACTGCACTTTCTTTGCTGCACTGCAACATTTTTGGACAAAAAGATTCATTTTATCAATAGGATTTTCTAGCTCTGTGTTCAGGTTCACGCTTAAGTGATAAAAGAGATGCTAGGAAAAGTAGAATTGGGATGATGTGAAAATTTTCCCGCGAAGCAATTGCAATCTTGCTTTGCCGCTCCCATTCCTCTGCTGTTTGCAGCAGGGACTGAAATGCAATTTTTCACGTAAATACCAGAAAGTTCTGCTTTTCCCAAGTGTGTGCCTCCTTTTGTGCTTCACTTTGGTCTCTGCCAGCATCACAGTCCTTCTGTCCAAGCTGTGGTGAGAAAATAAATTCAGGTACTTCAGGTAGAGGCTCTGCTTTCCGTGTTCTCACTGCTGTTTGGAGTGTTGCATGAGGAATTCTATTGGAAGCAGCTAAAATGGACCTGAAAAGAGGCTTGAACAAACCTCCCTTTTGTTGTTGTTGAAGGGGGAAGAGACAACTCCAAGAGAGCTGGAAAGGAACTTGGGGCAAGGGTCTGGAGTGCCAGGACACAGGGAATGGCTTCCCACTGCCAGGGGGCAGGGATGGATGGGATATTGGGAAGAAATCCTTCCCTGGGAGGGTGAGGAAGCCCTGGCACAGGGTGCCCAGAGCAGCTGTGGCTGCCCCTGGATCCCTGGAAGTGTCCAAGGCCAGGTTGGACCTGGCTTGGAGCAGCCTGGGATAGTGGAAGGTGTCCCTGCCCATGATGGAGCTGGATGGGCTTTAAAGTCCCTCCCAACCCAAACCATTCTGGGAATCTGATTCTGTGATGGGCCCTTAGCAGACACTTTTAGAGGGGATCAGGTGGGTTTCACCTTTTCGTGTTGTGTCTCTCTATTGGAGATGAAGCCATCAGTGGAGACCCACAGATTTTTAGGGACACAAAAAAAACCAGGTTATGAGCTGCTCCACAAATACTGAATTGTTGGGCTGGGAGGCTCAAGGAGTGTTCACAGGCTGGACTAAAAGGAACTTGAAAGTCTTGGTGTGGCTTTAAAAGCAGTCCCTTCAGCTTGGGAGAGGTTGGCACTGATCCCTGTATGACTGCAATGGCATCCCATGTGTTTCTGTGGAGTAGAGGGAAGGGTGGAGGGATCCAGGGAGATGGTGTTTTGTGGGAGGAATTGCCAAAGGGCTGCTCTAGGTCATGGCCTAATTAAGGAGTCTTACCCAGGAAAATGTCACCAGCATTTCTGAAAACAGAGCTGTGCCAGGCTGTGAGTGCGGCTTCCATTCAGTCATTTTGCACACTCAAAAATAAGATATTACCAAATTCAAGACCTGATCATGCCCTGCATCTTCCTCTCGAGGGACAGCTCCGATCTCTGCTCTCTGTGACAGGGACAGGAGCCAGGGAACGGCTGGAGCTGTGTCAGGGCAGGGTCAGGTTGGAGATCAGGGAAAGGTTCTTCCCCCAGAGGGTGCTGGGCACTGCCCAGGCTCCCCAGGGAAGGGGCATGGCCCCGAGGCTGCCAGAGCTCCAGGAGCGTTTGGACACCGCTCCCAGGGAGGCACAGGGTGGGATTGGTGGGGGGTCTGTGCAGGGCCAGGGGTTGAATGATGCCTTAGGTTTTAACTTTTATATTTTTCGAATCCTGTACTGCCCAGTATGTAACTCTGGAGTTTCTTGTGCCCTGTTAGCTGCTGCTCTCTCGTGCTGGTTAGACATCACAAAGCCTCTCTAGGTTTGCTCTCCAAGGACACCCAGACTGTCCTAGGCCCAAAATGTGTAAACTAAAGCCTTGAGAGGAGGGGAAAACTTGGGGTAATTACATAATTAACTGAAGTTTTAATTGGAGAATTAACCCTGATATGCAAATGAACCAAACTTTTCAAAGTGTGAAGAACTCGTGACCCGGGGTCCATCCTGGGTGTCGCCTTTGGCCTGCCCAGGGTGTGCCTTTGAAGGCCCTTCAAATAAATACCTACCTTTATTCCCTTATTCCTGTCTAGTCCCTGTTTTTAGGTAGCCACTTCAAGGCATCAGGATCAATGATCCTTGTGGGTCTCTCCCAACTCGGGATATTCTGTGATTAAACCACATAAAATACTGCTGTCCTTTTCTAGTCCACTGAAATGCACTTCAAACTCTTCATCCAAGCAAATCGCGGGGAAAGATAAACCTAGACACTTATTTTGAAAGCCAGAAGGGTTCTGAGATTGGAGGGCATGTAAAACTCAAAGCCTGAGAGCTTTTTAGCAGCAGGCATTGTCCCTCCTGCATTGCTCAGGGACATATTGCCCAGGTGTATCCTCTGATATGAATACATTCCAGCTCTTGTCAGTTTTTAGAGTCAAGCAGCCTGAGATAGTGGAAGATGTGCCATGGCAGGGGGTGGAATGGGATGGGTGCTAAGGCCCCTTCCAACCCAAATGATGCTTCATGCAGATCTCCAGGTCATTCAGTAAGTCAAAAGCAACACCCGGGACGGCCCCTGGCACTGAGCTGGAAGGTTTTGGGAGCACAGGTGTGGTGGGACCCCCAAGGGAGAGGTGCAGGGTGAAGCA
The DNA here is from genome assembly GCA_013398115.1 of Falcunculus frontatus. Classification (NCBI taxonomy): domain Eukaryota; kingdom Metazoa; phylum Chordata; class Aves; order Passeriformes; genus Falcunculus; species Falcunculus frontatus. The sequence goes on from VZRV01003372.1 coordinate 416,603, forward strand.
GGAGGCAGAGCTGAGGGCTGAGGAATAAGGAAGGAAGGAATAAACACGAGCCGCGGCGAGTGCGAAAAGTCGGGGAAGCGGCGGAAAACCCGAACTCTTGAGTGTGAAAGGGAACAGGGATCAGCTGGCCCTGAGCTGTGCTGGCCGTGGGTCCCTGATTAGGTCAGCTCTGGAAAGCTGGTAATTGGTTGCAGCAATTACCAGCAGCCCCGAGAACGCCGCTCAAACTTTGGGAGGCCTGTGACAAATTGAAGCTGACTGCTGGTGAAGGAGTATCGACTTCCCATTCCTAAACAGGGGGATCATTAGTCAAGAAAAGCATCTTTTAATTACTCGCAGGGAGAAAAAAAAGAAAAAGAGGGAAAAAAGGAAAAAGATCTTTCAGTATGGATCCTGCAACAACCGCCAGGTTTTTTTTCCGAGTGTATTCAATAATAAATTTATTGTCTTGGAGGGGAGGGGGCAAGCGGGGGGAGCTTGCCTGCGGTCCCTCCTTGGGTAATGCGGGTTTAATTTGGAGTGAGAAGTCAAATTAGAGTAAATCAATGTTGCGACAATTAACTGGGGCTGGGGATGGGATCAGGATTTTCCCTCTAATTGCTATTGATACTGTTTGAGCACGCTCTCACAGCGCTGCTTGGGAGCGCTGCGGCACTGGAGGAGCCCTGTGGGGCTGAGCTGCTCCGTGGAGGAATGTTGGAGATGGGGGGAAGCCAGCTTGGGAATTCTTTGCCTTTTGCACTGGTTTGTCCATCTCCTACCAGACACTGAGCTTTTTCTGGACACACCTCACGTGTTTTGCTTTCTCCTCGTGCCCATGTGGCTTCTGGTTTGCAGATTTGTTGACTTTTAAAGGTGGTGTTGGCCTTTTCCAAAGGAGACAAGCTGCCCCCATCCCTCTGCCCTCTCCAGGAGATGGTTATCTGCTCCCTCACCCTCTTTCCCTGAGCTCCCAAGGTCTCCATCCCTGTCTCCCTGGGAGTGCTGGGATGGATGTGCCACCTCCACGGCTGGAAGTTGCTGAGGCAAGCTGAGGAAAGGCAGGGCCATATCCAGGCACCATCCCAGCCACGGTTCTTGTTCTGCTGCTCCAGCCACGCCAAGTATCTGCATTAGCCACAGACAGACAGGGCTCCACCATTTCAGCATCTTTTTGAGAATATTCGTGAATACGTGGAATGTCCAACTCCATTAAAACTGGTTTTGAAGTGAGGGATGAGTGGCTTGCAGAAGCTCAGGCATAGTTTTAAGCTCTTTAGCTGGGGCTTGGAGCATGAGCAGCAGTTGTGCTCAGGTCTGTTTGCTCAGCAGTCTCCTTGTTTATTCTGGCTCCCAGAGGTTACAGGAAAATCCAACAGTGGCTGAGCAGCCACGAGCTGGGAGCCGGCAGCGTCGGGAATTGACTCTCACCTTCTGAGGGAAGATCCAGTGTGATCCTTGCTCGCTAATGAACTCAGTTTAATGGTGTCAGGGACAACATGATGCAGCTCCACTGTAGTGAGCTGAGTTTTACAGTGCTGCACCAAAGCCTGGCTTGTGCTGTTCCGAGGAGAGCGGCCGTGACGCCGAGCTGGTCACTGGGGAGTGACTTGGATGAAAAATATCACGCCACGCCTTCCATGAAAATATTAACCCATGCTTCCTTTTCTCTGTAAAAATAATTAATCCTTCATCGTAGATAAAGGGCGAGCCCGGGGAAACGGAGTGCTTCAGATCCTGCTCTGCCATCCTGGGTCTTGTAGAGCTGCTATGTTCCATGTCTCCCTCATCCCTTGCTCCTTTTGGCCATCAGTTTGCTGTTGTGGTGCCACTGGTCCCGGATTCTTGGCATAAGGAATGAATGGGGCCTGGGGGAACGCGGGTACCTCTCTATCCGTGGTGATCAGCTCCGGTTCCGTAGCGGATCTTGGCCTGATGAGGTCAGTGTTTTGTGCCTTTTCAGTGCTCCTCCATGCCTGACACCCTTCCCGTTCCAGGGCTGGGGGAAGGGGGTTTTTAAAAATAAATTAAAAAAAAAAAAAGAAAGAAAGAAAGGAAAAAAAAAAAAAGATTTTATTGTGAAGGGCTGACCAGAACCCATCTGCAGTTGGGTGGCATCTGCTCCCCACATGTCACTTCCCTCATTAACAAGCAATTGAATTAATTAAATGCTACTCAGAACACGCATAACAAGCTACCGGCAGTGTCCAAATTAGCACTGATAATCAAGGATGATTTCCTTTATTATCCTGCTAAGTGGTGTGCAGGCTCTGATCTCCCTGTCTGCCCTCATCTATTTACATACCCCCAGCTTCTGCCTTTAGAAGCTGAGGTTATCTTACCTAGTTAATTTGCCACAATCACCAAGCATGGCGGATTGATATTCCTGCCTCTGCTGAAGCAAACCCCCTCCTTTCTCCCCCTTTTCCTTCCTCCCCAAGCCTGGTCCTTTGTATCTCAAGCTCACTGATAAATTAAAAGCCACCCCTGTGGTCTCTCAAGTGAGTAATAGAGGCAGAAATTTCATTTTGCAACTGGCTGATTTAATGATCCAAAGGGTAATTAATGGCCTGATTATCTTAATGTTAAATATGTCCGGCAGCAATTACTGTGACCTCCCGCTTGTCAAGGTCCAGGCTATGCTCTTCTTTCAATTAAGTTCTCTGGGGCTTAATGGTATGAATAAACTCCTCTGATTCTATCATTCCGGACTCTGAGATTTAAGCGAGCTGGGGGCTCGTTTGGAGTTTTAATCAGCCCGTCTTCTACTTGAGCGATCAGAGTTAACAATTATAACAAGGACAGTTTAACTTTCTTTCTTTCTTCCCCCCCGCTCCCCTTTCCACTTCTTTATCTATATTTTTTTTTATTATTATTTTTCCCCGAAGCGCTCGGAGGGGATTTTGTTGGCGGCAGCGGCGGCTTTGCCGGGCCAGTCTCTCCCGATATAAATTATCATGTGAATGCCACTGTTTTTCCATTTGACAGGCTTAATTAATTGGCAGGAGCGGCCGAAAATGACAGTGCCACTAATTGCAACTCCAAGCCCATCTCTGTCACAGCGGCACGCTTGTCAGCGGGCATGCCCCGCTCCTCGCCGCGGCCGGACTCTGTTGACGTTTCCCATTCCGGTTTTCACATCTCGTCGGGGAACGTGATGGGATGTGATAGCCCAAGATGTGCCTTTGGCTTTTCCAGGCAGGCAGTCTGTGCGCAAGAATGACATTTGCTGCCAATAAAGTTTAGACAGCTGGGCTGCTGCCGACCCGGCAGCTGCGAGGGGAGCGCAGGTTTGACTTAAGGTTTGGCTTGAGGTTTCCGGCTTGGGCTTTGGGAAGGGATCCATGAAAACTTGCTCCTGCTCTTCTCGGTGGCTGAGCTCCACCGAGCAGCACGGCTCCCAGCGAACTGGAGTTTCTATTAGCTCTGTTTTGGACAGCAGATATTTCACGAAGATAATGAGAAAAATGGATAAATTATTAGTTACGGCGGCATTGCGTTCTCGAACGCAGACATAAATAAAGAGACTGATTCACTGCTGCCAGTAAACTCCAGGAGACAGCTGTGGGAGTGAACCCTTCGTGTGCTTCCACATTGGGTTGGTTTGCAGTTAAATTTAAACAAAATAATAAAATTGCCTCTCGCCAGCAGCTTCCAGGAAATGCATCTGACAGGAATAGCTAAGTGAGGCAAGTGGAACGTCAGCTTGGGTGGCTGCTGGTCAGACTTCAGCCTTTTGGAGACCTTGGAAACTCAGATGCTATGCTCCAAAGATGAAGGGTGGTAGTAGTAGTAGTAATATTGTGTTTTATTGTCCTTGCAGCTGTTGGCAGCCCTTGTCACCCAGGAGCTGATCCGGTAAAACACCTGTGCCTCTACGGCAGCCTGGGAGATGCCTGGATGATTAAAAATCAAAACAAAACAACCACAACACCCTCGACCCCGCTTGTCCAAGTTAATGAGTGCTTTAGATGAAATGCTCCCCGGCTCAGCTGCACCTTTCTTGTGTGCAAAGCTGCCTCTGATAAAAGCTCAAATACTTGGTAAACAGGAGCCTGGTTAGCAATAATTATTACAATTGTTATTTTCCTCGTCGGTGGTGAAAGAGGAACCTGCAAAGGAAGTCATTCTGTCTCCTTCTGCAGATTATGAAAGCATTTATTAAAAAGCAGGGGTGTAAAAGCCACAATGCTGTTCTTCTTTTCAATCTAAATAGCATCAGTACCACTTCACTGAATCCCTGGAAGTGTCCAAGGCCGGGCTGGACGGGGCTTGGAGCAGCCTGGGATGGTGGAAGGTGTCCCTGCCCATGGCAGGGATGGAGTGGGATGGGCTTTAAGGTCTGTTCCCACCCAGAGCATTCCATGATTCTGTGATTCTCTCATGAGAAGTGAGCCAGAGGCAATGGCCAAGCTCTGGACACTGGAGCTGAGTAGAAGGGAAGGGCCTTCAAGGAGCTTTGCTTTCAAACGAGAGGAAGAGAAAGGCAACAGTCCCTGTTTTGGCAGCTTTTTGCCGTTTTCTTACAAGTCCAGAGACATTTGGTGGATTCCTTCCATAACGTGCCATCCCCAGGAGCTGTGGAAAGCACTGACCCCATGGTTTTGAAGGAGTTTTCAGTGTCAGTGGAAAAAAACGAGAAACCCACTCTGAATACCCCCGGAAGACTCCAAGAAAGAAATCCTTGAGTGTGTTAGGCTCACAAATCAGAGCTGTTTGAGGACATCGGGCCCCTGGAGGGTTCTGCAGCAGGGCAGGTGATAGAGACTGGAATGTTTTACCTTGGAGGTGCAGTCAGCTCCAGGTACCTTTATTCTGGTGAGGTTCTTGATTTGGATTCTCCTTCTCTGTGGATTTGGCTGCCACGCTGAAAAGCACCAAGTTAAGCTGAAATTCCCTAGGAAAGGAAGCTGATGAGCTGTTAAACTTTGGGAAATCTAGGATTTGAGTTCAGGACTCAAAGAAGGAGGATTTTTTGGGGGAAAGAATGTTCATAAATTGAAAATCAGCAGTAGAAAAAGTTGTGTGGTTTGGAGTTTCTTTTGTTTGCTGGAATAAGAACCAGTCTGGTGGGTGAGTGTCTGTCCTGAGGGTCTCAAAACCGTGTAGGATCTTGACTTCAAACTTAACTTTTGGTTTAGATATGGACTGATCATTTCCCTGTTTGTATTTGTATTTGTTCTCTCTCAAACAGCTACCCGAGCTAGACAGATTTGAAGACCGGTGTGTTTTCACTGGATTTCACATCTGCTTGGCCAAAAGCTACTTGAAAAGATCAACTCAGAGCTCACTAACAGAGAGAAAACCATCACTGTGTTTGTTAGAAACTGCTTGGGCCAGTGTGGAACTGCAGCAGAGGAATGGAAGGGCTAGTTAGAACAAAATTGTAATTTCAGATGGGAAAAAATTGGATGGTGAATTTGTAACTTGAGGGGAAACGTGGCTTACATCAGGCCAAAGGCCAGGATCACTGAAAAGGAGTCAGATGGAAACCACTGAGGGTCAGTTTTTCCTCAGAAATTTCCTTGGTATCATTAACACTGGAATTAAATTGCACGCCACATGTGTGAATGCACATCTCTGCTACTCCACAGCACCTGAATAATAAATACGGAGGGTTTCATCTTAAATATGGCAAGCTAAAAGCAACTGGAAAATTAAGTTTGCTGTCTGAAGCATTGGGCAGCCTTACCAAGGTGCTCTCTCACCAGTTATTCATCAGTTGTTTCCAAAAGGAAAAGCATTGGGCACTTGTTTGTTCTTGAAAGTCAGCTGTTTGCAAGGCTGAAACTTGTAATAATAATAATAAAAAGGCCAAAATAAAGCCATTGAGTTAAAAAATGCCCAGTGCCAAGCATCAGCTATTATGAGGTGCCAAAGGCTCATCTGTGAGTATTTTAGGAAGTGCTATGAGTCAGGTACTTAGGGAAACGTCCAGCAGATTGAAAAATACCTTTTCTGGTAGAAAGAAATGTTATGCAAAATATTTTCTTTTTATTTGCAGCTTTTCTGTGTAGTTGATGTTTAACCTGTTCCTTTCATTCCTCCTGCCCTGAGGTCACATCTGCCTCTGCACACCAGGTCTCCCCCAGGCAGTTGAAGCAAACAGAATTCAAATTGCTTTCTGGACAGGGCTGCAAAGCCACTTTATTCCTGGTTTGTGCTGGGGGAGCTTTGTTGTATAAATTCCTTTCGCTGTTTCTGCATTTTCTGCTGTTAAAGAGATACATAAACTGATTGTGGTTAGGTATGAGGACAGGGTGGTCCCCAGGATTACCTTTTCCCTGGGTGGGATGTCTCAGGAAGGTCATGTACATGGACCACAAGATCTTGGCGGCTGTCACCAGCGATGCTGGTTGTGATCCTTCCTCCTCCCAGGTTTTTTTGCCCATTCCAGCTGTTTGGATGGATCTGTTTCAGCTCCTGGGACAGCAGAGCGTGGCTGAAGGCAGTGGTGGGGATGCTTTGAAGGCAGGCAGTGCCTCTCCGTGCTCTTGGTGGCTTTGCTGGCCAGTGACACGAGGCACAGAAGCAGCAGCATCCCCTCGCTTTGGTCCTGGCTACAGAACCCGCAGGGCTCCCTAACAGTAACTGTGACCAACTTTCTTTTGTGCTTTTTTCCCTTTTTTCCCCCCTTTGTTTAAGACTGAGCTTTGTTTCTGGCTCTGCAGGAAGCTGGTAGCCTATGGCAAGGGACTGGGGAGATAAGACTTCAGTAAGATAACTAAATGAAAAGGGCAGCAGTGAAAAGATGGTGCCGGCTTTTGACTGGACTGAAACTTGATATACACAGCAGCCCAAATGCAGGTTCCCCACAGCTCTCAAATGTTCTCTGTTCATCAGAGAATGCTCTTCCAGCTGCATTTTTCCATGTGTGGGTGCTGGAGTGCGGGACAGCAGCAAAGCCCCGGCAGAGAGGAGTGACCGGAGGAAATCAGAGCACCACTCCAGTAATTAAACAGCAGGTGAAAATGTGCTGAGGGGAGCACAGGTGAGGAGGCAGGAATTAGGGGGAGATGAAATCCTATTAACCAGATTGTGCAGATGGAGCAAAGTCCTGTTGCTGAGGCACTTTCTGTGTGAGAATTTGGGGAGCGAGAAGAAGCCGTGTCTTGGTAATTGGTGAGCCTCAAAAGGTGTGCGTGGGCTGAGCTTCAAAAAGTCTTCATGCTGAACAGATGATTATGTCATGGCCTAGAAATCTTCCAGCTAACTTTGCCTTTCTTCCAAAAAATTTACATTTTCCTGGTTTCATCCGGGTCAGAATTTCCAAAGGGATGTTTTTATTGTATTTTCACTTGTCTGCAGCACCAGCCAGGCCTGGGAGACTGAGGTGCACACAAAATTAAATCACAGCCCCAGGGATGCTTGTGAGACTCCTCTGCAAGTAGGAAGAACAGGATTGTGTCACTGTGTGCTAAAACTGAAGGATGTCTTACAAAAAATGGTATCCAGAAGTTGGTGGTTTTACTTTTTCATCTCAAGAAGCCAAAATTTGCAGCTCTAATCCTTTGCTAGTGACATGTGTGTGCTCATCTGAGCCTTTCCAGGTCAGATCTGCTTTGGTCGCTTGTCCTCCCACAGCTCAGACCAGTCCTAAATAGATGCTGAGTTTGCTTGGGTTCACCTGTTGCATTCAGGCAAAAAGGAGGGAAAATAAAACAGCCACAAAACATAATTGGGATTACTTGTTCGGACTTCCAGTCGAGGAGAAAAGTTCAAATATTATTATTTAAAACAATATTCTTATTTAAAATAGTGTTTAAAGGAAATGTTATTATTTGAAATACTGCTGCAATTGCAATTTTGGGTGGTGGAACTCCAGTTTGGGTTGGTGTAGGCACTCCCAGCTCTGCCTTCAGCTGTGGACACGGTTGGTGCAGGTCAGCATTTGCTTTGTCTGCCATCGCTGGGGAGAAGGCCAGGATTTCCTGTGGAAACCACGCTGCAGGTGATCCACGTCCACGCAGGGATGGGGAATGTGGGAAAAGTTCAGCCCTGAGCCCTGAGCTGTGCAGGCACAACTTGCTTCATACTCACAGGGGTTCACCAGCCTCATTGCTGGGCTGCTTGCTTCAGGACAAGTTAATTAAAACCAAGAGAGAATTGAAAATTGGGCAAGGGGAACATTTCTTAATTATTCTGTGGGATTTCTGAGCCACAGCCTCTCAAACCCCGGGCTTTGTGGAGCCCCTTGCCTGTGGCACATCAGCCCCAAGACCAATCCAACAGCGTGGAGCTGGCACAAGGGGTTTGCTGGTGCCTCCACAAAACTCATTTGGAGGCTGGATAAACTCAGCAGCCAAAGGACCCTTTGAAACGCAGAGTTCTGTTTGTTAAAAATCGGTCCACCAACATTCTGAATGTTTTTTTAAGGACATGATGTGTTTTACAAGGGGTCTTGGGGTGTTTGTTTGGGAGGGAGGTGTGAAGGAGCAGCCAAGGTGTAGGGATGTGCAGGATGTGTGATGGGAATGCTCCAGGTGAAATGAGAGATGAGAATGGCTCTTCTGACAAAGTTTTGGGGCTCCTGAAATTAATACGTATCCAAAGCTGATTTTTAGCTGGTGTTTGTTGCCACATTTGGGTTTTTGTGGAGTCAGGCAGCTCGTTGGATGCCAATGTGTGTGTTAGGATGGGGAATAAGAGGCAGACATGGGATGCCTCAGAAGTAGAAGGAAAATAGCCTCCGACATCAAGTGTGGTGTTCTGTAAGAGGAAAGTGTGTGTGATATCCTGGGAGAGAGAGGTTTGGGTTGCATTTTTTACAGCCAGACCATCTCACTGCCATAATGAGACATGCAGGAACCAACCCAGCTTACAGGGGAGGCTTTCAGGGCACCCCAAAAAGTTGTGCTGTCAGCCGGGAGTAATAAAGTAGCATAAAAAGGGGGCTGGTTTTATGATTCCCCAGGTTTGCAGAAAGAAATGGCAAAGCAGAACAGGACTTGTGTGTTCACATCAATATTGTGCTGTTGTTTTTTCTGCGGAATTGTAATTTTTTTGTACCAGGGGTGCCCTGGTGAGGAGGGTTTGATGCCCAGTATCCACAGGGGTGTTTGGTCTGGAGCAGGAGAAGGCACAGATTTGGTTCGTGAGATTGTCCTGGTCCACACAAGGTCGATTCCCTTTGGAGAAACGTATTTATCAGGCAAATCTAGTATGGTCAAGCACATATTTTATCAAGCACATTTATCAAGAATTAATCGAGCCAAGGATATATAATATCCTTGGCAAATTCAAGAGAATGTATAAAAATACAAATAGAACACACAAAATATGAAATATTATTTTATGTGTGTATATAGTGCACTTTCACTACTCAACACTCAGGAAAACTGGTTTCACTGCTTTAAAAAAGGTAAATTAAATATTTTCTGGATTATGCAGTTTTTAGCAAAGAGTACATTGGATGGATAGCAGTTTGAGAAGCATGGAAATTAATCTTGGCTTGTTTGGGGATTTGAGGGGTTGCATTTCAGGCCACAGTTAAAAAATCTGATCTTTCCTTAAGCCAGACCTACACCAGAAGTGGAAGAGGGATAAAACTCACAGTAATCCGACGTGATGCAGGATTGAGGTGGGTACATATCATGACCATAACTTGCCAAAATAGAGAATTTTGGAGAAGAATTGCAAGAAACACTTCAAGTCTTCAGTGAGCAGCAGGAGATGCTTAAGGGGGTTAATGAAATGATAATGATTTAGGGGGGAATGGAGGGGTTTGCAGGCATTTGGAGGTGATCTCCTTGGAAAAATGGGTTCTTGTAGTTCAAAAAAGTGCTCCTAGGAGCAGGAGTGGGGGATGGAGGATGGAGGAATGGGGAGGAGGTGTTTGGACTGGTTATTTCTTCAGCTGTGCAGTCCTTTCCCAAGGAAAGCAGTGATTCCCACCACTAGGAAGCACAAGCTGTGGAGCAAGGCATGGGATGGAATGATCTCAGTGGCCTCTGCTTTCCAGATTCACCAAAGCTCTGATAAGGAGTCTCCCAGCATTCAGGGTTTAAAATATTTCTTCCTGTTTCACGTTGAGTCCTCTTATCACTGCAGAAAACTGCAGAAATCAGCTGAGATCAAGATCTAATTCCAGTGCTCTTTCCTCCCTGTCCCCTGCTCCCCTCTTGCATCCGCTGGATGTCCATTTCTGTAAGTTTTCCCTTCAGAACAAACCTATCATTTTTCACCACAGGATATTTACGGCTTCAATCAGTGCCAAATTCAATTGGCTTCTGATCTCATCGCTGGAAGTTATAGATGCAGATATTATTTGCACTATGGTTAATTATGGAGCAATCAAACTTTGGCTTTTCCACTGTAATTTCCTCTGCCAGCTAATTTAATTAATCACCCCCAGCTCAGCTCTTCCAGCTGCGACCGGCAGGGTCATTAATTAGACATGTGGTGGTAGCTCATAGACCAGTTCCTGTTAAGGGGCTGCTGCCCACTTGATCTCTGAGGGAGCAGTAGCTTTTTTTTCCAAGCATCCAGGAGGGATTGGAGGTAGCTGCAGCTTATTGTGTCCCTCGGAAGCCGTTCCCAAAAGCCAGACCGTAAGCAAGCAGCAGGATTGCTGGGAATGCTGGCGCTCAGCTCACAGGGACTGGGATCAGATGCCCACCAAGATGCAATTTAGGGTCTCACCCAGCAGTTCTCAGTGCTCCATCCACTCTGGTCTGAGCCAGGAGCTAAAAAACAAATGCTCTGGAATGTGATAGAGCTCCTTCTGACTCTTGGTGGGAGCTGCCTGGTGTTTGTCAGACGGAAAATATTTTAATTACCAGATCACATCAATAATAGCAATTTTTTTTTTCCGCTGTAAAAGCTGTGCAAAATACCCAGCTAAGTCTGTCACGTTGATCAGATCTCAGAATAATCACTAATTGCTATTCCTTCAGGGTGGAAGAATATTTTCCAGTAAACAAAAGGGGTTGATATAGCTTAAGAGTCTTCTCCTAAGCATTATCAGCAGAGGGCAGGTGGTTTGGGATATGTGATGGCCCTGAAAAGTCCAAGCATTTTGCAGGGAAGGCAGCAGATCCTTGGTCTGTGCTCTTGCATGGTCTGTTTTGCGAGCTGGGAATCCACACCCTGCCTTTGGGTTGTGCTTTGCATCCAAAATATCATAGATTCATGGAATGGTTAAAGTTGGAAAAGCCCTCCAAGATCATTGAGTGCAGCTCTTGGCCCAGCACTGCCAGCTCCCTAAATACCACATCAAAGAATCCTCCACATCCATCATGTTCTCAGACTGAGAGTTTTAAGCATCCTTTGTTTTACTACCAGGATCTTCTTTATCTTTCTTGGAGTGCCACCAAAGCTGCTGGTGTTCCCATGCTGGCTCTTGGAGTTGGAAAAGCAGAAAATCTTCAGGATCCTTGTAGCTCCTGGGCAGCTTTTCCAAGCACACATAGCCAGCCAGGCTAGTTTTGTTGCACTTTGATTTCAAACCTGTTGCAAAGCTGTCGTGTCTCCTCAGTGCCTGCGTCTGCCGGCGGTGGGTTGCTGATGGACTGGTTGGAGTCTCCCCCACTTCTTTTCACGATAGACAAACTCAGCTCAAGACAACTGTTTTAATCATCCCAGCTCACAAAGCCTCCTTTCAGCCTCTTCTGTCCAAAACATCCATCAACCCCGCCCAGAAATAGTAAACTGAAAATAAAAACACCAGTTCTCTTCCCCGCTTAACTGCAAGTGCCTTTTTTAATAGCAAAACAGAGCTGTGGGCTCAAGTGAGCTCCCTTCTCTGAAGGAGAAGGTGCTTCTGATGCCACCCTCCCTTCAAATGCATCATGGTGGCTTTTTTCCTCCCTTGTCTCTCTCAGAAGGTTCCCTCAGTCTGAACTGTTTTGGGGAAGATGCTTTTAACGCAAAGTCCCTTGGCGCTCAGGGAGAGCTTTAGGGATTTTCACAAAGACACGGCTCAGCGACTGTTTCACAGTGGAGAGGTCACATCTGCCTCTGGCAGCACAAGGAGATTGTTGACATGTTATTGCTGTGGAAGCCCTGAACGAGAGAGATTTGTAATTGAGGAGAGAGCAGTTCATCCCTTCAGAGGAGCTCTCTCTACACCTTGCTGTGGAGCTAAAGGCAGTGCTTGCACCATGCTAGGGATGCTCCTTTGGGAAATCCTCTCATCTCACAGCTGGGAAAGCTGCTGCTGGAAGGGAGTGGGGCCCAGGGGATGTGTGTTTATGGATAGAGAGAGAGAGAGAATCATAGGATCATTAAGGTTGGGAAAGACCTCCAAGATCATCAAGTCCAACCTTACATATTTTATATATAAATAAAATTGCTTTATGGAGTATATATCTCTCTATATTTACATATTAAAAGATATACATTATAGTTTTATCTTAATAAGGTACTGCTAACTAATATGCCACCCAAAAGTAGAACAACTGCCAGCATTAACTGTCAGAGACCACCATAAAGACCTGACTCTGGAACAATCCCATTCCTCACTAAAGAAAGCCAGCATCCCAAATCCAAAAAATAACCATCAGTGTTCCGTAGGCAAGCTGGACAATTAGTTTGCTTTTTTTACTCTGCAAAAAATAGGAATTGCAGTTGGTCTTGATCAGCAGATTGTAATCACCCGGTGCTACTTCACCTACTCGTGTCACTTGGTTTTGTTTTATTTGAGCAATAAATATCTTAAATCTCCTCAGAGTTATTGCATGTCTTCTGTGGGGACTCATCACAGTCCTGCCAGGCATTCATCAAGGCTCCCAATGAGCCACCACATGAAGTATTCCTCTGCTCCTTATCAATCAGTTTGCTTATAACTTTACTTTTTCCTCCTGGAGTAATCAAAATCTGATATTCTGCAGATTGCAGAAAATTGTCACTGCTGTATTCTGTGCTAATCCATCATGGCAAACAGGCATCATTTGGGCATCAGAAGAGCATTAAATGTTTAAATAAGCAAGAGAGTCCATTTACTGCTCCAGATGACAGGGCAGAAAAATGTTTGGATCACAGGTAGGTTGGGAATTGCAGCGCAGACTTTACAGAGCAATGGGGCATCCACACTCCACAGCAGGCACCAGCTTTGCTCTGTTCTTCCTGATGTCACTCACGTAGTCAAAAGAAATGCTGAAGCCCAGAGAGTGAAGCATTTTTTAGGTTTAAGCTTCGTTGTGAAGCTCCTTCAGCTCTTTGTGGAAGATACCCCACATGGTTAAAGTATCCATCCCTTCTTGTAGCCTTGTTTTTCTCTGTACAGGCAAGTAACTTCTACTAATAATGAGGGAGGGGAAAAAATGTCATTTTTGTGCTGTAGACTTGAGCAAAACATGCACTTTGCCATCTTCAGGTCTTGAAATAACTGCTCTGATGGTAAATGGGATGGGCAGGCCCTGTGTGATGAGGCTGGACACATGTGTGAGATGTTCCACGAGGCTCTGAGCAGCCTGGGATAGTGGAAGGTGTCCCTGCCCATGGCAGAGGGGTTGGAATGAGATGGTCTTGAAGGTCTCTTTCAACCCAAACCATTCTGTTACTCAAAATGCAGAGGGTGGCTGCTCTTGTTTCTTTATGAGACAGCAGTTCCAGTGGACTGAGGAGAAAATTCTCCACAGAGAGGCAGTGGATGTGGGATTTCTTGTGCCTTTATTCTACAGCAAGGAGCCAGTCCCTGAGTCTCCTTGGTGGAGGAATGATGCTTTTCTGGCAGGCGTCATGATTCTCTCATGGTCTGACAAAGTATCAGCAGAGCAGGTGTTGAATCAGGCTGGATCACGGGTTGTGTACTCACAGCCCCCAGTTTTGTCCCCTCCTTTTTGAGTCAAGTTGTGTTTTAACCCCATTTCCCCTTCTGGCATTAGTTCTGTCTGTCCCATTGCTCTTTGCGTGGTGCCATAAAGCAACCTCTTGGTTTTCCAAGAGGAATAAATGCCGCGTGGAATCCGTGGAGCTGTGTGGTGCACCAACCCAGAGGCACATCTTCCCTTCCCAGTAACCGAAGACCCACTGTCATTCGAGTGTCAACCTTCCTTTGAAAGGGTGACTGGCGAGGGGAAATCACCAGGACTTGAGACAGCCGCCATCAGCCAGTGCAAAGAGCAGATCAAGCTGTCCATGCCTATATCCCAGAGGAAGGTGTCCCAGGAGCCAGCCCAGCTCCAGCCCTCGGAGCCATGGAAGGTGCTGATTGTGGTTGTCAGTTTTTCTGCTGTTTTAAGCTCTCCTGCCACAAACACAGCCCAGCCACCTTCGTATTAAAAGGATCCTTAAACCTTCCTTTTCTCCCCTTCCACTGCTTCAAAAACATAGCGGCTGACAGTCCAAATGTTTGAAATAATTGGATTCTGCATTCTAATTCATCTGTAAAGTATTCGTTGATTAAATTAGCCTAATAGATATTATTTCTTACATGACTGCATAATTTCATCCTGATTGGATCACTATGGCACTAATGAGTCCCCCCATTTACTCTTGACTCGAGAATCACAGAAGGCTGGAGATAACTATCATCTTGTTTCCATTTTTTTTCCCTTTCCCAAGCTAAAAGTTAAACTGATTTATACTAAAAAGGCACACAGCCAGTACTCAGGTACATCTGTATTTCAGTCTTTGAGACCAGTGTTAGAATAGGAAAAAATGTTGGTTTATATAATCTTGAGCCCTCTTATTTACTCAGTGGGTTGTTTCTGAAGCAGAAAGATTAACTGACCATTTAAATTCCTTGGGGGGGGAGTGGAAATGGAGATTTTTTAAATAAAATGCATTTTATTATCTCATCAAAACAGATAGACTCATTGCAAATGAACCTCATAAGGACTACACACACTCGGGGAAATGAAAATTCTCCTCTCAAGATAATGTTCTAACCAAAGTGGTTTTAGCCTCTATTAGTAAGATTTTTTTTTTTAAGCTGCAATTTGAGTTGTAACCAAGAGAGAGGAAGAGGAAAACAAAATTGCCTTTAGTTTCATGCTAAATGAGAGCAGATCCTGCTTTCCTAAGGAAGAGGGAGCTACCTTGGAGTCGCTCTCCTCTGCCCTGGGGATGACGGGCTCTGGCTCTCCAGGGTTTTGTTGGGAAGGGGTTAACAGCAGGATTGGCTTCTCCCCCTGCCCCAGTGGCTGGAAACAGCTGGTGGGTTTTGTGTTGCGCCGCTGAACTGAGCAGCCCAAAGAAGTTTTTGGCAAACACTCAGCCTGTCCAGGACAAGGAGAGGTGGGTCAGCTCAGGAAGCCGTTTCCATGAGCCAGCGGGGGGAACAATGCCCCGCTCAGCAGGGACAGAAGGGACACCCGCTCCCACTGAATAGCTCCCCAAAAAAACCTGCCTCAAAAGGAGCAAGGCCCATTCGCTTCTGGGAATCCAATAAATTGTTTCAGGAAGTGAAAGTCTGTCCCGGCTAATGGAGCCGTGATTGACAGGAGGTTCTCATTACAGTGCCCATCAGGGGACAAAGTGAATTCCAATGTTATTTAAGAGGTTAAGTAGAAATAAGATGCAGGTGACAGCCCAAGGCTTGAGGCATCAGGCACTGTTCTTCCTATGCTGTGTTTTTTTTGGGAAGAGACTCCATAAAATTTAAAATCAGTGAGGGCAGGGGCAGTTTAGGAAGTAAAATTTGGTCCTGCCGTGACTCAAGGGGAGCTTACCTGGCTGGGAAGCAGGGAAGTGAAGGTTGCTTTGGGAATTCTTGCATTAGGAGGTCCCTGTTCCTTAAGTCCACCTAACATGGATGTTACATTTGTAACCCCACCTAGGGTTGGGTCACGTTGGGTTGGTCACAGCCCCAGGGCTGCAGGAGCTCAAGGAACATTTGGACAACGCTCTCGGGGATGCACAGGGTGGGATTGTTGAAGTGTCCATGCAGGGCCAGGGCTTGGACTCTATGACCCCTGTGGGACCCTTCCAACTCAGGATATTCTCTGATAGGTTCCTGGGTGTGCTTCTGCAAGGTCTGTACCTGGCTTCAAAAGAAAAAGGAAGGGAAAATGCATCCCTGGTGACTCAGGTTGCCCTATGTTCCTGACCAGGAGGCATCTCTGTGCTGCCATAGGTGAAATGAAAGGCTGTTTCTGGCCTTGTCAGCAAAAAATGAAGCAAAGAAGAGCATCCAAAATGCATTGGCGCTTGCACAGACTCAAAGCTGTGATTTAAGCTGTGGCCAGAGGTTTAAAGCAGATGCTAAACCATACAGAGTATTTATTGCTGTATTTTTCCTTTTTCTGAATTCCCAAACGAGCAGCGTCGGGTGTCTTGGCACTTGTGGATGTCATGGGGTGGGAAGCTGAGGGAGCTGCTGATTCCTGGTATTGGCAGAGCCTTGCATGGTGCGTGGTCAGGTACAAGGATGTAATTTAAGCACGGGGTTCACGGCTGGCTTGCGAGTGACGGCGAAACTCCCGTGTGTGACGCGTGTAATAAATCTGGCTCCATGCAGGATTAATGTGGTATTCAAAATTATTATTTACCATTTGAAGTTGAGACGTGGCTGTGCACGAGGAGGAGCAAATAGCCGTGCACAGGGCGTCGGGGAAGGGTGCTCAGAGGGGAGAAGGAAAATACCTGCCTGCATTGTTTCGCCAGTGCAGTCCCAGGCAACGCTAATGAAAATTGCACTTGAAATGCAGGATTGATTTGTGATGAGCTCAGCCCTAAAGAGTACATTTGTGGAATGATAAGCTGATTGGTGGTGCTGCCTCTTGAAGGGCTGAGGGGGGCTAATTGGCATATAACGCACTATAAATTTATTAGCAGCCTCTGCTTCCCCATTGGTGGGCCTTCTCCTACTAACCACCAGGAAATTACCAATTTTCAGGAGTTACTCGCTCAAGTCATGCCGCGTCTGGGTTTTACAAAGAAATCTCCATTGCTGCTCTCATAAATCCTGCTTAGAGCTCGTACGGCTGGAAGGGGTCACTTGTGCAGTGGGCAGCTTGGACACCTCGTGTTTGCCACTCAACTCGGGCCTCCTTGGCTCATCCCTCCTCGCCACAAGCCCAAGTTGCACAAAGACCGTTAGGAGGGAACGAATCCGTTTGGCAACCGCTGGGCTGCAGCTGCCAGGGAGCAGAAATTACAGTTTTTTGGCAGTCCACGTCCAGGGCTTTGATGGTTCTTATTGATACATTCAGCCCCGGGGCGTCTCGGGCAGGAGAGGACATACCCACTGTTCCTTTTTTTTTTTCAGGAGCACAATAGGAATATTCAGGAGCCGGTGTAATTATTTCAGTGAGTTCGCTTTTAAGATTGAGTCACAAATTAGAAAATAATATTCACATGTTCCTTCTAATTGGTAACAGATTAGGGATATTTTGTCTTTTTTAAATAATTTCCAAATGTGGCCCGAAGAGGGATTTGCAGGAAAGTAGCTGGGGGAGAGAGAGAGAGGGAGAGAGAGAGAGCACTTATGCACCAAGAACACTTGGGCAAGAGGCTTTAATTCCTCAATTCTGGCTTTAATTCAGCTTCTAAATCGCTGCACAGCTCTCTCTGAGTTGCTCTGGAAGTGGAACTTGCTGTCACTTTTGGCAAGTGTCTCCGGTGCGGCTTTTCTTTGCTGTCAGGTTTTCTGTGGGTTTCTCACTGTCAAACATCCACCTTATGGCTTGCAAATCATAAAAGCCTAAAGGCTTTTATGAAAGGTTTGCAAGTGATTAACAGGCAGAGGTGGACCCTTGGAAAAGCCTCAGCACGACCTGAGCACTTCCATGTCTTGTGAAAGCCATGTCCATCTCTAATCCCACCCTTTTGGGGCACATTTGGGCAACCCCAGTGTTGTGTGTCCCATTGCTGGAAATACACAAAGAAACCAAAAAAAAAGCATTGAGATTTCAGGTTTTAGGCAAAGGAACCTCATGGATTTCTCTGGGTGTTAACTATTACTCAAGTCTTTATCTCTTTTTATTCTAAGGAAATTCTTCATCCACTTTGCTTTTCCAGAAGCAGGTCTACCAGCAGTCTTTTTATAACTGATTATGATTTACGGTTTGTGAAGGGCATCAAACACCTGCAGCCCACTAAAACAGAGGTGGAGGGAAGTCCCATCGCTTGCTGAACGGAAGGAATACTTCGGGAGGTCTAACTTGCCAAAAAAGACATCATTTTTCCTAAATAAAAAGAGCCATTAATAAATGAGACTAATGGAAGAGTCCAGTGACATCAGCAATTCCTGCAGAGTCTGTGGCATCAGTGAGATGGTTCAGGTTGGATATTAGGGCAATTTCTTCACTGAAAGAGTGGTTAAGCCTTGGAAGGAGCTGCCCAGGGAGGTGGAGGAGTCACCATCCCTGGAAGTGCTCATGGAATGAGTGGACACGGTACTTAGTGCCTTGGGCACGATGGTGTTTGGTGGAAGGTTGGACCTGATCTTGGAGGGCTTTTCCAACCTTAAGGATTCTGGGATTCTGTGGTATTTGAATTGCAAATGAGGAGATATCAGAAGGCGAGGGGAGCAGAAGGGAGAGCTCTGAGTCACTTGGACAGCAGAGAGGTCCCTGCAGCATCTTTAGAAGGTGGATCCCAGAAATCCTGCCCACGGGGATGGTCCAGCTGCTTCCCAGCCCTTGGACCTTCCCCTGCAAACTCGCCTGCCTCCCACTGCTGACTTGTGCAGAGCAAGCAGTTGGTTTTATTTGCTTGCTGCTCCAAATGTGTTTTTCTTCAGAGTCTATGCTCAAATACAACGTTTATTACTTGTATTTTCTCTTTTATGTCTTACATAAATTCAGTGTGATGGTTGGAGGGTGCTTTTTTTCCCAAATACTCCAAAGAGCGTCATCTTACTGCTTCTACTGGAATTAAGATACCATTAAAGACCTCTGAAAGGGCTTTTGTTTTTCCTTGCAAACCAAACTGTAGGAGTTGCTGCTAATAAAGGATCAAGAAACATTTCTGAAGGTCTTTTTGGGGCGTTGCAAGTAGACCATCCTCTTCCAATTTTTGATCCTCGGGTAAAGATTGGGTTCTCCTGGAGCCCACAGCATGTTTTTTCCATTTTGGATCGGTTGGACTTGATGATCTTAGAGGTCTTTTCCCACCTTATTGATTTTATGATGGAAGCCTCCAGCAAGCTCTCACTTGAGATCTCGTTCTACTCTGGAAATTTGTCAGCCCCCTCCGAGGGGCTTTTCCCCCCAGCCTCGTTATTTCTAAGGCACTCAAACAGTTCTGCTGCTCCTCCCCTTTCCAGCGGGGCGAGCAGAGGGAGAGCTGCGTTTCTCTTCCCTCGTGTGTTTGCAGTGGGATGCGTTCCACAGCAGCTCACATCAGCGACATATGTTATGGTATCCCCAATGCGCTGCGATGGGCTCAGCACGGGGCCAGCACTGCCCTGCTCCACGCCACATTACTCAGGGATGGGGCCCCTCACTCAGCCACCTCGCTCCATCTCTCACCTGGCATGGATTATTGAGATTTATGCGTTGCAATATTTGTGTGTCGCTGCCCCTCCGCCAACCTTTGAGAAAGGAATTTTCTTTCCCCCCCCCCCCCTTTCAAAAAAATGATTTCCTTGAGCTCTGCTTAAAACACTACTGCATTAAGCACGGCCTTGCTATAGGAGAAAATTAGTGTTAACAAATTGGGAATTAATGGGATCTTCTAGCCCGAGTGACTGTATATCAAATGGCAAATTGAAATTTCCAGTCTGTGTTTAGGTACTGGCACAATGCAGTTTGATTTATACGCTTAAGACATCAGGTTAAGTCTGGTTACACACGAGTAATGAAATGCATTAGGTACATGTTTCCAATTACTATTCCCTGCATGTATATATTTATTACTGAAAACAAGCAAGAAGCAAATATACTCCTTGGTTTTAGCATTTCCATGCACCTGTTGTAGCTTTTGGCTTTTTCAAGGTAATATTTGTGGTGTGCCCAAGTGTTGAGGTTGACCACCCAAGAAATGGGAGCAGTTCACTTGTGTGTCTAGAACCACACAATGATAACTCATTTATCAGCCTTTTTTTTCTGGTGGCCAGCACAGTGATATGTTTTGGGTTAAATTTTGCATGGATGTTTACCTAGATACTGATGTGCCAGCATATAAAAGGAATCAGATCCTGAGCTCAGGAGTTTTCCTGTTGGGCAGCAGAGGGTGGGTGCAAGGGACTTGTTGTTCCTGGGTTTTGCATTCCAGACTCTCATGAAGTCTCTCATTACAAACCTTAGCAGAAATCCATATTCCTCCACTCTTCACGGTGCTTTTTAAATTATTTTCACTGAGCTACATGTTTAAAATCACAGAATCACAGAATGGGTTGGGTTGGAAGGGACCTTAAAGCCCATCCTGTTCCACCCCCTGGGCAGGGACACCTTCCACTATCCCAGCCCTGTCCAGCCTGGCCTTGGACACTTCCAGGGATCCAGGGGCAGCCACAGCTTCTCTGGGCACCCTGTGCCAGGGCCTGCCCACCCTCACAGGGAGGAATTTCTTCCCAATATCCCATCTAAACCTATTCTCTGTCAGTTTCAACCCATTCCCCCTTGACCTGTCACTCCAGACCCTTGTAAATAGTTCTCCCCATTTTTGTTGTTGACTCCCTTTCAGGTACTGGAAGGCCACAATTGGGTCTCCCCTGGGCCTTTTCTTCTCCAGGCTGAACATTCCCAATCCTCTCAGCCTTTCCTCATAGCAGAGGTGCTCCAGCCCTCCGATTGTCTTTGTGGTCTCCTCAGGGCAGTGGTGAGCTCTACATCCTTAAGGTTCACCATTGTTAGGGTTTTTCCCTCTGAAATGTCACTGGAAATGCTGTTTCAAAAAACTCTGGGGCTTGGGGGGTTAGAGGAAAAGAACAACTTGTGGCATTCTTCAAGCTTATTATTAAATCTCTAGGGACTGTTTCCATTTCACACAGTTGTACGGAACAAAGGAAAAACCTGGATTTTTATGGAGAAAAGACTTAACCAGCTCGCAGGGCTTAGAGTTGTCACCCTTAGGATCTTTATTCTCAGCTTAATAAGCCTTATCTTAGTACCCACGGTATCCCCTGCTGTTGTATGTCACACGGGTTTTGCTTAACTTTACACAGAGTAAACCTCAGGTATGATATATTTTATCGAGTAAACCTTAAAAAAATTACTAGATGGAGTGTCGTGCAATGAAAACAGAAGTTGGCTGCAATCTTCTGTGATAAATCAGAGCCCACAATTGCAGGGTATTTATCTGAAAAGCCTGAAGTCAGTAAACCTTGATGTCTCGGCCAGGCTGGTCGTTAATGTTGGGCAGTTGATAAATCCTGCGGGTGGATTAACACTTAAAGGAGAGCTGCTGGTTGCTCCATGGAGGGGTAACCTCCAAATGCAGAAAGAGCAGCTGGTTTGGAGCCCTGTGTAGGGGAATGCTGTCAGGAGAGAGGGAAAAAGGTGGAGAAGCTCCACCGAATCCAAATAATGGTGGTACTGGTTGGTGTCATGCAAGGCGTGATGAATTTGAGAAGCACATGGAGTTCTGCACAGATGAGTGATCTCTGTCCCTCACGCACAGCAGGGCTTTTTTTTCCTCTGAAACACATAGCTATGAAAGGAAAACTGGAAAATGGAGTAGGAGAGCTAATGGTGGGGAAGGTCCAGAGCTGGGGGCTTCAGGAAACGAGTCCCTGGCAGTGCAAGGTGCTGCTGGTGGGAAACCGCCTTTATTTCGCAGAATCCTGGAATGGTGTGGATTGGAAAGAACCTTGAAGACCATCTCATTCCAACCTCCTGCCACGGGCAGGGACACTTTCCACTAGCCCAGGTTACTCAGAGCCAACCTAGCCTTGAACATTTCCAGGGGTTTGTGCTTTTTGGTTTGGTTTGGTTGAAAAGGACTGAGAGTAGGAGAAGAACCTGAATTTGGCATGGTTTAGCAGCACTGAATCGTCTGTCTCCTGGACAGAAATTTGAAAAGTGGGTTGAACACAGTCCTCAGCCAAATAAGTTCCCCGTCAGACAGTAACTAAATCATTTCCAGGCTGGGTTACCACACTGCTCACTGGAGACAGCCCTGGCCCAGAGTCCGGGGCAAGACACGGGCTGGCTGATACACAGCGTTCCTGTGGGGCTGCCCTTCGTCCGTCAGAAATGTTTAACTTGTAAGAAGTAATAAGCTTAATAGGTTGACTTTATTTAATTATTAATGATCCCTTTCTGTCCTTACAGCTCATAAAACACCCTGTAGGTTGGCAAAACACTCATAATATTGATCAGGAGCCAGAGAGATATTTATTTCCTCTTTGCCCCGGCGCGCATAAATCGCAGTCCGTTCCCTCGGCAGGCGGGATTTACAGTGGGCCCGTTTCTTCAAAGCTTTCCGTAATTAAGGAATAAATACCCATCGGTCTTTGTTTGCTGTCTGGAGCCCTCTTGTTTGCCAGGGACCTGGCTATTCCCGGTGGGCTTGTGCCTTCCCCCTTAGCAACGCAGCCGGGCGGAGCAGGCATGCGGGCACGGTGCCGCTCAGCTGCTCAGCGCTGCCTTTGCAGTGCAGCAGAGGGGTCTTCTCCTGCAGAGAGAGAGGAAGCCCCTGTGTTTTCTCAGCATATTGTTTCCAGCTCCTCTTCCATGCCTCTCCTCCCAGTTCCTGCTTTGCTTGGGGCAGGAAGGCACTTTGGAAATTCCTTACTGCTAGCCCCTTTCTTCTCACCCCTCTCTTGTTCTCCCCCCTTTCGCCGTTGCAATTAAAAGCATCGTGAACCTTTCCCCAACGTTTCAATCCTGCCCCCCACCCCCAATGTTTTCCTTTTGCTCATCCCACCGCTGCATCACCAGCTCTATCCAAAGCAGTGCCATTTATTGGGATCATCACAGAGGGGGTTGTTTAGTCAGGAAGCCCCGGCACATCCAGCTGCCCAGCACCGGTCATTAGGTGATATGTGCTCCTTGCATGCTGGACCACAAAGCTAATGACACATCCTGGGGCTCTTCCAGGAGTTTGGGAGGTGCAGTGGGTTAGATTTACTTCATTTTCTTGGAAGAGACACATTAACCTTGTCAGCTGGCCAACAGGAGAGGGAATTTGGCAGAGCTCTTGCTGGGCTGGCCAGGTTACCACGGCATTAAAGGGTTGTACTTCAGTGAGCAACCAGAAATGGCAACACACGGGCACAGCACCTGCACAGCGACCGTGGAGACACCACGGAGAGACCTCCCCTCTTACTGAATTGGTTCCTTTAGCAAGAGAGAAGAAAAGATTAAAAAAATTCAGGAGTTTATCAGTGTTGTCAGAGGTGTGGAGGATAAAACTTCACTTCAAAATGCCTGTAAGCAGCCTGCTCTTATTTCTGGTGGTGGGAAATCAATGCTGTGCTGTGGTAAATACCTGCTGTCCACTGTCTTTCCAATTCAACCTTCAGAATTTGATCCAGTTTTTTAACAAGTGGTGAGTAACTCTGATAATGAGCGAGTGACACGACATTTTAGTCATCCTTTTAGTCATGCTTTGGTAAAAGCAAGGCTGCTCTTGCTCCGGAGCTGTGGAATTCTGATGGCAAGTTCCCAGGCTCTCCAGCCACGTGCTGTTGCCTACTCAGTCAGTTTTGGGTCACTGTAGGAACACGACTTCTTTTCCCACCCTGCACATCCTCTTTGTGTTTGCCTCCTGATGCCACTCCACCAAATATGTGTGAGGGACGAACGGAGGTGAAGGCAGAGGTGAACGGGAGCAAGGAGGAGTCGGGATGGAGAGTGGATACCAACAGGATGAGGCTTCTGATGGGATTTGTAGTGTGGAAAACCCAATGCACCGCACGATGGGGCTGAGCTGTGTACGGTGTGGGCTCCTCAAGGAGCATCTCCAGTGCAAACCCACAAGTGGGGAACACAGTGCAGCTCCTGGAGCGAGGCCGTGCTCGAAGCAAATTTGCTTTTTCTCTTCTCTGATGCTCCCTGCTTACCCTCCCCCCTTCCAGTGCCCAGTATTTATGTTTCCACATAATAATGATGTGATGTGGCTGGCAGAGTAATTTAAATAATTGGACATTATCTTGAGAAGCAAGCACCTAATTAGATCAAAATAAACCGAGAACTGAGATTTTCATCTGTTTCTAATAACCTTTTACCTACGTACAGTATTGCTGCTGCAACAGGGATTTCGTTACTCGCACCACTGTGTGTTCTTGGGGTTCACTAGTGGTGGAGACTCCTACAAGAGCAGAGAGCTTGGTGGCACTTTTTGGACAAGATCAGTGACTCATTCCCGGTTCTGCAGAGTGTTTGGTAGTGATCATCTGCTGGATTTGCCTCTTGTGTAACCAGTGAGGTTTGGAGTCTGTATCAGCAGATACAAATCAGGGTTTGAATGCAGATATTTAGAGAGGAAAGGGTCAAAGAAAATCTGACCTTAGAGCTCCATTGTTCAGTTCTCTACGTTTATCTAGGAGGTTATAATCTATTGATTTTAGTGCATATGTGAGGAAGAGGCAGCTCAGACCTTCTCCAGCATTTGGTGTCATCAGAGCACGTGAGGATGTTGCCTCTCCAGCACACCAGCTTTGATTTGATCCTCAGACAAGGACTCCGCTGTTGAAAGTTCACTGAAAGAGTCTTGGTTTGGCTTGGACAACTACAGCTGGAAGTGTCTGGTATGGAGAGGGTTATTTAGAATTGCCAGGATTACAATTAAGGGAGGAAAAAAGAGGGAAATATTTACCAGCCTTTATTTTAGGGACTGGTTCAGTGTCTTTCTCCTGATAAGTTGCTCTTCCTCACACTTCCTCATACTCTTGTTCAGTTGATTTATTTAAAGGTATGTCAGTGCTGGCTGAAATGAAACACTGTGCCTCCTCTTCCTGCTTATTGCTGACCGCTCCAATAATTCATTTTTTAGCTCATTAACTAACAGGGGATGTGAGCAGTGGTCCTCCGGGGAACTGCAATGAGGTTAAGTGATCTACTGCTGACAACTCTGCTCTTGGACTGGCCTTCCTTGGGGGAAATGAAACCTCAACCAAGACAAGCTGTGGATCCCAGAAGTGAAATTGGGGCATCAGAGCAACAATTGCAGTATTTATGTCTTGTTGTCAGGGCTTCTGAGATGGATGCGTGCGGCAGAGCTGCAGCTGTCTCCCAGGAAAGTCCCCAGGACTTCCCATCCAAATTAAATGGTTTGTGCCAGAGATGTAGGGAGGGTGTTTGTGGGCATTGGCTTTCTAGATGCTCATTGGAAAGCAGTCCCTGTGTGTTGTGGCTGTCCGTGAGGTGTAGTCCAGTGTGCTTTTCCTCCTACCTCTGATGAGGTTCTGTTTTCTGCCCTAAAATCCAAATCTTTCTTGTGCCCAGTTTGTACTGTTGAAAAAGACCTAAATCCCACTCAATGCTGATAGTCAGTGACGTGCTGCCCCAAATGTCTGAGGCCTCTGAAACACTTTTAGTTTGATTTATGGTTTCACCATAACCCTTGATGTGACTCCAAAGGGGGAACTGGACCTTAGTGAGTTGAAGTCATTTGGTGCCCAGCACTGAGGCAGGTGGCAGCACATTGCCCTTCCTGTGATATTGACTTCTAAAGAGTTTCCTGTTCTTCCCCCAGCCTCTTGAGGCAGTAGGATAAACCTGAGCAGGACTGGGGCATCCCCATCCCTCTTTCTTGCATCCTTCCAGGGGCTTCAGGATTACCCACACGACACACAACAAATGTGAAATTTGTGCTGATGGATTTGTAAAACAGCAGCCTCAAGCTCTGAAAGCCTCTGCCTGAACTAAGCAGTTGTTGCCTGTATTTAGCATCACTGTTGCAGTTTAGGCTGAATGGTGATTGGAAATGGGAAACTTGTGTGAAACTGCTTTCCTTCTAAATAGAAAGGGACTTCTTGAGCCACAGTAATCGCAGCAACCAGTGCTCTGGTAGGAGCCACAAGTTTCTCTCACTCAAAAGATAGTCTGAGGGAGAGGGGGATTCATTTGCAGACCCCTGAGTAAGGTAAAAAAAAATATTACTTAGATATCTGAGGAATATTTTGCCTTTAGGATGTATGGACATATGAGAAATAAATGCCCAGAGCCCAGGTGTGTGTTACTGTGAGTGAACAGCACAGGTTGAATCACTTCATTTTCCAGTCTGGCACATTTTAAACGTGCAGTGAATGTGTTGTTTATACTCTCAATACCTCTGTGTGTGTTTAAAAATCATGTGAGATCTTTGCTAAACATCACTGAAGATAATCAATGTGGATACTGGAAGTGGAACTGTTGTAGGAAACTGTTGTCCATTTTATTGTAGGTAATTGCATGTTACTTTATCCCTTTCATGGCACTGGTTCTAGTTTGGCTTTTTACCTTAAAAAATATAATTAGAAAAGCCATGAATGAAAGATTCTGATAACAGAACTTCTTTTCTTCCTCCTCTCCATCTGGAATACCTGCAGCAATACTCCATTTATCAGATCCTGCCATCAAAGGTTAATTTGCAACTGCCCAAATGGGTTGTGGAGGGGTTTTTTTTGTGTGTCTTTTAGCTTGCAGGAGTCATTCGGAGGTTTGAGGTAAAAGAACCACTCTCTGTGTTAATTTTGTGTTTGCACTTTTGCTCTGAAGAAAAGCCCTGGCCCTGTTTGTGGCGTAAACTGTGGCAGGGCAGGGAAGCTGTGCCTGCTTTGGGAAGCTGTGCCTGAAAGCATCCGGGCAGGTCAAAGCAAGGTCACTCCACATGTCCCAGGAAATGATGCAAAACTAATCCAGATTTGCTGGTGGAAGGAGATGTTTACATAAGTATTTAAAAACAGATTAGGGCTAACCTGACACTAGATTACTGGGAGCAGTGTAAACACGGCTGAAAGGCGTAAACAGAGCTCGGCCTTTTGTACTCCAGAGGAGAGATTCTGTCACCAGCACCCAGTTGCCTGGCTCAGGTGATGTATGTGGCTTTCATAGGATGAGCAGATTACCTGAGGGACCTCTAAATGGGACTTTGTCTGGGGCTGGTGCTCTCAGATCATGTAATTGTATGGTAATTTTTTAAATGGCGAGTGGAGGGCCTTGTTTGTAGTCCTTGTTCTGCTGTAACCTGATAGCACCAGAGAGCTTCTGATGGTTCTTTGATATATCAGGAGGAAAAGGTGCTTCAAAGCATTGGTTTGAATTTGGAAAAACAGAGGGACCATCCTTATGCCTTTGGGAACATTACCCAACTTGGAGGGGGACAAAGCACCCCTGTTTGGTTACTTCTGCTCTGGGATACAGAAATGGGTGCATTTTTTGCAGTGTATTTTCCAGCCTTAAGGTGGAACCTCGCTGCCAGTTATGTCTTTGGTCTGTGTGACAGCGAGGGCCCTTGCACTGACCTCTTGCTGGTCCAGGGTTTTTTAAGACCTCCTGACTGTCGTCATCCTACAACCCCATGGGCACAGCGTCCACCAAGGAGGACCTCAAGCCTTGGCTCAGGAACAGTAAGGTGGACAACACAGATACTGCTAAAAATACAAGGTTTGGGTGAACTGCTCCTAAGGTTCGGGTGAGTTGTTCCTATGAGGGCTTTCTTGCCGTAAATTTGGAAGGAGAAATAACTTCCTTGTTGGCTACAACACCAGGTGAGAGTGACCTGTCCCCTCTGGCTTCCCTAGGGAAGAAAAAGAGCTCTGGATACGCGCCAAGTATGAGCAGAAGCTCTTCCTCGCCCCGCTGCAGTGCCTGGAGCTCTCTCTGGGCCAGCATCTCCTGAGGGCCACAGCCGAGGAGGACTTGCGGACGGTGATCCTGCTCCTGGCCCACGGCACGCGGGAGGAGGTGAACGAGACCTGCGGGGACGGGGACGGGCGCACTGCCCTGCACCTGGCCTGCCGGAAAGGGAACGTGGTGCTGGTGCAGCTCCTCATCTGGGTAAGGAGCTGGTGCCCCAGGGAGGGCTTGGCTGGGGGGCTGGGCTGTGTCCCTCAGCAGGACATGCCAGACCTGCTCCTGGAGGGCTTCACGAGGACGATGTCCTGGGGCTGGGTGTTGCTCACCGTGTGCTCTCAAAAGGTGGCACCGTGGTGGAAGAGCACGTTTCTGCCTCTCTGCAGCTTGTGGAAAGCGAAGGAGAGCATAGGAAATGAGGAAGGAGGGATTCCCCTAGCTTGGAATACCACTGGGGCACATATTGTCCCACACGTGAGACTCCCTCCCTCGAGAAACATTTTTGCCATACGCGGCTCAGCGCCGCCATGCTCGTGTTGTCAGGCTGCTCTCCTGCCCTCTCATCCTCCCTTAAATCCAACGCTCTCCATCCCAAACCCACTCCCTCTGTTCTAACACCCCAGCTTCCAACAGCACCCCTCTTCTTCCCCCGCAGTACGGCGTGGACGTGATGGCGCGCGACGCCCACGGCAACACGGCGCTGGCCTACGCCCGCCAGGCCTCCAGCCAGGAATGCATCGACGTCCTGCTGCAGTACGGCTGCCCCGACGAGCGCTTCGCCCTCATGGCCACCCCCAACCTATCCAGGAAGAACAACAACCGCAACAACAGCGGCGGGAGGATGCCCACCATCATCTGAGGGGAGCTCGCTCGTGTAGTCGCTGACCCGAGTCACATCCGCAGCCTCACATTCCTCCATCCCCATCACAGCTCTGCTCTGTGAGTCTGGTAACTCTCCTTCTCCCTTTTCCCTTCGGTACATCCCCGAGTCCCACCCGGAACGTGGAAAGCGCGAGGGGACGAGGAGGAGCGCGGGGGCTGCCGAGCAGGCCGTTGTTTCAGTGCCCGCCGCCGGGCCGGGAGGGCGCGGGGGCCGCGCCGGACGCAGAGGGGACACGCGGCACCCCCAGAGCGCGGAGGGACGGGCGGGGGGAGAGGCGAGAGCCGCGGGAGAAGGAAGGAGAGCCGGTGACTTTCCCGAATTGACAGTGAAGCACATCAGAACATTTCACCTCTACCGAACACGGCGACGCCTGGATTTCCATTCTCTTCTCCTGAAGAGCTTGACGGCATAAATCAGAAGCAAGCACAGAGTTTGTCAGGTTTGAAGCTCCTATGATGGTATGTGTCAAATCAGTTGTAGCTAATCTGTCCGGGGAGAATACTGGCTTCATTACACTTGTATAGTTGAGTTCTTCCAGCATTACTGCTGTTTAATAGAACATGATTAGTCATCACGGAGAAAAAAGCATATTAGCTGAGGAGGTAGTTACATGGCACGCTTCGGTGATTGCTTGGATGTGATTGCAATATTCTTAGAAGCATCATATTATCTCAGACATGTTCTTTCGAGCCCTTGGAGCCCTCCTTTCTAAATTCACTGTCATAATTTAGTATCTGTTTAATTTTTCAGTCCAAAGAGAGGAAATGAGTTGCTGAGTGTTATTTGACTGCAGTCTCCTTGGTGTAAAAACAAAATGGAAAAAATAAATAAGAGTAAGCCTGAAACACAGAAAGAAATAATGAATACCGCTACGGAAAACAACATTTCACGTACGTTTGGTGAAATTAATAAACGCGTTAAAGGCTAATTTTCTTTTGTTGTTGTTTTCAGCCAGCAGAAATAGGTTCTGTCATTTTGCCAAGGTAAATTGTGTTGAGTTTTTGGTCACTCCTGTGATGCATTGCCTAACTTATACAGATTTTTGTATCGTGTCTCTAGATTCTATGTATTTAAAATCTATTTGAATAAAAAAAAGACCGTAAATATACATTGATTTTTTTTTTTTTTTTGTACAGAAGATGACATCTCTGTTAATTTATAAGCTGTAATGGATGTGAACTAAATAATGTGCAACTAGTTAGGATCTGTGGGATAACAGATCGCTGTACATTGATAATATTCCCAGCAGTGAACTCTTCCTTCCAAAGCCTGCAAGGAACAACATATTAGAAGGAGATCAGGGCTCAGGGAAGGAAAAAAAGTGCATTAGACCTTTTGGAAAGGAGAAAAGAGGCTGTTTCTCAGCGCTGTAAATATATTTTACTCCAGAAGTCAGGAAGCTTTCACAAGCCAAGACAAAAAGCCCCATTCTGGCTGGGGGAAGATCAGATTTGATTAAGTTCAGAATTGATAGCCTTCACCACGGCGGGCAGGGCACCGCTCCCAGCCCGGCTGCTTTCGGCAAGAAAAATGGCTTGTGCAAGTAGCCTGGACAGTTCATTTGAATCCCAAGTTTGAATACTTGATTGGGATCTTTTGGTCTTACCAGGCACATCTCTTGCTTCCCACTAGCAGGATTCTGGCGTGGGGAAGCAAGGTTTTGGCAGGCAGAAAAGTGATTTTTACCTTTTTTTCGTTGAAGTGGCGTATGGCAATGTGGGGATGGGGGGAGGGTTTATCACGGAGAGAGTTGAAAACTCAACTGAATTTGATGGCAAAGGAGCAAGTATGTGAAGGCAGCACACAGCACAGTGATTTGCAAATCTACCTGCTGCTGCTGCTGCTGTGTATTTCCCAAGCCTTCGGTGGTGCTCTTCCTTGGGGCTCTGGGTTTCATCCGGCACACAAATGGGAGGAGCAGTTGCTAAATAAACTCAGTGTGGATAAAATGCAGAGGAAAAAAATGCGATGGGGTTATCCTAAGGAAAACCACAAAAAAGGGAAAATATGGATTTGAGGTAAAATTGTGGCAGAAAAACGAGCCTCAAGGTGGAAGCACAGGAATATTGACCGGCTTTTCCTCTTTGGTGGTGTTGTCCTTTTGTACTCCGTTGTTTTCTAGACCTTTGAGTATTTGGGGGAAGGGAATCTTTCTCCAACCAGCCTGGGCTGACTGCACCAGACACAGCTGATTCCCTTCCTACTGGGATACTTCTAAATATTTTTAATTTTTTTTTTTTTTAATTCAGAAAAGGTGTGTGTTTTAACTGCCATTTCTCCACCATTCCCACGCATCTCCCTGATCTTTGGTACTTGTGGGTGGTCCCTCAGGGATGGGACAGCCCAGCTGATGTGCAGCTGCAGGGGATGCTGTGAAACCGTCTGTTCTGGTGCTCACGAGCTTTTACACAGCAGGGATTTAGGAATGGCAATCCCAGAGGTGCTAGAGCTGCCTGCTGTTCCCCCCAGGAGCATCCCAGGGCGTTTGTATCCCACAAAGCAAGTCCAGTGTTTCAAACCCATGGCAGGCAGAGTTCTCAGTGCACGTTCCATTTCAGAGCTGGGGTTTTTCCCAAATTGAGATTATTTTCTGTGCATCACTCAGTGCTCTCTTTGGGCCACCTTCCTCTTGCAAGGCTGAGGGTGGTGTTTGAGGAACAAGGGCAACCAGGCAGATACCAGGTAGATTAATTATGTGGTCCTTTCCTAAAAATCTTCTGAGGGCAACCCTTGA
Source organism: Falcunculus frontatus (assembly GCA_013398115.1). Lineage (NCBI taxonomy): Eukaryota > Metazoa > Chordata > Aves > Passeriformes > Falcunculus > Falcunculus frontatus. Next base: position 447,750 of record VZRV01003372.1, read on the forward strand.
AAAAGCACAGAATATTTTTAGGAGAGGAAATTCCGGTGTATTACAGGAATTACAGGATCCATCCCCTCCTTGCAGGGTGGAGGAAGAGGGGGGAAACCCTTCCCATCAAAGCAAGGGTGGAGGAAGCTCTCCTTGGCTGGATCCTGGTGGGGCTTGGCTTCGAGAGCTCCACATGCTCTTCAGGGGACGTGTTTGCACTTTGCAGAGGCTGCTCTCGGAGCCATCCAGGTGCAGAATCCGGCAGTGTCTCCTGGCACTCGGAGATCCTGCAGGAATCATCGTTCCCGTTGCTTTCACTCTGTTCTCCTACCCCTTTCCCGCTCCTTGTTTCACATTTAGCCCCTCTCGTTGCTTTTTTGGGACCTTCTTGCCAGGCTGTTCACAGCCTTTGGGTGTGTTGGGAACAGAACAAACCCTGACTGTGACCCAGTCCGCAAGAAATCCCAGCAGGAACCCGGCAGCCAAAGCTGTTCTCTCTGGAAACAGAATCTGTGGCGATGGTTCTCCTTGCACCCCCCACTTAACCCTTCCCCTCATCCCAGATACCTTGAAATCCCCCTTCCTCTGCACTTTATCCATGACTAAAACACCAGAAGCGAGTCAGCCGTCACTATTTTCCGTATTTCCTCCTCTCTGGCTAATTGCTGTGGAATTCAGTCAGATGTGTCACACCTGAACCTGGATATTGCCGGGGAGGCTTCACTTCTCCTTGCTCTTCGTGAAGAAAAAAGACCCAGCCTTGGGAAAATTCAGGGTCCTGCCAATGCAGAGATTCGGCCAAGGGCTCCCACTACCAGATTTCCAATTTTGGTGGTAAAAAAGGAGCAGGGAAAAGAAAAAAAAAATCCTGGAGAACCTTGGTGCTGCTCGGAAAGCCGGGTGAGCTCCTGGAAGGTGGAGAGGATCTTGAAGCATTTGGGCCTAGTGTAAAATAACCATGTAAACATTAATATTGTTTAATTCGCTGTCTTGTCCCCCTTCCCTTAAGTTATGTGTGTTAGTGGAAAAAAAAAAAAAAAACAAAGCTTTAGCTGCACTTGGAGATTTCCCTGGGCCAGAGGAGGATGTAGGGAGAGGAGTCGAGGTGGGAATGCAGATCCGGGCTTGGAAGTGATCTCCGGCACTGTAATGTAGAATAATTAGATTATATGGGGTTGGAATAGCTTCAGCTTTTATATTTGTATGGAGATTGGGAGAAATGAAGTAATTTGTAGTTTCTAGAATAAAGTAGTGGTAGTGGAGACAAGCACAGATTTCACGGGGTCCCCAAGGGGCCCTTCCCAAACGTCTCGGGGAGCTGCCTTTGCACCTTAACAGGGATGGTTTTTGGGGTTTGTCGTTGATGAAATGGTCGTTTCGTGTTTGGTTAAGTGGTTGTTGCCGGCAGGGGGGGACTCAAGGGACAGGAGGGGAGAGCGTTGGGGACCAAACCTGGGGCAGCTTGGCTGGAGAGGAGATAACTTCCCCATCCTCACCTCATCGCCAGGCATCTTCCGTTCCCCTCCAGAGGCTGCTACGCCGATCCTTAAGGGTGGGATCTCTGCCTCTTGGGCCTGGATCCTCAGTTTCACACCTTCCATTCTTGATGATTTGTGGGTAAAATTTACTGCGTAGAAAACCCGGTTTTGGATGTTCTGGTGATTGCTGAGTAACAGGAAAAAAACAGAAACGCTCCAGAGCAAAGTTCTTTTCAAGATAGAAAAGAAACACTGAACTACCCCAAATGAAGAGGTTCTGCAATGAGTTTTGAGTTCTAAGCTACCAGAAAAGAAGGTTGGCTGGAATGGTTTCATTGGAAGATAATCTCCTGTTTGAAAGAAAGTCATAGAGGTCATAGAGCAAAACATCCAAAGCTGTAGATGGGTCGATTTGTTGGTTTAGGATATTTTTAGGTTTTGCTTTGTTGTCTAGCATGGGCCAGTTTTTAAAGTTAATATTGTGACAGTTTACCTTGATTTGACTCAATCTGTCCCACGCTCTAAATGGGAGGTTTGAGGGGTTTTGGCCTGGATCGTCAGGAGCTGTGAATAGTTCATGTTTTGAGAGGGGAATTGCATGATTTCTGAAAAATAAAAGGTCGGTTTGGGGGTTTTTTTAGGGCCATCTTCAGCCCCAAATCACCAAGCATGTTTCTGGCCCCATGTTTTGTTTCAGGGTGGCAGTGGGTGAATGAACTCCCATCATTTACTACCATTCCCAGAACGTTGAAGAGGGAGAATTTTGCTTTTGGATGGATAAAATAAAGATGTCTTTGTGCATTTCAGCAGTTTTAACCTCATCATCTTCCCGTGCCTGCCTGTATCCCAAATCCCTATGGCACATTCATGCGGCAGCACTCGGTTCTGTTGGATGCAGAGCCTCAGCTTTCCCTCAGCCACAGATTTTCTGGATGTGGGTTTTTTTAGCTTCCAGTGCTAAGGACTGGCTGGTTTGCAGTGCTTCAGAGCTACTCATCTTCACCTGTACGAAATGTGAAGGGGGGGTGGGTGGGGACGCTTCAGAGGTCTCATGGCATGCCTTGGGGACGTGGCTTGCTGGCTTGAATGCACCCTCAGCTCCTTTGTGTGCACTCCCCGCTTTCCAGAACTGATCCATGTGGGATTTTTGTTGGTCCTGAGAGCTGAAGTAGCCGAAAACACTTCCCTGCTCCTCACAAATTTCAGGGTATGAGGAGGAAAACCCCTCTCAGAGAGAGCTCGGTCGCGTCTCCTCTGTGCTGGAGGCAAACCCCAAACTCCTGCAGGAGCGAAGAAGGGTTTTGGTGCTGGATGTGGGGTTGTTTGGCATCTGCATCCTGAATGTAGGGGTTGAGCTGAGTTGAACTGGTGGATGAAGGTGCAGTCAGGGTGTCCTGAGCCCTCAGGTGTCACCCAGAGGTCACTCTGCACTTGCTGTGTTTGTGCTGGTGCCTGCTCCTCACCCTGCTGTCAGTGGTTGTGGGAATCCCCTCCGTCACCGTCACGAGCTGGAGCCAGGGTTTGGTTGGATGCTTCCAAACAGGCAAGGTTCCCAGCTGGAGTCAGCCCAGCCACTTCTAAGGAGGCAGCATGGGGGACAGTGGCTTGAGATGGAGGTAGATGAGGGCCAGGCTTGCTGCAGCCTCAGAGGTTTTCTGAAAATCCAACTCCTTTAGACAGCAACGTTCAGCTTGAGAAAACCTTGAACTTGGACTGGGGAGGAGAAATCCCCCCCTTGCTGGGGAGGAGAAATCCCAGCTCGCCAGCCCTGGGGCTGGGAAGCGCCAGGGAAGGAGATTCTGGAGGTGGAAAGGACAGAGTCTTGCCGCTCAGAGGCCCTTTTTAATATAAATTTGCTTGAAACTCATCTTTCTGTCTGAATCTGAGCGTGGGACCAGTTAGCTGTAGGGGATTCGGCGATGCTTCGGGTCCCGCTGCCTTTTGGGGCTGCTGAGGATAACAGGGAGAGGTTCCTGAGTGAGATGTTCCTAGGAGCTGTCTCCAGTTCTGCCCCAAGAGCAGCTCTTCATCCCTCCCTCCACATGTTCTTGGCCATGACGAGTTCCAGAATTTTGCCGTGGGGGCAGCCAGAGACCTCAGATGGAGTGTGCTGGGGTGCTGCAGTCTGGGAACACCCGACCCGGCGTTGTTCACACCATTTCTGCCCTGGCTTTGGTTCCTTGTCCTCCCAGGGACAATCCTTAGGGAGAGGGCAGGTCTGGCAGGGCAGGAAGGAACTGTGGTGACGGAAGGTCTGGTGTGCAGAAAGGATGAGGAGATCTTTTATTTCCCGCTCCTTCAATTCCTTTGAAATGCTGTTGAAAACCCCTCCAAGCATTTTTTCCTGAGGTAACCTGGGACTCAGCTGGATTCTCCATTGAATCTACTGAGGAGAAGAGGATGTGCCCATCCTCTGAAGGCACACAGCTCCATGGCAGTCCCAAGTTTCCAGAGAACCGCATGGTTTTGGCCCAGCTCCCTTTTACTGTGGCACTGCCAAGAGCACCTTTCACCTGTAGGCTACGTGTGGGTGCACCAGCTGAGGGGAATTTGGGAGAGGAGCATCTCCTAAAACACCAGGGACTCGTTTTGTGACGTTTTGACTCTGCTTGGAATGGCCAAGAGCTTGGATCTGCAGCTCCTGCTGCCTTAAAACCCCTCAGCTTCAGCAGGATTTGGGTGTATCCCAAATGCTTTCCCACGTGAACAGCTCCTGGCTGGCAGAGTTGGGCTGTGTCCCGACCGCTCCAAAGGCAGAGCCTGGCCCCTGCTTGCTGCAGGTTGTGGTTGGAGGCTCCATCCAAGCAGCACCTTTCCCTTGGGGAGCGCCGTCGGGGAGCGGACGCTGTTCTTTTCCCCTTGATTCCTGAAAAACCCTGCAAAGGCTGGGTTTTGTGTTCAGCCCCCAAGTCTTTCAGGTCTTTCTGCTTCGTGGTGTTTGTCTTTCCAGCTGGGATGGGGAGGAAGGGAGCCCAGGTGAGTAGGGATACCTGCAGAGATACCTAGTACATGGCAGGCTTTATAGCAAGTTTTGGGTTGTTGGGGTTTTTTTATTTTGTTTTCTGTTTCTGTAAATAATAATGTATAAATGATGACGAGACAGTGTGGAAATTCTAAAAAACAAAAAAGCGAAAAAAAGGTCTTTTGTTGTTGTTTTTATATTACCTCACTCAGCAAGTTTGTTTTACAATGACTCGATGATGCTTTATTTATATTGTTTGTACTGTAATTAAACCGATTGACAAACATTTCACTTTGCTTGTTGTTTCCTATGATTTGGGTTTGATTAAGTATGCCAGTTTGTATTATGTTCCCCTTTCCTCTCTCTCTCTCTCCCCCTCCACGTCAAGATTTTTTGTGTCAGCTGTACAGTATTCTGAATAATTAAAAATAAAAATTTAAAATTAAAAAAAAAAGGAATAAAAAAGCTGTAAAGTACCGTGGAGAGAGGCTGCTATATTGTATGGGTCTCTTTCTAATAAAGACAACAAAACCTGTTGGGTGCAGCTTGTTCTTTGCTTGAGTCTTGGTGGTTTGACTGAGCCCCACCTGCTTCCTCCTGCTGTGCCTGCTCAGATCCTGTCGCTCCTTCCAGCCATAAAGATGAAGGATTATCCCAGGCCTGGGATGGCAGAAGAGCCAGTAATGGTGCAAATTGATAAATTAAAAAGCAATAAGTCAGCCAGGCCGTAATGGGTGTGTATCCAAGAGTTCTGCAAGCGCCTGTGGAGTGAGTGACAGATCTTCCAGTCAAAAATATGGGGGCTTTCATTAAAAACAGTTATTCTCCCCGAGGAAAGGAGCAGTAAATGTTGCACCTTGGCGTTAAGACTCTCTGGAGGTGATCCAAGGAATTAGGCCGGTAACGGTTACATCTGTATCTGCTAAATTGGTTGGAATGATCACTTAAAGTAAGAATAATAAAACATCTTTAAGGTCAGGATGTGGTGTGGCCTAATCGCTTCTTCAGAGGGGAATCGTAGCTCTCCCTGAGGCTTCTCTGAAGGAGCCATTTCAAAGCCCTGAACAATGGGCAGCTGATTGACATTTATTTACAGTTCTAAAGGTCTCAGCCCAAGGAGAAATCAGGAATCTGAGCAGGCTCAAGGAGAAGATGAACAGGAGGTGGTGGAGAGGTGGGATGGAGAGGGAAGCTGGAGGTGATGGGTGCTCACCAGGACAGACTGGGAACTCACTGGAAGGATCCCTGCAGGAAGAAATTACATCATGTTGGGAGAGCTGTGTGGGTCCACGGAGAAGAGCAGGTAAAATTCCACAAATGTACAATGGAGGGGGAAAAAACAATGATTTAAAGATGATTTAAATAACGTGCCCTGGTGTGAAGAATGAAATGAGAGATTTAAGATCTATAAGGGCACCATGGAGAGAGACAGCAATGCTGTGGCTTGGCCATCTGTGCTTGTCCCACCTCACACACCACAGAGAAATTGGGGGTGCTCAGAGATGAGGAAAGGTGAGAAAAGTGGGGGATTTCCCTCGAAAAGAGGGAGAAGCAGCAGATTGAGGTTGTCTCTTTCCTGGCCTCGCACCTGATGCTGATGGGCACCAAAGAGCAGCACAGGCTCTGTGAGGGATGAGGTGTCCCACAGGGCATCAGTGCAGATCTTGATCCAGAGAAAACCAGGCCAGGGTTGAAAGGTGAAATTGTATCCTCACGGTCTGAGTGGGGCTGCCACAGCGTGGGATTTGGGGGGTTGGGATTTATCTTCTAGGCCTGCTGTGCCTTGGCCTGAATGTGTTCATTCCTCAGGTTACTGCCCATTCCATCTCCCACCTGTCCTGGCACACGGGGATTTGGGGGAACTTCCCTGTTTCTTTCCCTGCTCTTCATTTCCAAGAGCTCCAGGGAGGCTCCAGCAGCACCGTGGGGGATGAAAAACCACAGGACTGCTTGTGGATTTTATTTTTTTCCCCCTTTTTCGGGGGTCACGTGGCTGCTTTGTCGCGCAGCAGCTGCACCCCTTTGTTCCGGAAAGGTTTCCCCACCCTGTTCAACCCCACCAGCACCACGGTAGGAGGTGGGGGCTTTGTGTTCTCCCCTTCTGGATTTGAAATGTGAACTTCCAGCGTGGGAGAACTCGGTTTGGATTCCCCCTGGGTGTAAAGCTGCAGTAGTGCTCCTTCTTTTAGGAACCATCCGTCCCTCCCCTCCTTTGCTCTCCTGAAGGGATGTGGGTTTTGGTTTTGCGATGGGCACGGCTCTCTCTCACAACCCTCCTAAGATCTGGCTTCTCCTGGAAGATCCTGGTGCTCAGGGATGGTGGAGCAGATTTAAGGATGTCTTTCATGCCCACGTTCCTCACCTTACCCCAAGCCCACCCCTGTTTACCCCTGAAAAGCTCCCAGCTGGTGGCATCCACTGATGCCTTGGGAAAAAAGAAAATACCCTGTGGCGAAGCAACAGGGGTCAGGAAGGGGTTTGGAAGGAAAACTCTTGATTCCCGTAATGGGAGTGGGGGGAAACATCCCCTTTTTTTCTTTTTTCTTTTTTTCCTTTTTTTTTTAAAGAGGAAAAGCAATTCCTAAAAAGCCCAAACTGGAGCTCTGCCACAAGGCCTTGCTGTGCATTCCCACCCTTGCCTCCAAAGGATTCATTCGGAGGGATGCTGGGAGCACCAGCTCAAGGAAGCTTCTCCAGAGCCCAGAAGATTCTCTCTCCATAGGGACCATCTGCTTTTAGCCCTCACCCAGGACATTCCCTGGGCAGTTCTGCTGGTTTTTATTTGTTCTTTGAACACAAATCCAGACTGGTGTGAAGGGAGCGATGGGACGAGGACAGGAAGCTCAGAGGCGGTGGGATGGGGCTGACTCTTCTGATAAACAGCTTGGTTTTCCACAAGGGACCCAGATCCAACTGTTTTTTAAACAAAAGAAAAGATTCTATGCTTCCTGGAGATCAGGTGAGAGTAACCTGAAAGAGCCAGGTCTTTATTTCTCCACCTGTGGCCAAAAGCCAGAGCTGGAGGTGTCTGAAATCTGATTTTATGGGGTTTTTTCCTATGGATTTCCCCTGCCTGGAACTTGAAAATTCGGGGACTTCGGAGTTTGTTTTCAGTGAGTTTAGTGATCCTGGGTGGATTTTTCTTCCAGCAATTTGGCTCATCCCCCTGAATCCCTGGGAAGCTCCAAGCTTTCCCACAGCATCCCGCATCATGGGATGGTTTGTGTTGGAAGGGACCTGGAAGCTCCCCTTGTTCCCACCTCCTGCCGCGGGCAGGGACAGCTCCCACTGGAACGTGGTGCTACCCTGGCTGGGAAAAACCCAGCTGGAATTTGGGCACATTCCACACCGAGCCCAGCCTTTGAGCTCATCCCTGTTCCTTTTCCCCTCTGTTTCTAGGATGCATCCCAGAGAGGTGACGCTCGCAGGAATTGTGATTTTTCCCGGCAGAAGCCTCGCAATTCCCGCCGGGCCAACGCCCAGAACGTGCCTTTGGAGAACCATTTCGGCTGGGAAAGACCTTTCAGGTCATCAAACGCAACCAGAAAGGGAGAGCAGAGCCTGCGGGAGTCACCGGGAGGGAAACGTGACTATTCCTGGTGAAAGCACTGGAAGTTCAGTGGGAATCCCACCAGGCAGTCATTGATCTCTCCTAATGCCCAGTAAAGCCCTTAATTGCCCAATAAATGCGCTCGCAGTCACCATTTGACGCCCAGCGCCGGCAATTAGCACTTACTTATTTGCGTTCTGCCCCCACTGATCTCCGCTCCCCGACTCCCAGATCTGTTTGGAAGCCCGGGAGACTCCCTGGGTTCGCCAAAGGGAGGATGAGGAGCGCTGAAATGGTGGGAGAGGAGAGGTGATGCTGTTCCGCGGGGCGGGAGCGATGCGGAGCTTTCCTGGTGCTCAGGGATTGACTTGGGGCTTCCAGGGAATACACAAAAAGCCCTGGAGTTTGCTCCAGCCTTTTAGGAATTGGTGCTGCTGACACCGAGGGCTGCTCTTGGCTCAGCGGAAGAGAATCTCCTGATCACTTTTTGCAGTAAATGGTCATTTTGGTGCGAGAGTGAACGATTCGCGCCATTTGGGAGGATTAGAGGGAATCAAAGGCCAGGAATTTTGATCTAATGAAGCAAAGGCTGGGATCTGAAGCAGCCTCAAGCTGCCAGAGCCAGAGGAAGGATGAGAAGGAGAGAAAAGCATCCAGCCCGATGCCCGCTGGCAGCAGGAGGGAGCAAAGAGGTTCCCAAATGCCAGAACACCTCATCCTGCAACGCTGCCAGCACCGGATGGACTATGGCTTGGAAATCCCACCTCTGCTTTGGGCCAGACCGAGGATGTTGGATCTCCTTTGCAGGCAAAATGAAATCCCTGTGCTGGGATGAAGATGTCCCTCGGCATCCTGGAAGAGCTGGGAGCCACAGGGAGGGGGCAGAGCTGCAAATTGTCATAGGAAAAGGGGTGAGCAGCCTGTCCCAGCCGAAAAATGACCTACACCCTCCCAGCCCTGTTTTTACCATTCCGAATGCCCTGGTTTTGGAACAGTCTCTGAATCGCGCAGTTTCGGGGAGCTGGGAAGGGATTGTGCTGCCGGGTGAGTGACACAGAGCGGGACAATCCCCCCGACAGGAGCGGGGGCTGTGGAACACCCCACCCCCCCCCCCCCCCCCACGCGCCC
>VZRV01003376.1:0-28137 GCA_013398115.1 Falcunculus frontatus
GTGCAGGTGGAACAGTCTGTAACTACAGGCTTTCCATTTCCACTAGATCTCTTGGGTTCAGGGCAGTTTTTTACAAAGTGTTGGACACTTCTGCAATTGAAACAATGGGGCCTTTCCTTATTATCCCTTCTGTTGTTGTTATTGCCCCTACTACCCTCCTCTGAAAACCTTTGTTAGCTGTAGGAACTTCAGATACTAGTTTTGTGCAGGCCTCTACCATCTGGTCAAGGGTGGGGGCAGGGTCCAGGGGGAGAGCTCTTACGACACTCAGGCATTTCTCATTGGCATTATCTCTCACCAGTGTCCTGGGTAGTTCCTTTTGAACTTCCACATTCTCTATCTGGATTTCCATTGCCTCCCTTAACTGATCTACGAATTTGATAAATTATTCGCTTGGACCCTGCTTTATCTGGGAAAAGCTGACAGAGGGAGTGGAATTTGCAGGGGTGAGGGACAAAGCCCTTTCTGCAGCTCATTTTAAATCAGTCAGGGCCAGCTCCTCGAGATTCCAGACCTAATCCTGAGGTTTTTCCAGGCTGCCTTCGCTGCAGAGCTGCTCTAGGATTACATTCAGTTTGCTGGGATCTCTCTGTTTGCTGAGATCTCGGAGCAGCCTTTTCCATGTTCTCTCCCATAACAGATATTCAGTCGGAGAGAGCAGGCACAAAATGATGGTTTTTATATCATGTGGTACTAAAATATTCACGGTGAAAGTGGCTTGTAAAAGGCTTTTAAAATAGGGGGATTTTCTCCAGAAGGCTTTTGCCGCTTACCACAGCTCCTTTAAGCTGGCGTACGGGAATGGTTCCCACTGGGGGTTCTGTCCCTGTCTATTGTATGTGACTGCGGCTGCCATAAACTCCCAGTCTCTGTTCTCTTCCTGGTTTGTGGGATCGTGGGAACCGAAGGGGGAGGCGTGGGAAGCGAAAGGGAAGGCGTGGTTGTGGGAGGAGCAGCCAATGGAGAGGGCGGGAGTGTGGGTGGAGCCCGTGAAGCAAAAGGAATTCCCCGTGTGGGCGGGGTCTGCAGTACTAAAGGGATTCCCGGTGAGGTGGGAGGGTCCCAGCACGGTTACACCCATTGACACAGGAAAAGGGTCTGACGCGGGCACACCCACAGACACAGCAGGGGAGGGGTCGGGCATGATGATGTGTGTGGGGAGAGGTGGAGGGGAGTCGTGGGGGACCGTGCGGCATGCACCGTCTTGGAGGGCCACGTGGTCAGCGCTATTTTGAAAACGCGGGGTCAGGGCAGGGGCGATAACACTTGGAACTGGGGAAGCCAACATGGCGGGGCAGGCCATGCTACTGTCGCCATTTTGTGGGTTCAGGGGGGGGGTAGGGGAGCGGAGGGCAGGGAATGGGTCTCTTCCACCTGGGAATCCGAATTTTCTGATATTTTAACTTCATTTTGCAGTTCTGAAATCGCTTTATAAATTAAGACAGATAAAGGGAAGAATTTCCTGACAGCTTCATCCCCACCTTGTCTTAGAAATGCTAGTCTCTCGATAACCCGATCCCAGAATGCGGGTTCTTTAACTGAATCCACAGTAACGTTTGGGAAATAGAAGAAAATCCATTCCATAAATCGTTTTAAGAGCCTCTTAGAAAACCGGATTTTCCTTGCTTTTAGGGTATTCTTAACTTGTAGAGAGACCTTTTTCTGTGGAGGAGTACACCCATCACACATCTTTCCCCAGAAGAACCTCCCCCAGCCACTGAAAGGGAAGGGGCTAGTAAAAGAAAAGGTAAAAAAGGGGCCCGAAATAACTTCTCCATGTTTCACTCACAAGTTTCATTGGCTTCCCTCTGACTTCTAAAGGTATCTGCTGCACCCTTGGCTCTGCCAAGCCCTCTCACCAGCCTCTCCAGCCGAGTCTTTGTGGCTCTCAGCTCCTGGGTAAAGGAAAAAGTTTCGGTGGATGGTTGTCCATTGTTTCGACTGGCCCTTTTGTGCTGAAAGGGGCACCAGTTGCCCATTCGGGCTCGTCTAATAGAAGTCAGACGACCCTACAGGGTCTCACGGTGCCAAAATGCGGCTCCTGGGAGCTTTTTGCTCACAAGGGACACTTCCAGGGACTTCAGCCNTTCCGAGGCCGTTTATTGGGGTCCACACGGACCGCGAACAAACCGCCCCAAAGGGGAGGCAGAGACAAAGAACCTCGAACAAACCCGCACACAGTTTTTACCCCGAGGGGTCCCAGGGGCGGGCAGAACATCAATAACCAATAATCTGAGGCCTAGGGGGGGAGGAAAGGTTGAATGGCATAATGGGGACCAATGGAGGAGGGGAGGGGAGGGGGGAGAGGACCAGGGACCGAGGGAAAAAGAACCTTCTGGCACAGTGGTGTGGGGAGAGATCACTTAGAAACAACATGGGGGGTGTAGCATGGCCTTAAGCATCGCAACACCTCAGAGGTGGAGATCACAGCCCCAGGGCTATCAGCTCTGTGCCAGGTTCACACAGACCATCACACCAAAGGGTGGGGGGAGAGAGGCTTTGGGTGTGTGTTGGAAAAGTTTCTGGTCAGAGGCAGTGAATGCCCATCCTCCACTGTGCAGAGGAGCCCAGTTGAAGGGCCCCTTCACCTGGGGAGAAGCAGCATCCCTGTAAAAGACAGAGGAAGTGTCATGGCCCATCAAAGGCTACCCCAAAGGGGTCCCCAGACCCTGCACCAGAGCACCAGAGATGATGCAACAGACCCTCAGTGTTGCAAGGGACAGGGTCAAACTGGCCCCTGCAAGGGAGGCACATGGGCGTTCCCACCTAGCCCAAAGCATATATCAATCCATTGGATTCTGTACTCTTCAGCTTGTGGCGGCAACAGGGGACCCTCACTACCAGAAGACCAGATGGAGGGGAGCAACGAGACATCCTTGGGACCCTCAGATGGGTGATATGCTTCCACCTAACCCCTGTCATTCTCTCCCTGTCCCCCACCCCCCACCCACACTTCTTTCTCTATTTCTTTCCTTCTTTCTTTTTTCTTTCTTTCTCTTTGCCTCTTTTACTATTAAATAAAACATGTCAATTTTTTGGCACCAACATCTAACCTCATTTTGTTTTAATCTCGTTTTTGGATATATTTTGAACCTTCTAAGTTCCTTCCAGTTTATACACAGAGACTTAGTTTTCTTTGCCCTTCAGGGTGTAAACTGGATTGCAACAGTAAGATGCTGATTTTTATAAGCTCATCAACCTGAAGTTCAAAACAACAAAAGCTTTGTTTCTGTTACAAACAACAATGCTGTAAGAGGTCTTTACAGAGTCATGCTGCAAGGCTCGTAGTAGGTTTGATACTGAAGTCTATGTATTCTCTTGTATCCTGAAAATAGCAGGATACAGGAGGGAGAAGAGGGAAGAAAGAGACAAGCCCTTCACCTCTGGTCCCTAATGTGCCAGTGGTGAGTTTCCAGCTGGAGAAGTATAGCAAGCTATGGTGTCTGGGGGAGGCAAGCAGTGCAGTGCCTTCCTAACAAAAAGTCTCTTATGAGGCTTGATAATGATGTCAGACCCTTGGTCCCTGAACAGAGCAAGATGTTCTGCCCCAACTTACTCTGCAATATCTTTCTACAGATGGGAAGAAGACTCTTAGGCTTCATTCTAGCTGCTACAAAATTACATGGTGCATAGCAATGAAGAATCAGCCACAGTTACATTTTTGAGATGATGTAATAGGGTGATGTTTTTCCCCGTGTGTGTTGCTGCACAACATTGCCATGTACAAACAAGATTTTTCACTCTGAGGGGGCAGAAGGAGACCTTTTTCAGGCTGTTATGTATGTCAGGAACAGCTTAATCACCAGTAGGGTTGCTTTCTTGCCTGAGACCATTGCTTTATCTTTCAGGAATCATCAATGTTCCACTTAGGAAATTTTTTTGCCTCTAGTGATTTGTATGTGTGTGTTAGCTATCCAGCAAAAGATGGCATGACTAAATAATCCAACAAGTGTTTTATCAGCTTGTGTTTGCTCCTGATTCAAAGACAATGCCCCCCAAACAGTCATTACCCAGGAATGCAGATCTTAGAGCTTTGGCATTAAATTTCACTTAATGGAATTTGCTGCACAGATAAAACACAAAAAACAGCAAGTCCTGACTCTGAGGACATTTCCTCTGATAACAAACAGTTGACATAGGAAAAATATAATTTATCCAGTGGTTTTTCTGAGGTCAGTGATTTAAAAAAACAAAGGGGGGGTTTTGAGGGATTTTTTTTACATCCAGACAAGCACCCCAGAAGAATGGATTTCAGATTGATGAGGTATTTCATCCTGATTTTCAAGTCATATGAGCTCACTTGTTGCCGGACATGCTCTAGAGGACTGGCACTAGAAACTGCAGAGGAATTGTGTTGCCATTTCAGCAGCCAGAGGAAACCGTGCTTCATAGCTGGTGCCCTTAAGAGTCCTCTGGACAACCAAGTGTGACAGAGATCTGACCCTGGCCAGGACAGTGGAAATGAGTGTTACACGTACTTCAGATGTCTTTGGAACAAAACCAGCATCCACAGATGTGTTGGTCCTGATGGCCTTCTGTGTCTGACATCTGCCAGGGCAGTCATGGGGAACCTTTCTCTGGCATGCCACAGTGCTCTTCCAACCTGGAGAATGAACATGCTGGTAAAAACTCAGGGAAAACCAGAAAAGGCTTTCACCTTTCCAGAGTATTGCTATGTTTTACACAGGCAGCTGCCTCTGTAAGTTTTGCTATCATGTGTTTTTGCATCCTATGTCAGGGGCCACTGTTCCCTCCTATGTTGGTTTGGCTGGCTGCAATGGGCATGGAAGGAAACTGAGAAGGATTGTAAAGTGTTTAAAACCCTGGCACACTAAGAATTTGCGCGATGTGCAATTGCCCTTATTAGTTACTGCCTGGGCAGTCAAGATTCCAGAAAAACTTACTAAAGCATCAGGTGGAGATCATGTAAGTGGAGAGGTATACTGTTCAGCTGCCTCTCTCTTAAATGATCAATCCCTGCTTTGCCTTCTTCATGCCCCATCCTCCTCTTGTGGCCCTCCTGTCTGAACTTGTGAAGGTTCACCTCTGTTACACCACAAGATGATTTATTTCTTTATGCCAAAGCAAAGGCCTGAGCTGTTCCACAGTGCCAGGTAAAGCCTGCAGCATAAACTCTCTGGCACTGCTCCCTTCGTAGGCAGAGGAGCACACTGCACGGAACAATGTGTGCACTGGGAGTATGAAAAAGGAGCATTCTTCTCAGTTCCTGTGTTTTGCTTGTCTCCCTCAGTGACAGTCCTGAAATTAAGGAGTGTGATGCATTTGCCGTCTCTGGTAAAAAAGAGAACAACACTTCAGCCCTAGAGGGTATTACAAAGAAACACTGAGTGGTTTAACATTTGCTGTAAGAAATGGCAGAGTACATGGTCTTTTCAGGAGAAGATTTCAGTCCCCAGGTGAGACATTTTTAATAACAGTATACCTGGATAGGCACAGCCTTTCTCAGAGAGAAAAGAATAGAGCAATAATGCAGTGCCTTGAGCAGGCAGACTTCCCTGCCCTACTCTAAGAGCATGGGTATTGCAAGGGTGTGTGGTGTAGATGCATTTGTAAAGTAAAAGATAATGTGCTATGGAGTTCCCTGGTTGTTAAAGCCTTGGAGTCATCTAAGGAAGCCAGCTGGTGGTAGAGAAAACCATTTCCTCTGGAAAGGAACTCTATTTTCTGTAATTTTCCATGGGTTTCTAGAATACAAATCTGCCCATCCAGTATCAGCTTTCCTGAAGTACAAGGGAAGATGTGGCAAGGGAGTTATCAGCCATGAAAGATGATCACAACTGGCATCCAACAGCATCCAGGAGCCTGTTCCCATCAGGAGCTAGGCGACAGTCCTCTCCAATGCTTTGCACCTGTAATAGGCTGACAGGGACAAATGTCACCTGGAGCAGAGCTCTTTCTATTCAGCTCACCTTCACAATAATCAAGTACTAAGAAGTAATGCATTCTTGCTGCTGGGAACTCTGCAGACTTCCAGCTACTTATATAGTTTGGAGGGCAAACGAAGATGACAGGAGGCAGGAGAAGTTATTTGCAGAGTGAGTTGGAAAATTGATTTGTTCCAACCGTAAAATAGTATGGCTGAGAATAAAAATAGAATTCCTTAGTCAGAAATTTCTGCATTCACTATTCATACTTAAAGCACTTGTTGTAATGTGGACGTGAGCCCTTTGAGGACACTGAAATTTAGTTTTGCTTATCTCCCCCCTTTTCTTAAATATTTTCACTTGTCAAAATCCTTAAGTATCAGAAAATGGATCTTTCAAGAAAGAACTGCTGTCTCAAAAAAAACACCCTAGGCTGATATTCATCAGGAATTGGGATACAAAAATATGCAGTTTGCTTGTTATCAGTCACTCTGTTCTATAATAGTCATTGAAGGTATTCACCAGTATCTCAGAGAATTACATTTCCACATGTTTTGTGGAGGGTAAAACTTGGGTAGGTAATCCTTAGTAAAAGGGACCGTGATTTAAGTTCACCAAGTGGCCTGTCGGCTGCCTTGTTAGCTTGTGTCACCTGCCCAGCTGGAAGTTAAGGGCCAGTTGGAGGGGCAAAACAGTGTATGGGGACAAAATGGGGAAGAGCAGCAGTGCTATGTAGAGTGAAATCCTGTAGAGTCTTCTTTGGAGAGTGGAGTTGTGAAAAAATTGTCCTTATTAGTGTTTCTGCTAGTTTGATAGACTTTCTAAGAGGAATTAAATACCCCAATTCTCTTTTTTCACTTCTCCAGAATAAGAAAAGTAAGCAGACAAATTGCCTTTTCCTCTAATTCATTACTGCTCTGAGCAAACAAGTGCAGAAACCCAGCTGTTTCCATTGCCTCTGTGGTCCCAAGATGAAGGACACATCTGCAACTCTCTTGGTGGGCAGTGGAGGTATCACCTTGAATTAGGCATTTGGGACAAAAGACAAAAATATATATTTCAGCCCAGAAAGGAACTATAAGATCCTAGCAGTATCACAGACTGTGCTTCATTATGCTTTGAGAACTTCAGCAATAACAGGCTAAGGACACAAATCTTGCAGGCACACAACCTTTTTTCCCCCCTGACCACTAGCAGAGGGTGATGGAAGAGCAGTTAAGTCATCTAGATCTCTATAAGGATCAAATTATGTGAGATTTGAGCCTTGCTCTGTGTTAAAGCTGAAATTGTATTCCCGTTGATTCGGTTGTGCATGACAATTTGCTGCCTTGACTATCAGCTCATCACTCTCTTATGGACTCTGTCCATAGCCAGAGGTAATGTAAAGCTCCACCACTTCTCAGGAGTTTCCTCAAGCCAGCCTGTGATCGGCAATAACAGAACTGTGGGTTGTCAGGAAAACAAAGATGTATCATGCTGTGGTGCAACTTCCGTCAAAATGCTTGCAGACTCATTTTAAAAGAACTTTCATTGATACTGGGAGCCCAAATTAAAAATACAAGGAGGCTATTTTAATTATTGATTCCAGCTTTCATGAAATCCATCTGTCTCTGCATGGATGCAATTAAATTCTTTTTTGACTCCACAAACACAGCACCTGGCAAGTGCAATTACACGTGTGTCTAACAGAATGAAAGAAATACTTAGGTTTGTGAATAAGTTCTGGCATTTTTCTTGTTTGGGTCTTTGACCTTTTCTATGTATAGCCATTGTGCTATTTCAACTGAAATGGACCCTTTGTATAAAATTGGCTGTAAAAACTCTTTCAGTGGTTTAACTAAATGTTGTGGTTTGCACCTCTAAACAAATCAGTGAAAGTTAACCCAGGATAAGCCATTTTCTCTGGGGGAACTTTAAAAAATATTTTTAGGGCTCTGGCAGGTGAATTACAGTGAGTCAGCTACAGCAATTGAAGGATTTTTAAGACGTTCCTTGATCCTGGTCTTTGCTAATGCTACAACAGAAGTAACCACCCTGGTTCCCTTAGAAGTGTAGGGAAGATGGGCTGTGAGCAGCAGAAGCCAAGCTGCAGAAAACCCCTTCCCTCAGCAGCTCCTGCTGCTCATAGGCTGGGAGTTACCAAGCTGTGCAGGACCCTGCTCAGCCACTTTCCAAAATACCGCTTTCAGGTTTGCTGTCTGAATTGCCTTTACGGCTTGGCACAACTGCGCCTTCGAAGATTCTCTTGTCAAATAGATTCAGCAGTCAAACTGATGCCACAGAGCTGGAAGTACATCCACTGACGCACAGTTTTGGCCTTACATGAATTCATATTGGCTTGATATGGCTTACTTAGCAGTGTAGTGACATGAATCAGCTGAAACTGTCAGCAGGCTCTGTGCCATTTGAACAGGTAGCCCAAATTTGTTTTCAGGTTTGCTTCTAAGCATGTCAAAGGGCTTGCTGAAGATGTTAAAAGTCCTGAAATGCTAAATCACTGTCTAGGTTTGATTCAAAAGTGCTTGCTGGCCATTTGTTTTATTAGACAGCCTGGCTCAGGTCCACAAAAGATTGCATGACCTCACCCTGTACATAACACCAGCAAATATCACAGAATATGCTGAGTTGGAAGGGAACCACAAGGATCATCAAGTCCAACTCCTGGCCCAGCATCTGACCATCCTATCAGTTACTGCAGGCAGTGTTACATGGACCAAAAGTGGACGAGGTGTATCTGGGCTAGTTCTCTGCTATAAGACTGGTTGTGCCAGCATCTTAAGGACCTATTGGAAGGAAGAGTCCAGGAAAATTTAGGTAACCTTAAAGTCTCTTCTATCTGATATGAAGACTCAAAGGCTGCCCTACTCCTTTCCTAGTGTGTGTTCAGTGACACAGACACTTGAGATCAGACTCAGGAAAGGGCCACTGCAGCACTATTTGTCTCCTACAGTTAGGACAGAGAACTTTGGCTTGCACACTGGATGCTCTCCAAAGCAACCACTATAATGACTGGATATTGGATATTCTTCCATCTCCTGGTTGGACCTCTCAATTACATTTGTTATACTCAAGAAATTAACTGGTAGACAATGGCCAGCAGCTGGCTTTTTTTGTTGCTGTTGCATTTTTAATGAGATGATTGTCTACCGTGCATATCGCTCCTGAAACTAGAGGTGTATGTAAAATCCAGGCCATCAGAGGAGGTGATAACTTTCATATTTATCCAGTGTATCTGTTCCTGGATGATAGTTATTCCACTTAATTCAAACATGGCGGGTTTCTCATTCTTGTTTTTCCTTTCCGGACTCCATTCTGAGATTGGTGTGTGAACTGTCTTTCATTCAACTAGTTTACAGTGTGTGATCATACCCTAAATGAAGAGTTTTCCATAAAGAAACTACAGTTTTTTCAACCCATGGAATTTTATGCTATACTTGTACTTCCTTGTGCAGGAATTGTAGCTGTGGAGGAATTAAACCTCTTCATTCTGGTGATACACACAAACTGTTAGGTATGTCAGACTTCCTTTTCTTGCTTCTTGAATTTGTTTTGCTGTGTTTTTCTCAGTAATTTTGTACCTTTCTACTGCAACTTTCCCATCCCAAGAGTCTCTCTGGGAAGACAAAGATTCAGACTTCTTGAATTTAGTGGCACCTACTAAACAAAATATCTGAAAGTCATTTATGAGAACAGAGGTTTCACAGCAGATTGAACTCTGACTTTGTGTGTCTTTTTTGCAAGAGACCTGGCCTATCCCACATGTCTACTGGGCTGAGAAAGGCACAGCAAGAAAACTGCCTCAGATTCGTGCCTTCCCTTTCACTTCTCCTCTCCAAAACTTTACTTCTGCTTTACCTCTTCTTCTTTGGAGACCTTTGTCTGCTGGACTCTTCCCCACCCTATGGCAAGGGAGGTCACAGACTGGATGGAGTGCAGTCCATAAAAATAGGTCTATGAGGACACTGAAGATGTTGGGAGTTGTGGTCCCAAAAGAAGAGCTACAGTTTTGGCTTCCAAGGGAGGGAAGGTGATGTCCTGCATTTGCCTGGGTCACAGCCCAGAAGAGCACCAAAACTAAAAGAAAAACAGCCGTGCTGCATGACTAGTTTTACACAGTCTGATGAAAACAACTAGAGTAAAGGGAAAATAGCTCTTATCTCTCCGGGTTTCCTCTGATACCTTCTTTATTTCAGTATGTTTATGGATAGAGAGAAGGCATAGGGGAAACACTATTGCTTCCAACTTAGTCACTTTTCCACTTTCTTTGTGTAAATACTCAGAAAACACAAGGCCAAGACTCCAAATGAGGATTTTTCCGGCCATTTTCATCCTGAGACTTAGCAGTTACGATCATGATCTAAGAATTTGTGCTATCAGTAAGTCTGGCCCCTCAGAGACGATGGTCATGCAGCGGGTCCACACAGCGAGGTCACCAGATACCCCAAAGCAAGTGTGGCTGTAGCCCTGCGTACCCTGTCAGCTGCCAATCTAAGCAGCTTTTTAAGGCCTCCCATCTTGGAGACTCCTTTTTAAATGGAATTAATGTCTTTCTGGGTATCAGTCTTTGCAACACAACCTGCATTTAGGTACAGATTCCTTCTGGAGAGCTTTCCTTGAGGCTGGACTTGCCCATCCCCTCTGTGCAACTCAAGTATTGCTGCCTAGTATTCAATGAACAGCATCCCCAGTTTGCTGAGACTGTTTTTATTGTTAAACTTCCCCTGCTACAGTTTATGCTCTGCCTCTTTCCATTTTGCAGATTGAATGAAATATAAGACACGGCTATTTAAAGGCAGAAAAAAGTGCTATTGAAGAGATGATGGTCATGTCCAGAGAAGGGCAAAAAAGGTGAAGGGTCTGGAGCACAAGTCTTATGAGACTGAGGAGCTGAAGGAGCTGGGGTTGTTTAGACTGGAGAAAAGGAGGCTCAGGGGAAACCTTATCACTCTCTACAACTACCAGAAGGGAGGTTACAGCAAGTCAGGGTCAATCTTTTCTTCTAATTCAAAAGCAACAGGACAAGAGGAAATGGCCTCAAGCTACACTATGGGAGGTTTAGATTGGATAGCAGGAGAAATTTCTTCAGCAAAAAGAGTCTCAAGTATTGGAATAGGCTTTGGAGAAGTCACCATCCCTGGAGGTCTTTAAAAGACATGCAGATGTTGCACTTAGGGACATGATTTGGTGGCAGACTAGGCCATGTTGAGTTAATGGTTGTACTTGATGATCTTAAACGTCTTTTCCAACCTTAAGATGCTATAATCACAGAGTCATTTAGACTGGAAAAGACCTTTAAGATCATGGAGTCCAATCTTTGACCAGTTACCACCTTGTCAACCAGACCATGGCACTGTCTGCCACATGCAGTCATTTCTTGAACACTTCCAGGGATGGTGACTCCACCATCTCCCTGGGCAGCCATTTCAATGCTTAATAACCCTTTCCATGAAGAAATTCCTCTGATGTCCAACCTGACCAGCAGGTCACTAACAACTTCCTCCTGGATTGCAGCGGGTCTATCCTGCTCCCTGTCCCTGTCTACTCTCAGCTACTCTCAACTACTCTATAGTTCAGGGGGCTGGTTGCCCTGGGGATAACTGGTCCTACTGTTAAAGACCAAGGCAAAGAAGGCATAAGTACCTCAATCTTTTCCTTATCCTTGGCTACAATATTCCCCCTTTGCATCCAAGAATCAATGGAGATTCCCTTGGCCTTCCTTTTGTTGTTGATGTATTATGAAAACACTTTTTATCTTTCAAAGCAGTGGCCAGATTGAGTTCTAGTTGAGCTTTTGCCTTTCTAATTTTCTCTTTACATGACCTAACAAGATCCTTGTACTCTTCCTGTGGTGTCTGCCCCTTCTTCCAAAGACCATGCCCCTCTCCTTCTTCATGAGTTCCTGCAAAAGCTCTCTGTTCAGCCAGGCCAGTCTTCTTTCCCAACAGCTCATCTTCCATCTCATAGGGACACCCTGCTTTTGTGCCTTTAAGATTTCCTTCTTGAAGTGTGTCCAGGACCCTCTGTTTATCTAGGACCACAGTGGTGCCATGATTCTAAAATGATACTGAATATATGTAAGTGTGTGTGTATGTGTACAAATGATAGTACATTGAAATGATACTATAATTCCATGGTCCATCTGATGAAAATTAGCATCAATTATAAATACGGGTCAGCTCGAGCCTAACACTGACAACCTTGCAGGTTTATATGGGGATTAGGAACACCCTCCCAAACAGCCTTTTCCATGTCCAGCAGTGAAACCAGCCCCACAAACATCACTAGCTCCAACTTGTGCTAAGCACAAAGCTGTTTTGAACAAGTTGGTGGGTTTCATATTAAGGGGGTTTATCCTAGAATTTCAATTTTTTAACAATTCCTTCCTCTTCTACAACTTCTTTCAGTTCTGACAAAAGTTCTTTTTCACTCACACCATGAGAAAAAAGGGCCTTCCTATTTCACATTATGGATTTTTCACACACATGGATTGAAATGCTGCTTCTACTTTCAAAAGCTGAATTGATTCATATAATAGGCATGGTGCTTTAATGATGGGAAAAGAGTGCAGAGGTAAAGAAAGCTGGTTAAAGAAACGTGAAACTGAGGAGTGTTAAAACGGAAGGTCCAGAAGTAATAAGATGAAGTCATGAATTTCAGGCATCCCTGAATAAAGTGTCTTTCAGCTAGGATACCTGGCAATCCAAGGGACTTGGTAGCATAGTCAAAACTGAGATGGATCATGTGAAAGATAGGTTGTACGGAGGAGTTAGGGTGATGTGGATGAGGACCACCCTGCTGCAAAGAGAAAAGGTCATTCAGTTTTACTGGACCATTCAAAAAGAAGATAATTGGGGGGTTAGGGGGATGGAGGAGGCCACGGGGATACATGGAGAGAGGGATGTACAAAAAATTATTTTTGTGGGCTGCATGGGCATCTTTTATTATTAAACATTTCCTAAACTGCAAAAAATGAGGGCCTGTGATTTTATTAATGCAAATGGTTTCACTGTCCACAGTACCTATCCTTAATGTCATTCATGCTTAGCATCCTGGCCTCCTTAATATCCACAACAAGGAGAAATTGCTGTAGAGCAATGCAAAGCTGCCCTTCTTTTTTAAGTCTGTGCAGCATCTGACACAGTGAGAGGCCACTTCCAAATGCTGCCACTCAGATGATAATGAGTGTGAGATCTGCCAGTTCTGCACAATTTGTTCAAGGTCTTTATATATCAGTCCTGTTGCTCGTTTAGAAGCAAGGAAAAATTTATAGGAAAACTCTGCTGAAGAATGTGTCAGTCTCAGGAGTGTGTTTCCTGAGAAATGAGTATGTCCCTACAACAGTGCATGCTGGCTTTCAGGGAATACTGTGTCCTCAGCAGCTGGAGACAGATTCCTTAGAAACTTCTTTCACTCATCTTTCATTGCCCTCATCTCTGTTCTCCATATAGAGCCAAATAACTTAAACTTCTGCAACAACAAAGTTCAGATTCAAAGTGAGTTCTGGCAGCTCAGAACTCCCAAATGCATTTCCCTCTCATGGGATCCATTCCCACTGCTGCAGCACTAAAAACCCTGCTTCCCTGGTGTTTGGACATCACACATCATGGTGAGCATGAGCTCTAGCATAATCACCCTCAGCCAGCTCTTCTCAGGAAGAAGCACCCTGCTAATATTTAATCACTCTACATGCTGCAGCCTCTCCACACCCCAGTCATTCCTGGGGTGCTCATTCGGCTGCACAAAATTCTTCTGTGACGAATGAATTGGAGCTGGTATTCAAGACATGGATATCTTAGGTATGGATGGATTAACATAGTAATATAGCCCTTTCTGTTGTCTTCCCATCTACTAACTTTTAACATTAGTTCCTTTTCATATTTTTACTGTTTACTGAACAAATGTTTCTGCAGACCAACTTAGAATAATACAACAATCTGTTTTTTAGTGAAACTGTAGAATTCACAATTCACCACTTTACGTGTAGCGTTGACAGTGCTGTTGCCACATGGAGACTGCTTTGTATTAAATAGCAGAGTTTAATCTACAACTTTTTCTTATGTTATTTAGCTTCTTGAAATTTTTTGACAACCCTTCTCAGCACCACTTGTCTTACTACCCCAACTTTGTGTGCTTGCCAAAGTTGATTGCCTCATTAGGCAACTACCCCTTCTACTAATCATTTGTAAACAAGCTGTGCAACATGCAGTTCTGTATAGATCTGCTTCATTTGCAACCTGTATATTGTAAATTCTGACTTTTTTGTGACTTACTATTTCCTTTATTTTATCCTGTTCTTTACCTACCTCTCTACCTCTGATAGGCTTGTAGCCTATCAGAGCTTAGCTTCTCAAAAATCCTGTAGGGAATCATAGAATATAGGGATGAAACAAATGCAGTCAACAAGAGTCCTTAGGTCCCAAGAAAATCTGGATCTTCCTCACAAACAAATGCAGTGGCTTCCCAAAATTACTCTCACTGGTTAGTGAAACATGACTTCCCTCCACAAAACCTGAGCAATCTTCTCTTATTTGTTGTATCCATAAATTCTATCTTGTATTGCTGAGCAAGGACATCAGAATTTCTAACCTGCACTGCCCACAAAATCCCTCTCTACAGGTGTTTTAAAACATACCTCATTTGCCATCCACATTCCTTCTTTGGGATTGTTCTAAATGATAGCTGTCACAGTACAGTAACTGATGTGGGAATTTTGCATTTGGGCTCCTTTTGAAGTTTTGGATGAATGGAATCATTCACGGCAACTTTTTCATTCTTTGTTTTAAGAAGTTGTTCTGTAGGCGTATTCAGACACAGATCCTCCAGCATATCCCAAGAGAAAATGAACTGTGAGCCTCAGAGAGCTCATTTTGAGTGAATACAGACATGAAGAATGTATTTAGTTTTCAGCTGTGGCCTTATCTTCTCACCTTGACCTCTGCAACCATCTACAACTTTTACACAGCCTGTGAAGAGCATCCTTCTCCTGATGAGTGGAGCAAAAAATATGCCCTTGGCATGTTGCTTCTCCGAGGTTTTGTCCTGCCTGCTCATAACTGACTAACCACAAGGATTCCTGTTGTCCTCATTTGGTCTCACTTGGAACTTATTTCTTCTTCCTGATAGCATCTTTTACCCTGCTGTTTAATCCTATCAGCCTTTCTCTTTTGAACTGAGTCTTGCGTATTGCTCGGGGCCAAGCAGTCACCTGCTGTGACGTTTCAGCACTCTATCACTCTTCTACCAAGTTTCTGCTACAGCCTGTTTATTAGTAGTTTCATTTAATGACGCAGCCGTGGGGTGGAGGGGCACAGTGCTGCGCCTTCCCCGAGCGTCCTGCGTCCGAACCAACTCTCCCGGAGCAGCCGTCCGATGTTGGGAGCACCCAGGGGAGGCCACGGAGGCCCTCGTGCAACCACTCACGGTCACCGGTGCGCTGTCAGCACACACACAGGCACTCAGCCCACCGTGTCAATCAGGGATCAAAGAGTCGAGAGGGGTCTTCCACATGGGTTCCAAGATTTAATCCAAGAAGGGTCCAAGGACAAAAGACAGACCATACAGAGGGTCCAGGGGTTTTACAGGGGGACCAGCACCCAATCAGGAGAGGGCTAGGGAGTGGAGAGGGTGTGGAGTGACAGCTTGTAAACCAATGGGGGAGGAGAGGGGAGGGAGAAGGGGGCAGGGGACCAATGGGGCATCAAACAGTGAGGAACATACTAGAAAACATGCATATTAAAAAGGAGACATACATATTCAAAGTGAAGGGGGTGGAGGGCCAATGGGCCAACCAACTACAAATGATCTGCATGATATCGCAATGGGCTGTGGGAGCTCACCCTAACCTAGGAGGAGATGTTAAACCTTAGACCTGGCCCACCACAAATTAGTGGTTATTCTGGGGTTCTATGGCTCCCGAGTCCCTCTGGGAGCAGACATCAACAGCTGCAAGGATTTGAAACTCTGTTTTCAGTTCCCACATGTTTCTAAGATGACCCATATTTGACAACAATATTGTATACTTATATGTATTTGTGTGTGTGTGTATGTATGTACCTATATACTGTGATTTAATTTACTATTGCCCATGTTCTGCTTAAGTGAGAATTGATATCTTTTCAAACTTCTCTTGTCCTTTTCTTTTCCGTGAGCTTCTACTCTATTCCTTTTCTGAGGGTGCAGTTCCTCTCACTTCACCCTTACAGATGCAACATTCTAAGAGTATCTTTGCTGTACTTCATTGCTTTTTCTTCTTTTTTATTTTCTGATTTGCTGTTTGACAGCTCAGCTCACTTCCATGATGGATTAGATGAAGACATTCCACTCCAAAAGTCAGTCCTTTGAGTGTTTGTGATGAAACTGAACATTTCCCCTGAACTGAACATTTCACACCTTCCCTATGCCATCTACTCAGCTATACATTAAGGCTTTGCTTTTCCACATCTCTGAATGGCCCTGAATATGCCCCTGGAAGAACTTCCAAAGATGACGCTGTCTAAAGCCATAAACTTTGCATAAAGAATCTTCTTTCCTACCCACCCCTTTTTCAACCACAACTGATTCTCTATCACCTCCTTTCCAGCAGTCCCTAAAAAGCCTGTCTAGACACATGAAGCAATTTACTACCTTTGCATCATCTGCCAAGTAGGTTTGTTTCCATGTAGTCTTCTCCAATATCCTGAGAAGATACTTACACATATGCTATTTATATGCAGACATTGTAATAGCGTGCATCTTGGTCTCTGTTAGGATACCTGTTATCCTTTGTGCAATGCAATATGTGTGCCCACTCTGAGGCTCATTCCTCTCCTTTTCTAGTTAGCTGGTGGTTGTATTTATGCTTTTCTCAGCTGCAGTGCACTTCTAAAGCTGCATTGGACTGCCCTGACATGTCCAAGAAATGTCATGATAAACCCCTCTTTCTCACTGAGTTTTTCCAGACCAGTCTCTGGGGGAAGTGGTCTATGCATGGGAGCTCAGGAGTGATCCACCTGCCTGGCAAGCAATGACATGAGCTATGAACAGGTACATCTCTTGTGCTCCTATGTCTTGTAGTCTTTCCTGGAGAGGAGAATGAAATTTCCTTGCCACTACTGCATTAATTTATTCCTTGGTTTAGACAGGTTACTTCGTTTCCATGTGTTGTTGATTTCTCTCTGTGAGAGTCAGGACAGGCTCACTGTTACACAGCTGGCTGAGTGTTGGGGCTTGTTTTGCTTACGAATACTACAAAAACCTACATACAAAATCTGTGTGCCTCAAGTCTTAAAAGTAGATGTTTTTCCGATCATGGTTTTTCAGACTGAAAGCCTTTCCTGGATCCTCAGCACGCTTGAAAGGTTCCGTTTCAATTGCCTTCACTCCAAAAAGGACTTATCCACAGCACAACAAAGCAAATTCTGCCTGCATGGACTTCATACCCAGAGTTAAGTGCAGCTAAAGACAAATAATTTGTTGGTAAGAGGTCCACTGGCCCACTGTCTCATACATAGTGTTCACAAATATTCTTTCAGTGAAGAAAGACTGCATGATCTCAAAAGCACTAAACTGGAGAATAACACATTTTCCTTCTAGCACCTTTTTAAAAACAAAGAGATTTGGGTATAACTCTGGAACTCTCTGGCAGAAAATCTAGACACCAGGGATAAAACGCTGCTCCCTAGTGGTAATCAGCAACCACTACCAGTAAGAAGGCAAGTCCCTCTGTAGAACAGGGTTTTGAAGAAGAAGTAAAGCACAACATCTCTGAAATAACAGTAGTATTTTTCATACTTCTCTTTTCTTGGGCAGCAAACAACTGCGGTAGGAAGTAGTAGAAAAAAAACCCCACAAATAACTGCTATGTTGTCAGCACCGTGGTCAACATCAATTCCCCAGGTTGCCAGGACCAGAATGAATGCACTTTCCCAAATGAATAAGGTTTCCATTGTGTTCTAAAGTACCTCTTCCTCAAAATAAGCATGGTCTAGGAATCAATAAGTTCTGTTAAATGGATTAAAAATGGACCAAAAAATAGATCTCAAAAGGTAATTGTTCAAGTGGACCAGTGTGTGAATGCAGATGATATTAGATGTATCCCTGAAGGACGGATTTCAGTCCAAGGGCTGTTCAATATTTTAATCAATAATCTGGAAGGAAACAGGAAAATCATTGCTGATAAAATTTGCAGAAGAAACAGGAATACATAGAATAATGATTGGCTAAGGAAGGGTTCCTCAGGGAAATCCAGATTACTAAACTGTGTACTGCCCGTTATGTAGGCCTTTGTGTTTGGCTAATAGTAAAAATCCGTAAGAAGCAGCCTGCGGTGAGGGAAAGGACAATTTTGGAAAGCAGTGCCTCTGGCGGGCTTACTTGATGTGCATTTTAAGGGAGAGGCTGCAGCTATAAGGGTTAACATGGTCCTTCTGTACAGGGGCTGTGAACAAGGAGCAGAGGCAGGGGGCTACAGGCTGTTGGCTTCAGCTGTGGTTACACCATCCCTACCCCACTGTGTTCAGCTTGGTGTCACTGGTATGGAGAGGATGCTGGAGGAGGCAAAGAGATAAAATGGGAGAGCAGAGGGCTCAGAACACAGAGATGTAAGTGGTGCAAGGTCTGAAAATTCTGCCTTGAAGTAACAGCTTCAAGCACCTTGGTTTATTTAGAGAGAGACAGATGGGATATTGATCACTTTAAAAGCAGTTGTTTTCATCTTGTGGTTACTGATGCACTGACAAGGGGCCATTCAAGAGAACTAAGTACAATTGGAAGTTTAAAATTTGCTAGCCTGGAATCAGCTTTTGTATTCTCAGGGAAATTCTCAGGAATATGTAAGTTTAAAAGACTTGAAAAGAGAAGTTTGCAAGTAACAAAACAATGGGAAGGTAAGGTACTAGAGGGAAAAACCCTTCTAAATCCAGGAGCTGCAAAGACAAAAGAGGATGGAAATGATTGGCACGTAGTGATTGCTGGAGTGGTGGCTCATTGTTTCATTGAAAGCTACATATCTTCCTGCGGAATGAAGTATGCTAACTTACCGGCTACACATGGCTTGCAGAGGATCAAATGAAGATGGAGGCATAACAGGGCACGGGACAAGCACAGCATCTCCCTGGCTGAGAATTAAAATGTGTCTGGGGCCTGTGCCCTGTGGACTTGCAGAAAGGTCACACTGAGGAAATTTATTTCAGGTACTACTTTCACTTGATGCTAGCAGCTACCACAGATGAGCTACTTTCCCTAGGAAAATTTCATTTTTGGGAGGCAACTCAGAAACAGGGTGCAAAGGCATTTCTGATTCCCTGAGAAGTTCTAATGTGTGAAAGGGCGTGCATGAAAGGTTTTACAGTAATTATTGAAGTGTAAGATCTATTTCTAATATCAGTTATAGTCTGAACTGAAGAATTCTTAGCACCCAAAGCTTCTCAACTCAATTTGGTTGCCTGACAAGTATCCTGATCTCAGTGTACCAGATGGCACAATCTCCTAGAGGGATGAAGCTTTGCGGATGTGAGGAAGATAGCTGCAGGTTTCAATTTCAGTCCCAGACTAATTTTCTCTAGTCACTGATGCAAAATATTGATTTCAAGGCAGATTTAAAAGTGCTACTAATCCACAGGGGAATGACAGCATATATTTAAATCCCATATGTTGATTAGAGCAGTCAAAGGTCTTCTATGTAATTAACAGTATATTTTTGAATACATTTAGTTTTCAGTTCTGTACAGCACAATCTTCAAGATGGGGGATAGAAAAAGAAATAAGATAGTAGGAGTATAGGAATAGAGCATTATGAGAAATGTAATAAACTGCCCCAGACCCATAGTCTCAGGTACAAATGGTGGGTTCCTTCCTTGCCCATTCAGCTGAGTGTCTTCAGGTCCATTGCATGAGGATATCAGTTTAGAAGGGGAGAACTCAGTGTTACAGGGCTTTGGCAGAGTCTTGATAGCTGTGTGGTTTCCTCATTCCAACACCTTTTATGAAAGGTTCCTGGCCACTAGAAGAGCTCAGTGTAGGACTCACTGAGCTCTCACTGAGTCCCTCAGGGATACTTTCCCAAGCAGTATAATTACCAATTCCTATGATCCCTTTTTGGTACTGTTCTCTCCTGAGTCCTGTTGTCTTCCTTCATGCCCTTGCAAGCATGTGGCTGAATCTGTTACAGCAGCCACCTTTTCTTCAGGTGGAGAAGCTCTGATCCTTGATGATATTTCAGACTCTTTCCCTCTATTTCTTGATTACTTTTTGTTTATCTGTTGTAATATTTTGGTGTTAAGTGGAAGAAGTGTGTCAACACAAACCAATACCAAGTGTTTTCAGAGCAAGAAACTCCTTTGCCTTGCACTGGGCAAGGAGAAGGTGTGAAACCGCTGAACAGTAGCTTTTCTTTTGAAAATATTGAAAGGAACATTGAAGAGTTTAGTTGGGGTGCTGCAGAGGGTGCCAGGATGCAAATCCCACAGGGAATGGGCGCAGCATGTCCGGGAGGAAATCCTTGAGATTCATCCTGCAAGGGAAAAAGCAAGTTGTGCACCCATGGGTATTTACCTGTGCACCCTGGGAGAAGAGGGCAGGTGGTGGAATCAAAAGGCAGACAACCATAGGCTGATGGGGAATTTCCCTTGCACAAAGACTAATTACATTTGGGCTGCCACGCAGAGAAGCAGATTTGTCAGTAAGACTTCCAAAAAGGGATTAGATGCCTTAAATGGGTACAATCTGCATTTGTAATTACGCTGCTTAGGATAACATTTCTGTGGGGTAGCTTTGTTGTTTGGGGAATATACTGATCTGCAGCAGGGCTTGGGACAGGAGTTCCCTGTGCTGAAGAGTCTTGCAACAAAAGGAATATTATACATGTTTTATTGCTTACTCCAAAACATTTGGTTGCCAGCCACTGCTCTAAGCAGTCCCTGGACTAGACTGGCCATCAGTGTGTATCTCTGGAGCATTTCTAATGTCCCTGCATTATATTACATTAGTGTGATAACGCAGGCAATTCTGCTCTGCAAAGCCAGAGCATTAGGAAGCACTGCAGTATTAATGCAGCTTTCTGTTACCCAATCTGTTGTTGGGAAGAAATACAAGAAAATATAACTAATCTTTGCTATTACACCTGACCCGCTTCCAAGGGAGATGTGTTGTCTTCTGGGACCCCAGATCAGGCATGATACTGAGACAGTCCCAAGCCTAGTTAAACCCACTGATTGTTACCCACTGTGCCTTGTGGGCACTGGTGATACATGTACTCAGCAGCAGTCTGGGAAGCATTAGGAGGGACCTCAGAGGCCTGGCTACAATGGGGACCACTCCATGGATAAAGAAAACTGCACGTATGGCCTCACATACAGGGTTGTATTTAACAGTTCAATGTGCACCTGGAGACCAAAGATCAGTGGTACCCCTCAGGGGTCAGTAGCGGGACTGATACTTTTCAACACCTTTGTCAGTGACATGGACAGTGGGATCGAGGGCACCTTCAGCAAGTTTGCCACTGACACCAAGCTGTGCAGGGCAGCTGACATGCTGGAGGGAAGGGATGTCATCCAGAGAGACCTGCACAGGCTGGAGAGGTGGGGCTGTGCAAACCCCATGAAGCTCAGCAAGGCCAAGTGCAAGGTCCTGTACCTGGGTTGTGGCAACACCTGACACAGCTACAGGTTGGGTGGAGAACTGATTGACAGCAGCCCTGAGGAGAAGGACTTGGGGGTGATGGTGGATGGAAAACTCAGCATGACCCAGCCAGGTGCATTCACAGCCCAGAAAGGCAATGGGATCCTGGGCTGCATCCAAAGCAGCGTGGGCAGCAGGGGAGGGAGGGGATTCTGCCCCTCTGCTCTGCTCTGCTCTGCTCTGCTCTGCTCTGCTCTGCTCTGCTCTGCTCTGCTCTGCTCTGGTGAGACCCCACCTGGAACACTGCATCCAGCTCTGGGGTCCCAGCACAGAAAGGACATGGAACTGTTGGAGCAAGTCCAGAGGAGGCCACAACATTGGTAAGAGGACTGGAGCACCTCCTCTGTGAAGACAGACTGAGGAAGTTGGGTCTGTTCATCCTGGAGAAGGCTGTGTGGAGACCTCCTAGCAACCTCCCAGTACCTGAAGGGTCCCACAGGGATGTCAGAGAGGGACTCTTTGTCAGGAACTGTCACGATAGAATAAGGAGTAATGGGTACAAACTGAAAGAGGGGAAAATCAGGTTAGATATTGGGAAGAAATTCTTGGCTGTGAAGGTGATGAGACACTGGACCAGGTTGCCCAGGGAGGTTGTGGATGCCCCCCACCTAGCAGTGTTCAAGGTCCGTGGATAAGGCCTTGATCAATCTGGTCTAGTGAAAGGTGGCCCTGTCCATGGCAGAGGGGTTGGTGCTACGTGATATTTAAGGTCCATTCCAATCCAGGCTGTGATTACCAAAAAAAAAACAAACATGAGACACATAGATGAACCTTGAGGTAATGTGAGGCTGTTGAGTATCGATTTATCACTGCTTGTGCTGAGAGTGTATCTTTCTGATGTGACATTGGAGGCTTAAATGACTGCAAAGCAACAATGGTTTCTTTCAACTCTGGAAGAAAATAACAACTCCAAATAGAAATTAAAGCCTTCAAACACTGTGAAGGCATAAACAGCCTTTATGGGCCACCCACTCTATAACTCATGACTGAAGGAAAAGGTAAATGGAAATGTTCAATCCCAGAAGAGTGACAGAAATAACATTTGGGATTAAACTACAAACTCTTCAGAAGCGTGGAGCGAGTCACGGGGGAGATCCTAGAGAAGATCAAGGGGATAAAGACAGTCTTTTATACTGTCTGAACTTCTGCACAGGGAAATACAAAATTTCCTTGCCTGAACGAGCAATGACTTAGGTTTGTCTGTCTGGGATAAGGAAGACAAATGCACAAACTTACAGCAGGTGTGTATTGTACCTCTGGTGATTATGCAGTTCATGATACTGATCCTTCAAAGTTATATATGCATTTGTAAGCAGGATCCTGTCAACAATCCCATTAATCCCAGTGCAATTACTTCTGATTAAAGTATTAAACACAGATGTAAGTCTTTTGGAACTCTTCAGCATTAATTCCTGAAAAAGTAAATGAGCAGTATGAAGGAAAAGTTTTTTTCTTTTCTGTGTTGCTAATATTTTTTCTGTGGTCGAGTTCCAGACACCCCAAAAAGTCAGGTATGAGCCATCTGATGGCTACTAAATCATGACACTGCTCTGAGAAATGGACAAGTCTTGTGCCATGCGGGAGGTTGGAAGACCTTGGAATGGAGCACATCTGCACCATGGTTAAGGGTTCTTAGTTTTTTACTCAGAGACGTTAAAAAACCTCTGTCGTGGGTTGACCCTGAGTCTGATGGACAGATCTCTTGACCAGTCACGCTTCTCGAAATTTCCATATTTAAGCCAGTGGAGACACAGGAAGTGTCCCTTTTTTCTTCTGCTCAAACCTCCTGGCGGGGAGTTTGGGGGTGGGGGGAATTGGCCAGGGCTCTTTGGAGCGGCCCTGGGCCTCCCCTCCCCCGGCCCCGGCGGGCATGGGCCCCGGCCCCGGCTGGCACGGGCCCCGGCTCTGGGAGAGTCCCCTCGGAACCGTGGGCAGCAGCTGCTGCTGCAGAGCCGAGACCGTCTGAAGCGACTGCTGAGGAACCCCCCCACATGACCGTGAGGAGGCGGCAGGAGCTGACGGAACTTTCCTACAACCAACTCAGCCTATACTGAACTGTAAAATAACATCAGGTGCAAGCAGCATAACAGGAGCGAGCTTTTCTCCATCGCAAGACCCGAGAAAAAGAGGATTGGTTTCCTCATCATGGCGTCCTCGGTGTTAGAGAGAAGGAGAAAAGTGAGTGAAGCTGAAAAGATGGCGGCGGGGAAGAGAGGGCGGAGACGTGCTTTTTAGCGCGCAGCTTAAATCTGCTTTTTACAGACCGTGGTATGGACTGTAATATCAAACTGTTTTCTCCCTCTTTAATCCATTTAACATAGGGGGGGGATGAGAATTCAGTGTGCAGCCTGCGAGAGAGATAAAGGCTGTTAGCTGGTGCAGTTTGGGAAAAACCACACGACGTAAAAGAGACCTCTATTTCCTCAAATTAACAGAGAGAGACTTTTAAGAATTGTGAATGCTGACCAAAATTCCATGTTTTGTCATTATTTGTGCTGGAGGAAGTAGGAGGGGGGGGTGTTTGGAGGAAAAAGGGGTTTTTGTCTTACTCTCTTATTTCATTTTACTCTTAACTCTGTTAGTAATAAACTTTCTTTCATATTCTTTAAGTTTGAGCCTGCTTTGCCTGTCTTCAAACCTCTTATCTCACAGAAGGTAAGAAATGCGAACAAAACCACTACAACCTCCAACCATCTCCAAACAGACCATAAGACATTTTCCAGGGCTATTGAAATCCAAACATTCAGAGAGAGGTTTTGTTATGCTTGTTATTTTGTAGGATCCTGCTGTCAGTATGCCTACTTAAGTGAGTTATGTTTCAGGATAGGAGAATTTTCTCCCACCTGAGGAGTTTAAGAGAGTATACGTAGACAATAGATATTCACAGATGTTTAAACCACCATGACTTTTATTTAGAAAATACTACTACTACTGACATTGACATGGTACTTACCTTTTAAAGAGTTTGGTACTTTTGGTTTCTTCCTTGGAGGATCTGGACCTAGTGACACCTTTGGCTAGGATCTTGTTTGCTGTGTGTGAACTTCAGCAAATCAAGATGTGCCCTAAGGGCACCAGAGATGGCCCAGAGCACCGAAATATTTGGAACCAAATATGCACATGTAATGAAAAGCTCATGCGTTCGCTGAGTGTGTCCCACTGCTCACAACTGGGATAAGTATTGTTCTGGCCTCTGCTCAGGTCTCAGGGTGGTTTTGCAAGCCAGATGATCAAGAAAACAAAAGGGCCACAGAGTCAGCTGATGATAGAGGATATCTGTGTAAGAAACAGTAAAGTTTTGGGCATTCTGTGTCAAATGAGTGGTGCAGAAGACTTCAGCAGGAGGGTTATGGTTTAGCCATGGGAGCATGGGCTCCATAGCTACAGAGAGTGGCTCATGGTCCAATTACTGCCAGCCTGTAACAGCAGTAATTCTCCTCAAATGCTGCCTGTTTGTCTCTGATAGAGCATGTGTCCCACCCAGGGGAAGACATTAAGGGGTTGGAGTCCCCGGCATGTTTCATCTCTGTTACTGCTGCTCTGGATGTGTAAAGCAGCACTCTGTCATCAAGCAAGGCACTTGATGTTTCCTTTCAGCCCCTGGAGCAGCAACAAAGCAGATGGATCTTACTGGTAAACCTGGCCAATGATTTCTGAAATCACAGTATGAAATCTTTGCAAGCAAACATGTATGTAACTATACAACACTTCACATTCACAGAGTAGCATATCCAGAGCTCAATCTCTCTGTCTCTTTTGATCACTTTGACTTACAAAAACCTGAGTCCACCATCAACAGGGGCATCCATTGTCTCCTGACCTTTCCATGCTGGTTTCCAAGTAGGCTGTCTTACTTTCATACTGTCTTACTTTCATACTGTCTTACTTTCCTCTTCTGCCACAATGACAGGGCTTCTTCTCCCAGCTGTTAAAACCTTTCCTCCAGCATGATCTTCTTGCCAGGCATTTCCCTTATGAGATGTGGCTGAGTCATCCAGGGGTCAACTGCTCTGACATATTACTGGAAATGTGACAAGGTAGGGGAGCTCACAGCAGCTCCTCCCATTGCTTTTCAGGCCGGCTGAGCTCACCAGAGGCCGATCGCTAGCTGCCTGCAGGACAAAACAGGAGGATTGTGCTGGCAATTTGGCACCCAGCACTGAACATATTGGTTTCCCAGTTGCAGGCTGTTTCCTGGAAACCAAATAATCTCTGTGGCCAGCATCATCTCCTATTATTCTTTATTAAGAATTTAGCTCAGTGCTTCAAACTGGCCACAGACGCATCTCAATTAATTGGCCTCCTTGGTAGATTTGCTGCTCTGATGTAAACAATGAGGCTGGCTTGGGACAGCAGAGCTTAATGAGGCCAGACTTGCTTTCCAAGAGGAAAGTGCAGAGAGGATGTATGTGTTGAATGACAGAGGGAACTACACATAGTGCTGAAGTCTAGCAGGCATGAATGGTGTGTGCTCATCCAACTCACTGCTCACACAAGCACAAAACCACAGAAGACCTCCAGACTCTGGAGAGTGATTGAGGAAAAACATGAATGCTTTGGAAAAGGGCTGGTCCAGCACTCATTGCTGGATGAAGGTACCGAGCCGTGATCGCTGAGCAAAGCGGATGTTTCAGCAAGTAGAAGCCCTTTACATTGCTCACGGAATAGCATTTGCAAGGTTTTCATTACATCCTCATGGCCCTGCTGGAGGCACAGCCCTGCTGAATGCTGAGACTGCTGTCTCAGGCCTGTTGCTCCTTAGGTGCATGGGGCAGAGGCAGGGTTGAAATTTCCAGTTTTGGAAGAGCTGTGTCCCCAGAAGTTTAATGTTGTTTGGCACCCTTTTCCTTTACCACTCATTTCTCCACTGCTGATCAAGTCCACTGAAACATCCTGAATTTGTCCCTGGGTGACAGACTTCCTTGAAACTCTGCTGTGTACTCATCCATTTCACCTCCTTTTCTGCATTTTTTTCCAAATCCTTCCACTAGAGCTGGTACAGCGTCTGGCACATTTCCTCAGAAGCACTACTATGCAGCAGCCGGTGATGTCTTAGCCACAGAACACTTTAGAAAACTCCAGCCAGAGCAGGAGGGGCTAAATTCTCGTGCCAGACAGTCCTTGGCAGCAGAGCAGTATGTTGAAGGCTAGGTAGGGTTTAGGCAGGTCTTACCAGGGATGAGCAGCTGTGCTCAGATATGTCACAGGAAGTTTGTAGGTAGGGACTGAGACATGCACTCAAATCTGTAATCTGTGTATGCACTTTGAATGATCCTTCCTTGGGGTGATCCCTGGCCCGGTCGCAGTTGTTCTAGCACTGGGTATGAATGCCTCTGTGATACACTCAGTCCTCCTGCAGCCCAGACAGGACTTTTCTGCAAATTGACAGGTTTATTTGTAGGATTTTTTACTGTTAACATTACTTGCGGAATCACAACCTCTTTGTGCAGAGATTTGTATTTCAATAGAAGTGAAACAGATTTTTTTTACATAAATAGAAGTATTCTTAAACTCTTCTAGTCATTTTTCTTTTTCTAAACAAACAATATATACAGGAAATAAAAGCACCACTTTGCTTAGAAAGAATTAATCAAGATTAACAATTTATCATCAGTTTTCTTGTGAAATAAAGTTTCATTCTTAACTACATTGAAAACAGAAAAAGGACAAAAAGACAACAAATTCTCACCATTTTTGTTTCAAAAGATTTTTAAAACATATCTGTTTCTTAGCTCAGTTTGAGATCACCATCAGCAGTGTAAATCAGAAAACACAACCAGACCTTTTGTTAAATGTGAAAATATTGGAAGAAATTTGTTAGATAAAAGAAATAATTGAAATACTAGTGCATCTTTTGTTTAGAAATCTGTTTGCTGTCTCACAGGCATTTTTTGTCTGACACAGAGAAAGAAACAAGGCTTGTCAAAGATTTGAAAATACCACTATAAAGACCAAACTACCACTTATTATTCATTACTCAGATGTTGTTTTCCTCCTGGAGACACAGTTATGCACCCAAGTGAGCTTCATCCCAGTGTCACCATGAAAAACACAGTCACCTCCCTCTTGTCATTGGTCCCCTGCTCATTCAGCACTCACTGCTCTGCAGACCCCGGAGCTGTGTCATTTGCAAATTGTGCTGCAGTCTCAGAGGTGGTGTGACCAGCTGCAAACTGCTGCATTTCCAGCATTTTTGCGTACAAATGGCTAGGAAACCACATGCTTTCAGTGGCTGACCAGGGAAAACCATTTCTTCAGTGTGAGATGTGCCACAGGCATATAAAAGCTATAGGCTGATGCAGAGGTAATTGGATGAAGCCCTACAGCTTGTGTGCTTTACCGGATGTCGTCCTAAATGAGATAATGGTCCCTACTGACCTTTAAATCCATTAAATGCTGACTCTTGAACTGCTTGATTATGGACTTTTCTGATAGAAATTTCTCCTGTTTGGTTTTTAGACTGGACCACTACATAGGATCAAGACATTTTCACCCACAAGTAACTGCAATAGGGGCATCCTTCAATAAGTTCACAGAATGTCTCTGGTCTTCTCCAACACACCTGCTTCATTTTTTATGGTTAAAAACTACTTGGGGG
>VZRV01003376.1:28162-115342 GCA_013398115.1 Falcunculus frontatus
TCGCTACATGTATGCAGTGAAACGTTTGTGGGGGGGGGGGGGCGTGCAGGGGTGGTTCTCCAGAAGTAACTTGCAGATCCCTTTTCAGTTTCTGAATGTTGGATGTCTGCTGTGATTTTTTTGTGAAGCGTTGGGAGGAATTGTTTTTTTCCCAGAGAAGGAGGGTGTCACTACTGTGGTAGCAAAGAGACCTCTCTGTAAGATGCAAGGGCTTATACATGAGGCTGGCACACACAAGCTGAGCCACAGCAAGTGTGCTGTGTGCACTGCTATCTCATGCACTTTTCCCTGCCTACCTTTTTTGCTGGCATCAAAGCCACTCCCTGCCAGAGAGCTGTGCAGGTAGAGCAATGTTCAGACCTGCTCACCTGCTTGCCAAAGTGAGAATGAGGCAAGTACTGGCTAGAAAAATGCTGGAAAATCTACAACCAGTGGTGTCCTATATAAGCCAGAATTGCCCTCACACAGGAAACATCAAAAGAGACAGAAAATATTACAGTCAAATCAGAAAGCTTGAGTCCACTAAAACATCCAAAAGCTGTTTTACCAGGGAGGTTGATTTTGGAAGAACAAAGCAGAAAATTAAATCAAACCTTTAGCCTCAGTCTCTTGCTCATTTAATCAAAATCAATAGTATCATCACAAAAGGTGTTCAACACACCAGCTTTTTGGCTCCAGAGGGATCCTGGAAGGACTAGTGTTGTGGGTTGAACCTGAGTTGATGGACAGATCTTTCAACCAGTAGCGCTTATCGAAATTAACGTATTTAAGCCCTGTGGAGACACAGGAAGTTCCCTTTGGGTTTGAGCCTCCCCGCAGGGAGGGGGGAAAATATGGGCACCAGGCTCCATTCTTCAGAGCGGCCCCGGGCCTCCCCTCCCCCGGCGCTGGGGCACGGGCCCCGGGTGCCTGCGGGAGAGCCCCTCAGAGCCGCGGGCAGCTGAGGAACAGCCATAATGGCTGCATAGCCAAGACCACCCAGAGCGGCTGCTGAGGAAACCCCCCAGCCCCCACACGGCCCACGCAGACCCAGCGGAAGCTGATGGAACTTTCTGCAACCAACTCAGCCTATACTGAACTGTAAGATAACATCGAGTAACGAGCAGCATAAAGGGAGCGAGGCTTTCTCCATCGTAAAGCCCGAACAACAAAGACCACTCATCACCATGGCGTCTTCAGGGTCAGAGAGAAAGAGAAAGTGAGTGAAGCTGAAGATGGCGGCGGGGAAAAGAGGGCGGAGTCGCGCTTTTCTGTGCGCAGCTTAAAACTGCTTTCTGCAGACCGTGGTAAAAACTGTAATATCACAAACTGTTTTTCTCTTTCATCCATTTAAAGACATGGGGGGATGAGAATTCTGTGTGCAGCCTGTGAGAGAAACAAAAGTGACCACGCCAGGCTACCCAGGAGCTGTGAGAGATTGTGAGAGACTTTTAAAATTTCTGTGAAGAAGAGAGCTGTTGTTTTCAGGCTGGAATTTTGTCTGTCCTTAAACAAGAATACCCCATGTGTGGCCCATGGGACAGTGTGGAAGAGACTGTGATTTCTTTCCATGGGAGAGATATTTTTTACAGCGGCAGATTTTCGGGCGGGGCTGTTGCTGGTGCAGTTTGGGAACCACGAGACACAAAAGAGACCTCTATTTCCTCAAATAATAGAGAGACTTTTAAGAACTGTAGATGTTGACCAAGAATCACCCTTTGTAATCCTTTGTGAGAGTTGGATAAGAGGGGGAGGTGCTGGAGAAAAGGGGGTTTTGCTTTAATTTCTTATTATTTCTTTTTACTCTTAACTCTATTAGTAATAAACTTTTTAATATTCTTTGAGTTTGAGCCTGCTTTGCATCTCTCCAAATCTCCTGCCTCCCAGAAGGTAAGAAAATGCAAACTAAACCATTACAACTAGTAACTCTAAAGGGCAGAATCATGAAATTAAGAAAGGTTGAACTGAGACCGTAAATTTACAGTGTAGGAAATAGTGTGCTCTCACTCCCTTGTGGAAGAAAAAAATAGTCATCTATTAATACATTACTTTCATCTCTGAATTTCATAGGACTCTGTCAAGTAAGTTAATTAATGTGAGGGTGTGTTTTACGAAGAGGGAAGGTGCAATACGTGCCCTTTGTAAGTAACCTGAATCCTCAAAAATATCCTTCTATGCTATAATAGAAGCATAGAATCATAGAAGGATTGCAAAGTACCTTAAAGATCATATAGCTCCACCCCCTTGTCACGAGCAGGGACACCTTCCACTAGACCCAGTTTCTTAGGGCCCCATCCAACCCGGTCTTGAACATTTCTAGGGATGGAGCATCCACAGCCACTATGGACAACCTGTTCCAGTCCCTGAGCACCCTCTGAGTAAAGGATTTCTTCCTAACATCTAATCTAAACTACTCTCTTTCAGTTAAAAACTATTGCCCCTTGTCCTGTCTCTACATGCTCTTACAGTCTTTATTCCTCCTTTCTACAAGCCACCTTAAGGTGCTGGAAGGCTGCAGTGAGGTCTCCTTGAAGTCTTCACCAGGCTGAACAATCCCAGTTCTCTCAGCCTGTCTCCATAGGAGACGTACTCCAGCTCTACAGTCATCTTTGTGGCCTTCTCTGGACTCACTCCAGCAGGTCCATGTCTTCCCTGTGCTAAGGACCCCAGACCTGGACAGAGCACTCCAGGTGGGGTCTCACGAGGGCAAAGTAGAGGCAGAAAACCACATCCCTCTACCTGCTGACCACTTTTCATTTTGACCAAGCGAGGATGCAGCTGGTTTTCTATGCATCCCTCATGTCCAGCCTTTCATGCATGCCGTAAGTGCACAGTTCATGTCCAGCCTTTCATCCACAAGAATTCCCACGCACTTCTCAGCAAGGTTGCTCTCAATGAATTCCTCTCCAGGTTTTCACTCCTGTCTGGGATTGCCAACCCAGGTAAAGCACCTGGCACTTGGACTTGTTGACCTTCATGAAGTTCATGGGCCCAATTCTCAAGTTTGTCTGGATCACTCTGGATGGCATCCCGTCCTTCTGTTCTGCCAGCTGCACTGCTCAGCTTTGCGTCATCTCCAAACCTGCTGAGGGTGCAATCGATCGCACCGTCTGTGTCATTGATGAGGATATTGAAGAGCACCAGTCCCAAGAGAAAGCCCTGAGGGACATCAGTTGTCACTGGC
Organism: Falcunculus frontatus; assembly: GCA_013398115.1. NCBI lineage: Eukaryota > Metazoa > Chordata > Aves > Passeriformes > Falcunculus > Falcunculus frontatus. Next base: position 31,326 of record VZRV01003376.1, read on the forward strand.
CTCCGTCTGGACACAGAACCACAACTCTCTGGCTGCATCCATCCAGCCAATTCCTTATCCACTGAATAGTCCTTCTATCAAATCCACGTCTTTCCAATTTGGAGATAAGGATGTGATGTGGGACTGTATCAAAGTCCTTACAGAAGTCTAGGTAGATGATGTCTGTCAGTCTTTCCCTATTGACTGCTGCTGTCACTACAGAGGTCACTGGATTGATGAGGCACGATTTGCCTTTAATAAAGCTGTGCTCGCTGCCTTGAATCACCCCCATTGTCTCCTATGTGCCATAGCACATGTTCTAGGAGGATCTGCTCCATGATCTTCCCAGGCGCAGAGATGAGGCTTGCCAGTCTGTAGTTCCCCTTTTTCATTTTCATTCCTTTTTTCCCTTTTTAAAACTGGGAGCAACAATTCCCTTTTTCCAGTCTTCAGGGCCTTCTCCTGGACTGCCATGAGTTTTCAAACATGATGGAGAGTAGCTTGGGAACAACATGAGCCAGTTCCCCCAGGACCCTGGGATGTATCTCATCAGGTCCCATAGCCTGGTGGCTGTTTAGCTTCATCAAGTGATCCCAAACCTGCATTTTCCTTACAGTGAAATGGACTCCACTCTCCCCCACCTACCCATAGGGTCAGGGACTTGAGAGAAAGTGGGAAACCTGACTGCCAGTGAAGACTGAGGAAAAGAACTCAATGGGTACCTCTGCCTGCTCTGTATCAGTTGTTACCAGTACACACTTCTCGTGTATCAGAGGAGTACATTCTCCTTGGCACCCCTGGGTTTTCAGACAAGGTTTCTCTTGGTCCCTCTCAGGGACTGAGAATGGTGCCAGCACAAATGGTGAATGTGGGGACAGAGAATGTCTCCTCTTGAACCTTTTCTGTTCACTCTGACTATTGCAAATTCATCACAAGGCTGGACCAACATACAGGTCCTAGACAAATGAGAGAGATTTCCTGAAATGCTGGTATACCTACCAGCCTAAAACATTTTTCTCTGGGTGAACTCAGGGTTTGAAGTCTCTCTTGTGAGACTGTGCAATGCTTGTGTACCACTGAGTTTTTCTCCACCTCCATCTGCTGACTGGGATCCCTTAGCTATACTGGAAAAGAGGACAGAGACAAAACCACACCAAGGTGTCCTTTCTCCTAGATTGCATTGCCTAGATCAGTGCTAGGCCTTCTCAGAGGTGAGGAAAACAATAGGATAGCTTTTCTGTACGCTGATAATCAGAAGCAGAGACAGTTGCTTAGGAAGCACCTTAGATACTATGACTATTGTACATCTTCTTTAATACTCCCTACCTCTACTACAGCACTTAAGCACATACCTCACAGGCCTTTCTATTTACTGTAGCTGTGTAACAGGCTAAGGGATTCAATCATTTTGCCCTAATCTCTTTCCTGGTTATGATGTTTGCTGAATGTAGCAGTTATTCCCTAGAATGTCTCCTTGAATTCAGCCTCGTTATTTTATCATTTTGACAATGAACTGCATTTGCCATCTGCCGGCTCCAATTCTCAATGTAATCCAAATCTCTTGGAGTCTGGTTACGCTGTTCCTTGCTATTTGTTCATCCTCTGCATCATCTGTAAACTCCAAGCTCTCGGAGTTTTGAGCTCTCTGAGTCAGACTGTGCTCTCCGTCTTTTAACTGGGGTAAATCTGGATCTTCTCCACTAAGGTCTGTGGAATTACTCCAGAGTGAGCAAACAGAAACTAGAGCTGGATATTGCTTAGGTTTTCAACACCCTGATCCAAGTAATTTTATATTTATATATAGACACATGTTATGAACAACAGATGTCCTAAAACTGACCTTGAGGACATTTTTCATCTGTTCTGTTCCTATGTAATTTTTCTACTCGACACCCATTTTTCCTCAGTCCTGGGTGTTTGTTTGAAGTTAATTCAATATCAATAAACATGTTCTTACTGTTATGAATGAAGTTTTGGCAAAGTGAAGATACTTTCTGGTTGTGTTTACACTCTTTTTTTTCTTTCATTTCCTTCATTTTTTAATTCCTTTTTCTCGATCCTTTTTTTTCTTTACTACAGCGAAAAATGGTTACTATGTAGCAGACCACTAGACATACCTGGGGACAGTAGGTTTACTGTGCTCCCTGGAATAAACAATAAAAAACTTGCAAAGTGCCTGAATGCATGGAGTCTGATACTCCACACCAATGTGAAGGACAAACCTAGTAGAACTGCTGACCTGTCACATAAGTGCAATTTAGTCTTATGAAATCCCTTCCCTTTCCCACACCTCTGGAACACCAGTGTGCAGCAGAAAGAAAAATACATTTTGTCTCTATGACTCTTTCCCTTCTGTTCTATTTTTCCCATGCTGGTGAATCTTACTGCCGCTCATAATCACAATTTTCAGCATAAAGTCCCAAGGGGAGTCCAGACCACCTGGGAATAACATGAAGGCAGATGAAATCTTTTATCAGGACATTTGTGCCAAACATTGCCACACACCTTGAAGGTGCTACATCTCAACCAGATGATTTTCTTGCTTACACCTGTTGCCAAACTACCCTGTTCCTCACAGTTTGCTGTTTTGCATTTTACCCCCTAATTTCTGTCACAGGAGCGGAAGAGACATAGAATCAAGCTTTCCTCCAGCTTACAGCACCTAGTATTGTCTGACCTGTGGAAACAGGAGTAATGTGATCCTGTAAGTAGAGACTGTTTCATAATGTGCACACACGAGGGAGTTCAAGTGTTTTTGGCATTACCTAACTCCCAAGTACTCAACTTTTACCTCTTATGTTCTCTTGGCAACGTGTGGTGCAATTTATATATATGTATCTATGCAGTTTCCTAGGTTTTTAGCACAAGAAGATACAAATAGTGCCATGTGCAAATGAAACAGCCCACCCACGTGATTCATCAGGATTTGAAACGTAAGAATCAGCAGACATCGCTGGTGATTGGGTTAAAGGTCTAAGGTCACCAGCTAGCTGCTCTGTTGGATGGTTTGGCTTTGCAGACAAGCCTTGGAGAAGAGAGGCACCACACTGAATCATAAATCAAACAATGTGGGAGAAGTTTGTGTTCTAGGCATGCTTAAAGATACAGGTTTAGGAGATCTGGCTTGAAAGTGAGCCTGAAAAATCACAAGTGACATCTCTCCCTGCATCATGCTCTGCCTGGATCACCAGTGATCCTATTCTTCCTCTGTGGTAAAAGATGTGAGTGGGCTCTTGTCTTCTAGTTTAGATGCTGATACTTCACTCTCTACAAATAATGTGGTAAGAAATACAGGAGGAGCGCATCTCACAGGGAGATTAAATGTGAGATAATCTGAGTACAAGTTAAAGCACCTTGTCTGAAAACAGAGGTTCCTTAGAGTCAAAAAAAGAGAAAAAGTCATTTATTTCTGTGTCCTGCAGAACAACGTAGAGGAAAAACAGAGTAGCATGAAAAGCTGGTGAGTAAAGAGCCACAGAGGAACATGAATGAGATTTTCTCAGCTTTAGGATGAATTTCCTACTGATCTGCAGACGAAAGTTACTGGAGACCTTCATAGTAATTGTAGCTGGTTTAATGACGATTAAAGGTTCTTCAGAGCGAAACAGAAAGTGTTTTCTTGAGTCTTTGCACTCTCTGCCTGGCCTTCCCATGTCCAAAAATACTTTTTCAATAAGGGTTTATACCCTTATTGAAAGCAGCCAAGACTGTGGCTCTTACTTTTGCACCGCACCTGAAGAGAGTGGAAATACACATACACCTTCTCACTGGTTCAGTTGACAGATACCAGTTGATTGCACTGCTAGTAGGCAGGATCTCAGGCTGTCCTAGCCCCAGGCTTCACTGTGCAAGTGCCAGTGGTGAGGAAAACAAAAGCATTGTCCCTCTCACTCTCCTGGTGTGAAGCAATTCTTACAGCACCTGGGCGTCTCACCTCTCACAAGGTCAAGCTCTCATGATGTGCAGAGCTGCTCTGCTATCAGCAAATGCAATGAAATTCCAGTATTCTCTGGTCAATGGCAATCCACTGAATGTAAACAATAACTGACAGTTTATGAGCCTGCATTTCAAACAATGGTTCTGCAATATCATCTGACATCCATGAAATCTACATACCATGAGCTGGAGAGGAAGGTGCAGAGGGCGCAGCAATAAATGGGACTCCAATGCATTTTATGCCACTGGAAGGGAAGGATACACCATGTTTTGTCCCTGTCTGGCTTTATCTGTAGACCTTTTCCTCCTGTTTCTTTTCCGTTTGTTTTCATAGGATGAAGTATCTCCAGTGTGCAAAGATGCTGAAATGGTAGGTGCAACTCAGAGCCCTGACCTCACATGCTCTTTCTCCAAAACCAGGCCTCAGAAACAGGTTGCTGTGATCTGCCTTGTCCAGCTCCAACTTACAGGGAGAGCATCCTCCCCACCTTCCCCAGGCTGGGCAAGTCAGCTCTGCTGGGGCCCTTATCAGCCCTGCAGTCTGAGCCGTGGCATGTGCAGAGTACCAGTGGAAAAGACATTCAGAATATGTTTTCTGAAGTGACTGCTGCTGAAGGGGAATTTAGCAAGGCAGGGAGTGGTCATGGTCCATTGAGCAACCACATGGAGCCACATCAGACACAAGGCGAAGCTGAAGGACAAAACCAGGTGACAACTTGTTCATGCACCTGGAATTATCTCCCCTGTCAAAAAAGCCTCCTCTGAATTTCAGAAGAACTTACCAGGGCTTCTGATATAATTGTTACCTCTGGCTTCAGTAAATTTGCTTACTGCTTTAATCCAAATATGAAAACAATTGTTTTTATGGCAGCTGTAAAGTACCATAAGCAGCAGATATGTGAGGCCAGAGCTTTTATTGTACCAGTGTGCCATGGAGCACATGTGTCATGGAAAGTGGGACTCCTCACAAAATCAGGGAGTAAGGAAACCAGAGGTGCCTTGTGAGTTTGAAGACAAGTGGTAATTCAACACAGAAACTGGGGACAGTCAGTGGAATGTTGTAAAATGTGCATTTAAGTGCAGCATTGGCTAGCTGCTGTGGAGAGTGCTTTTTAATTTGGAAATCTCTTCCCTCCAATTCCAGAAGCTACCTTTCTGATGGAAGCTAGGAGATAATTTTTTCAGCATTAATCAATACATACCATAATTTCCCAGCCATGTCACCTTTTCAGATTCACATGTAACGAGTTCCACTGCTACGCAGGCATCTTAAAAAGACTTACAACAGCGGCTACCAGGGAATATATTGAAAAAATAGTAGTACCAGCTTAATTGAATTACTGACAACTTTCCTCTTCATCTCATAAATTTGTCACTGGAGTAATCCAGCATTCCCACAATCTTCATGAAGGATGCTATGCAAATTGTAATCCTGAACGTAAACTTGCAGAGAGCATGCCTGTGTACCTTATGGACCTAAGATCAGGAAGAAGTCATGGTTTGATGAAAAAAGCTCAAAATCATACCTTTCTCAGGTCTGTATGTAGATAGTGTATTAATTCTCACAAGTATCTGCAGTCTGATATCTAAAAGTATGAGAGATGCACTAATTTGGCTAAAGCCAGCATCAGGTAATTGTAGTACAGAAGAGAACTTAGGAAAAAAAGCAGAATAATTTATGTCCATTTCAATTCTGCATTGTATGGCTTCTCTCATTGGTGTTTGATTTAGAGTCTGTTGAGTTGCCCATTGAGAAAACTAACCTTTAACTCCCTCTATAATAGCTATTCTGGGCTCTTATGCTCCCAGCAGCAAAATTTATTTCCCACTCTCAGGCCAAAGAAAATTGTTCCAAAGAATGTAGCTGAGACATGCTGATGTCTGCATTCTCTGTATGTGTGCACGTGCATATCTGTGCATGCATGTGAGCGCATATTCCTTGTTAAGGACACAGCTTTGGTAGCATGAAACTGATGCTAAAATCTTAAATTATTGCCACCATAAACCTCAACAACATTTCTCTGAATTTATTCCCTTCTAAAAGGAGCAGAATCTCTCCCACTCCCTTGACTGATTAGAAATGTCGCTGATCCTGATGTCATATCTAATCTGTGTTCATAGTCCCTGAGCTACACAAATTCATCCCACATCATTTTCAGACTGAGAAGTTTTTCTTAATTTAATCAAAGTTAGTTTTCTTAAATTTACGGCAGAATCAGTTTTTGGGTTGGATTTTTTTTAATCTATATGCGTACTTTTAAAAGACATTTAAAGTCAGACTGTTACTGGTAAAACTGATTGTTTTCATAAAACAATCTATTATAGCTACACATTCTACCATAAAAGTTTGACTGTCAACATTTTGATTAAAACTGTTTTTAAGAAACACTTAAAAATTCTGTTCCACTACATCAGTTACAATTCTGTCTTTTTCTAGTCTCTTTTTTTTTTTTTTTTTGAAATTGCTTTTATGAATAAAAGAGCTTATTTATATGTATAGTTAGATATGTGTACAGTACTTCCTGGGAAAATCCCTTTGCAAATGCACTGATCTAAAAAGTTCTTTTCCTCCTTAGGAACTTAATTCTCTAAAGCAGAACTGCATGCCTACATTGAGTTACCCAAGAATAGTTCCTGTTCTTTAAATCTTCACTGTCAAGCAAAAAGAAGTTTTACTTGAGTTCAGCCTGAGCTTAAACAAATGAAATACAGGAAATGATTTTAGAAAAGCAGTGCAGCACCCTCTAGTGTGGACACATTTAGATTAGTAAATAGCACAGCTTTATGAATACCTGATTAACTTGATGCTGACCCTCTAGTCAGCCCAATGTCTGCTTCAGACACTCTTACGATACTTCTGATTCACCTTGGGTGATTTGGTTCACTTTGTCTCTTTTTCTTCACCCGTAGAAAAACTGATAAAAATTACCCTTTTAGAAACACCTTACACTGCCCTAATGGCAAGTTGCTCCTGTACAAAAGGTGAACTGGTATCATGATCATAACCAAAGGATGATGACCAGATTGTCCTCTCTAACTCCGGAAAATGTACTGTATAATGCCAGGGCTAGGTGAGCTCTCTCGTGTGGTGCTGCACATCATCTATCAGGCAGCACCTTGGGGTTTTTATCAGTGTGATTTGCACCACCAAAGCCTGGGATCATAATCTCTATTGTCAGGTTTGCAAAACTCGTCAGTAATGGACTTGTGCTTCTACCTTTTGGAATGTCTGCTGCACATTGGTTCACGTAAACTGGGATACCACTCTCTTACATTAATATATTCCATTATTTTGCACCTTATTTTGGGACTCAGTTAAAGGACGGAACAGGCTTCAGGAAACTGAGTGAGAAAGAAGAACAGAGATTTGGTCCCTGTGTGATCTTCTAATGAGGTAAACAGATCTTCCAAATGTCTGAGCTCTTTACGGAGGAAACACTTAGCTATGAAAGAGACCATCTGAGGACCTGGTCTTCCCTGTCTACTTTGTATTGCACTTTGTCATTCTCTACCATTCCTGTTGGTGATGACTGAGCATAGCTATTGCTAAAAGCTGGAGATTGTCATATGTGCCAGAGGGAGAACATTCCGACAGCTTTAGTACACTGGAAATGATGGGGATGGGTGGGAAAGAAGATTAGTGTGTAGAACTCTTTACTTAGAGTGATCTTCTGCCTGGAGTTTGTCTGGGACTTTGTTCATCATGCATGTATATGTGTTATGCTCATACATGGGTATATATTTTTTTCAAGCCATATTGCCTTTCCAGTGCATAGCCAAATACATCAATCCCAGGTGGATTTAGATAGGATATCTCCTTGGTGACACTGTATTGAGGGGACTGTGTTGCAGGACTGGATATGAAATGTAATTACCAAGAACTTCTTTGACAGAACTTGCTGGGTACAAACCACCAAATCTTGAATGTCTCTGACTCAAGCATGAAGTGACAAAATAATAAAGTAATTAAGGAACCTGTCTAGGCTGGACAAATACGGAGCAGACAAGGAAATAAGTGTCAACACGCTCAGACTGCTCAGATGTACTGCTGCCATCTCAACAGCTGGTTTTCCCATTGCTCAAGCACATGCAAGCAGACCAGGTCCAGGCCAATCTCTTTGTAGTTAAGCAAGTATTTTATCATTTTGAGGGGTGGTATAAACCTTTCTTCCTGTCTCCCAGCCAGGTTCTTCTGTCCTTGCAGACGTCAGTTATGTCATACAAAAGACCTTTCCCTTCTTCAGTTCCTTTTAGCACCTGTGAGAGAAAAAAAAATTACCTACCAAAACTAGGCCAGGGGAGACCACAGCCTCTTTTTGTTTTCCCTCTGCAATAAGATCCAGGGCGTAAAGTCGGGAGAGAGAAGTCTCTTCACCTGTGAAAGACAGGAAAAGGGACACACAAATTCTCCAGGTTTTTCTTAGCACTTCCTCCTGCTTTTGGGTCTGCAGTGATCATACTTCAGATCAGAAAGCTGTGATTTCAAAAAAAAAAGATGGGAAAAGACATTTTCTCTGTCTTGTAATCAGCAGTCTTCAAAGCCAAAATTCAGATTTTCAGCAGGATTAAGTTGACACATGCTGATCTCCAACAGGCATAGAGGAGAGAAAAAATTGTGAAAAGTAGTAAGATTAGAGATGTGCGGTAAGGAGACAGAACATTCTAGAGGATCACAAACAATATATTACTGGATTTGCTACCAGATACATCTTCCTTCTTTTATTTTAAATCATGTTCTTGGAGCATCAGTTTATACTGGGATCAAGTCTTTCACTGATGGGACCAGTGTTTTGAACATCTCTGCACTACTGTCAGGAGGACTTGCACAACTTCCTTATGCACAGTCAGAAAAACCAGCAACCTGAAAGTGACAGCCAGAGATTAGGAACAATCTTGGACCTAGTTACCCCAATTCTCCACTGTCTTTAAACTTCTTTTCTTCTGTTTCAAGCAGAATTGATGGATTCTGATCCTGCAAGTATGTAACATTCTGATTATCCCTGGCCCTTCTTTGGACCAGTTGCAGAGTCGGGGTAGGACTGTGTGGGCCAAAAAGTGGCCAAAATGTCTTGTGCATGTGGCATGAGAGGATACTTTCCTGAAGATACTGTAAGACTTCCCTTAATAAAATTTTGGTTGTTATTAGCTCTGTCTTGCAGTATCATGCTGTCAGTATAGCTGCCCTTAATCTGTGGGTCAGGCCTCCTGATTGGCAGCATGTCCAGAACAAACGGAATGCACACATTCCCCGGCTATCATCAAGCTGGATACTATTATTGTTCTGTCTGTGACCACCAGCTGGAATCAAGCCCTTTCTGAGCAACATAAGGCTAAGGCCACATATAGTCTAGGGTTTAGCCACAGAATTTTAACTTGTCCAAGATAATTGATGTATTTCATAAGTCTAGGTGAAGCAAACCACTTGGACCTTGGACCTACTTGTGCTTGTTTCAGCTTCAACAGAACACCTTGGCAAGTCCGTGTAATTCTTAGCTAGAATTTTAGGAGACTCCTGCTGATCTGAACTATGACTTTTTGAAGCCAACGCCATGCATCTAATAGGATGGAAAACAGTTTTCGGTTTTAGTGTAATTGTGGGGACAATATAGCAGCAGCTAAATGCTGCCCTGTATGCACCCAGCAGCAGCACTGGGCAGAAAAAAGAAAAGCTGCAGAAAATCTGAAATTAAACCAACAATATGCATATTGGATAGTTGGTAATTCACATGGCTATTTTTCCTATATGAAGCAAAGTGAATTATTTCTGTGTTTGCTTTGTGATATGCCTAACACAGAGAGGAAAATACCAGGCAGGGATGTGTCTGTGCTTCTGCTGCCTTGTTGCACTGAACTGAACCACAGACAAGTCTAGGTGAATCAAGTCCAGCACATCTTTTGCTGATGCAAGGATAATAACCTGTTGGTGTGCTGTGCTTGGATGCTGCTTGGGAAAGTTTTCTTCCAGTCTGTGCCCATCTGCTTCTCATACAGCTGTGCCCACATCAGCCCACAGCTGGGTCCCTCTGTGGAGCCCGAGAACCTTAATCAAAACTGAGAACTGTGCAGGAGCACTCCAAAGGAGGATGGAGCACGGAAACCCTGACACAATGTTGGACATCTCTCCCCTGAAGGGAAAGGATACATACTTTGATGGATGGCAAGACAAGGAAATGTCAGAAATTTCGTCATCTGTGCTAGCAGGATTTTTGTATGTCTTTCTAGCACTGAGCCACATTTTGGAGAGGACACTGGAGGTTGACCAGATGGCACGGAGGATATGAAACACACACAAGGCAGATGCTTTCAACAGCCCTGATTCTCGTTATGCTCTCTGAGCTGATCTCAGAATGATTCTATGTACTGCTGTTACTCAGAGCAAGGGCTGGGAGAGTAATGTACCAGCTGCACCTCTTTTCTGGGTATTCTCTACATTTGGGCTTTTCCACCATCATTTACATCTTGTATGAGCCAGATCCAGAGGGAGATTTCACAATCTTCTGATAGCTATGTACTTACTGAACAGCACTGTGTTGGCAGCCTTAAGGAAAAAAAAAAGTGTTGTTTCTGATTGCGAGAAATTGGGAAAGTTTCTCAGAAACATCTCTTTGGAATGCTGTCAAATCATTTCTGTACCGAAGTTTATCAAATCACCTAGACTGGCAAAACAGCGTGCCTCATAGTTCTCCCTCAATGAAATAGGATGTGACATTTGCAGCAAGCTGCTCTCCAAAGTCAGATTAAACAGAAAATGCAGAATGATCTGTTGTAATTGGCATTACTGCTTTTAAAATACTTGCAGTGGCAAATCAGGATGAGACCTGGTAAATACAACATACCCACGGTATGTAAGTGAAATTTCAGGAGCAAATTTCATTCAATGCAGTACCTCTGCAATGCCAATTCACAGGAGTGATGTGGAGGACAAAGAAGATAGCACTGTTAAATCACATGTGCAAGCACTAACTCGGTGAAACCATGTAGCTTGTGGGCTGTTCCCAGTGATGCAGGTATATCAAGTATAATTGCAAAGCTTTTTCATTGTGATGAACTTGTGTGGGCAGATCCTGTATTATGGATAGGTAAACTGGTGCAGGATTCTCTTGATTCTTTAACATGTCTAAAATTTCTTCTTCTCAACCTGAAAGCAAAAAAAGAAAGCCAGAACAGAATGGTATCATAAAATGATAAAATGTTCTGCTCTGTGCTCACTCTAGATTTTCTCACCTACAATTTCATCGATATAATACCTTAGCACTCTGCACACAGCAATTAACCTTCATTCAACAGGCTCATTTATCACATTAGGTTTCCCAGGAAAGCAGTCCAGACACAGAAGAGTCCGTTCTACTGCTCATTATTTCCTCACTCAGGCAGGGCTGAGACTTTTAAAGGGTTTAGGAAATTGCTTATACTTCATTAACAGCAAGGAGAAAGTTCTGTTACATCGTAAATATGTACCAGCAGCAGAAAAAACACAACACTGACAACAAGAATTTCATTGTTGAATTAATGTTGCTTTCTAGTTAGAGGTGCATTTTGTCAGTTTCATCACTACTTGCCTACTTGTTTCCTCTCCTTCTCTGACCCCAAAACCAGGTTGTTTCGTGGGGCTGGAGTCCCTGTGTCTCACTTGAAACATCTGTAGCCTTATGTCTAATCCAGCCAAAGATATCTGATGCCTGTCTACCTGGTAGGACACCTCCAGCCTGCAATTCATTCAAAAGAAAGCAGAGTAAGATGAGTGGACTGTGTTGGAGGTGCCTCTCTTTCCTCAACTGTTCAGGCTGTTTGGAGACAGCACTCAGACTGTTTGATTTATATTTTAGCTGTTATTTTGAAGAGAGAGAGCTCCATGCCTTGGTGAGGTTCCTCCTGCAGCATCTCTCTATGCTGTGCACTGCAGAAATGCTATGAGATCCCTGCTGGAATTGCGGTCCCAGTGTGGCACACACCCTGCAGACAGACAGATCTGAATCTTTCCTAGAGAGACAAATGAAGGGATTAGACAAAAGAAAAGCACATAGAGGCAAAGTGGTTCCCTGAGGTCATACAGCAGGTAAGTGGCAAAGTGTGAAGAAAATCAAGGCACCTTTACTCCCAAGTGAATACCACTCCCATCAAATCTCACACTACTTCACATTAAACTTTTTATGTTTATCTGTCCTTTGCATCAGAAACATCACTCTATCTTTCTCCAGCTGGAATGTTAACCTTGCAAAATAGAGTCAGGTTTGACAAAAGTAAATAGGGGTAAAAACATCATGCTGTCTTCTTAGGTGAAAAATAGTGTACGGACCACATTTTTGCCAGATCTGTGCCTGATTCAGATAGGTTGCTGAGGACTGGTTAGTTACCATGGAATATGTTTTTCTAAACATCACAATCTTTGACTGAGTTGTAACAAAAGGAGAGAGAAAAATTATCAAGACACCATGCAAGAGAAGGGAGGGAATGTATTTTCCATTAAATTTTTTCAGTGGAGTCCTGGCCAAGTGAATGGCTTCTTCTTCAGTTACAAACTGGAGAGAGACTTTCTTTGTCCAGGTCATCCTTTTCATTTGTTCTTGTGCTGAGTGTTTTCTGATGCACTTACTTTAGATTAATTCCTTGATTCCTTCTTGTTTCTCATCTTCAGAGACGTGAAGATTTTTAATTTTTTTTTTAATGTCCCAGAAACACACTAAACTTGCTGCATGGTGTTTCCCAGTCTGGTAATCATTGAAGGCAAGCCAAAGAAAAATGTCTGTGCATTAAAATGCCAGCCTTTGTTCCCCTGGAAAGAGACTGGCTAATGCACTGTCAGACAGATCCTTTGTACTAATGATGTCAGCTGTGAAAATTCAGTGCCCACATGCAAAAGCACTTCCTTTCCATGGGGCTATATGAGTTCAAACTTCAGCATTTCTGCCCTGGTGTGTGACCATCTCCCTGAAAGAAGAGATGATTGCTAGGCAAAGAGCCAGACCTCCCTACACGGCAAGATATCCATGCATGTCTTCCTACACATTCTGGAGATGGGAACTTGGGATCCTGCACCCACGCAACCCATGCCTCTTGCATACTGAGGCATCTTTGTGCTCTGCCCTCGCCTTGGTGCAGCCCAGTCTACAGAAAACTCCCTGCAGCTGGCAAAATATTTGACACAATGGCTGTTATCCCACTTCTCCGCTGCTAAGATTGGGAGAGGGGAGAAAGAACAGAGCCGTGTCTCATATTCTGATTATCACTCTAACATCCCTAGTTGCTATGGTGTCCCAGTGACACCTGTACATGCAGTGACAACTAGATGAGGCCATTAGCTCCTGGCTTATCTCAACTCAGTTTTGGAGCAGAAACTGATTAAGAACAAAACAGTCTAGATGAAGCACTCTTCTAAAAGAGAAAGGTATAACGTAGGCAATGTTTGAGGTAAAAAGACTACAATTTTGCCAGCCCCCTAAGCAGAGCTGTTGCCAAGCACTCAAACCTCCCCATCACCTTCCTACCGCTCTCTTCTTCACAGCCACAAGCCACCCATCTATATTTGGAGGGCAATGTGCAGTCGTTCACTGTAGCAGTGAAAAGCTGTCTGTGTGTGCAGAGCTCTCTGACTGCTGGGCACTGCTGGGGACTGGTGAGCTTGGCTCTTCTCAGCCTGGCCCTGGCAGCCTGACATGCTACAGTGCATGCTGAAGGAAATGCAAGCTAATACCCTGAACAGGAGCAAAATGCTGCCTCATCACAGACCTTCGATCTCAACTTGTATTTTATTCACCTCAAAGCTATTTCTGGATTAGATGTGGGCACTGAAGCCTCACTTTTTAAATTAAATATTCTTCTTTCTCCTTTTTTTTTTTTTTTTAAGGAGAGAGACATTTAATTTCTGATATTAATTTCTCCAATAAAGCACACAGTACTTGTTGGACGATTAAAGTCTGTACTGCTCTTTGGCAGACAGCTCTGTTCTGTAATTCCAACCTATTCACATCCCTCAGCTCTCCTTTGAAAATGCCAAGATTTCCCTTCCTTGCCAAATGATGAAAGAGATCTGCCAACTGAGAGGGGGTTTTAAAATAATTGCAAGTACAAAAATAGCAAGTAGAAAGAAACTTGTTGGGCAGAAAAGCCACCTGTGACTAGTGCAGCATCATATATACCCCAGAAGAGCCCTTGCTGGTTTTGGGCCTGTTTTGATTGACTCAGTTGGTGACTTCTAACATTCACCTGTGAAACAGTGAAATCACCACACTGTTTGAGCTCTCAGAGCTGCACAAAACAGAGCTTTTTGCAACATTATTTGGATAAGAGAGGGGTGATGGCGTTCTGGATGGTGCATGCTGGATATCCATCCTGTAAGGCTCCACACCAGTGCTGCTCCCCTCAAGGGGAGCGTAGTACAGACAGCAGTCATGTCAAAGTCAAGGAGTGACAGAGGTTTCCTGTGGTACACAAAGGTTTGCAGTCCCTGTGTGAAGGAAGAAAAAGCACGTCATTTGTCTTATACTTAACCTAGCAAGGTTTTCTGATGACCTTCCTGACTTCAAGCTTTCCTCCATAAACACAGAAATACAGCAGGATAGCATCAGAAGCCAGGGATGAAGGGCTGTCTCTTCAACAGCCCTCTCTGTGGCATGAATTGAACATGAAAGGATACATCTGTTGTAGACAAAATAGAAAGAGTTGCTGGGACACCTCGCTCACCCTGACACAGAACACAAGGACTTTCTACTGAAAAGAGAAGATGAGAGATTGGACAGTGGAAGAAGCCCACAGAGCAGAACTATGTGCCAGTGCAGACTAACTACCTGATCAGCCAGACCTTTCTCCAAGGATCACACCGTGTGTACCTGGACATCTGTGCCAGCGACATCCAGCCCAAATCCCTTCTGCTCTAGCTTTCAAAAGGGAGGCAGAAAATGAGGGAATCTCATCAGGGTTCCCTTTTAGCGAAGATGGCAAGGAGATGGACTTTCCCCTCCAAACCACCAGTAATAGTGTGCTCAGAGGAGAAAAAAGAAATCTCAAAAAAAATCTAAAGTAGGGATCACTACATTCCACATCTCCCTCAGGGACCTGATTGCTTTTGACTCTCATGGCAGGTGGCAGCAGAGACCTGACCTTACCCATGAGTAGAAACATGGCTTATCATTCACAATGTCAATCCTATGCTTGGTTTATCAGCATTACCGGGCATCCAGATCATCAACCAGCTGGCTGAGGGCAGCCTAAATAAGGGCATTGACAGGGTCCAAAGCTGTCTTCTCATTTCAATAATGTAATATCTATTTTGTAATATGATGTTTTACTGTAATCTCCCTGGTTTCTCACCCCATTATTACTCTTGTGTACTTAAATGATACTTAATTTCAAGAGCAGTCTCAGTCATCTGCTCCAAATCTATTTACATACAAGTAAATATCAAGCAATAATGCTACTGTGAATCAAAAAAAGAATGAGAGAATAAGAGGAATATATTTGCAAACTTGGAATGATAGTCCAGAATGAATGTCAAGAATATACCAGCAGCCATAACAAAAATATACCAGATGTTTTTTTCTTTATTTCCTCCCCCATCCCACCCTCCAAAAGGCTACATTAAAATAGGCATTTTCTATCAAAGTGTTTGGGTTTTTCCAGCACACTGGGATCAATACTTCCTCTCCAAATACTTGAAAAATGAGTCACTGATCAAATGTCAGCCACAATTTATTCATTGTGCAATGTTCTGATCTCAATGCAAGGCCTGCACTGTGAATATTTCTAGACTTACTAAGAGCCTATTCTGGTATTTCTCCCTCTCTAAATTGCTTTTGTTCTTGAATGTCACCAGAGCATCTTAGTGGACACATGCAGTCAAAGCAGTTTTCTTAAGACAGCCAGTTGTTTACTAAATAATTCATCAGCTACACAAAAGCCAAAGAGAGGCAGAAAAGCTCCAGAATTAAACACCACTTTATGCAAATCAATGTTGCTCATATCCTTCAGTTTCTGGAGGCAAGTGGTGCTTTGCACAGAGCTTGCAGAGCACAGTGGGCTCAGCAGTTTGCTCTGGGCATACAAGGCAGGCTGGAAGGACAGATTGGTGTTTGCAGCCAAGTGAGTGACCTGGCTGGTAGTGGGCGAGCTGCAGACCTCCTTGCCATGGGATATCAGTTGCTAAAAGTTGATGTGCTTCCCACATCCCTGGCGGCTCTGCACAGCATCCCTTCCCCTCAACACACTGCCCAGAGCTCTCACTCCACTGTCCCACCCCAGTTTGTTGCTACCACAGCACAGTGTTTTGAAGTTCTGAGGGCAAAGAATAATTTTCTCCCCTGGGGATAGTAGAGTGCAAATTTTCTGCAGGTGACAAAGCCTTGGTTCTTTGCCCTTAGCCAACCTCTTTTCTGCCAGGGTGGAAGAAGTAGAATGAGCTGTGCCAGGAAAAGAGCTGATGTCCTCCCAGGTGGAGAATTGGAGACTGACCGGAAACCCACATTGGCTGACAATACTTCCATGTTCTCTCACAATCTGGACACATCTGGGAACATCTGGTTGTCTGCCTCTGGAAAGCCAAGCCATTCCTTGAGCAATGGAAAGAACAAAGCACATATTCCAGTGTGTCTCCTGTGTGGGTTCAGTTACGCTTCACATCAGCCCTCTCCTCAGCAGGAGAGTGAGTCGAGACTTCTCCACCTCCCTCCTAGGACTGGGTAATCACTGAGATCTCTCCCCCTTTTCAAACTGGGTTGTAACTGACCAATATATTCAAAACATGTTGGAGCTGCTGGGACACACACACTGTTACAGCGTAAAATTCATTTGCTGAAGAAAGTGGTCTGAAAATATGTCTCTTCTCCTAAGAAAGCAGAATGTGCCCGTCTCCCTCTCTTCACCTTCATGGTCGTATCTGGCTGTGCAATTTTTCATTCAGTTTGTTTAGTTTACTACTCTGGATTTAATTTGCTAAAATTACACACACGGTGGTATTTCCAGCTGTAATTTCATTAAAAGGAATGTGCAATTTTCTGTTGCAAGGGATGAGGGCGTGGGAGTGGAGAGAGAGCAAGACCACTCCAAAGATTACCAGTAAGAGAAGTAAACCTGGCTTTGATTTAGCCAGCATCAGCCTGATGTATTTATAGATTTTCAATTACATATATCACAGCCTGCAATACATTTGTAATACTACTTTGAAACTTAAATCACTACCTTAGGTTTTTTTTTTTTCTTATCTGTTTCAAGTCTGAGCACTTTAAAAAAAGAAAGAAAAAGAGCGAAGAGAGAGGTAATGGTGTGGCCAGAAGAAAGAGATATCAATTTTCTGTGCTATTGAATTGCAGAGGTAACAAAGGACTGCCATTCAACACATTAAGGAATTAAATTTGGACTGGCAGTTTGGAATGGATTTTTCTGCAGCACTCAGCAGTTTCCTACACCAGGATTTCTTCTGGAACAGCTACCCCTGATGGTCCACTCTGTGACAACACTTGCTCCAGAGCATATTAGATTAAATTAGTATACTTAGGCCAGTATGAGAACAGCTCATGCACAGGGAGTGAATCACAAATCACTCTTTTTCTTTATGTTAATCCCATAACATTAACCAAATTAATGTCCCTTTGCAGACAAACATTTGTTCTTTGTCAGCACAGCAACATTTGAGGAAATTAATTCAAAATAACTTTGAAAAGGGATTTGTTAAATTCCTCTAAAGCCCTATGACCTCAGTTTAGCTTAATTGGGCATTAATTCGTTTAACTCAATTCTTGTCCTAAGTCAATTAAACTCAGTAGAATTGTGACTGTTTCAGCTCTGAAGGAGAATGCCCACACTGTGCTCTCAGCAGTTCAATTACTGCAGTGGAAATGTACACCTTTTGTTTACTTTGGATCCTTTTTCTTCAGCGTCCTGTGCTGACAGGTCTTCTGTGATGCCCCAAGACCAAAGTCCCCTTGGTTTGCAAAGGTCATAACGATTTGGCCTCAGATCTTTGGCTCCTACCCTTGCTACTTGCTATCCACTGCTCCAGCCTTCCTCCCAGTACTGTCTCTAATACCACAGTACTTTTGGGGATGGAGTCAGTAGTCCTTTTCATTTGTATAGACATTAAACCACTCCGAGCTTGCATAGGACTCTACAGAAAAACTCAGTAGGATTATTTTTGCCCTGGATTCATGGTATAGCTTGTGTCATCAGCAGATACTTTTTGCTCAGGGAGCCCTTTTCCACTGTTGAACAGTTAATTGGGTGCTTGGCACTGGAAAGGTTTTGGTGGCCTCTTCATGTATCCTTGTTTGCTATAGTGGCTGATTTTACTAGCAAACCAGTCCTGAGAAACACTGCACTGAAAGCCACAATGTTTCTGTCATCTGAAAACTGGAGACACTCTCCACCTGTGCCAGGTCACAGAGGCAGAACCTTGACTTATGGAGCCTCTATGAGATCTGGCCGTAACAACCCAGTAGATGGGAGCCCAAGAGTCAGTAGCAGTTGTGAAAGAATGAAAATGGGCCACACAGCATGACAGAAGGAAAAGGGAGATTTTCCTGCCCTTGCTGTGAGATATTGTAAACATGTCTCTCTCTTAGGAATGCTCAAAAGAAAATACCTTCTTTGCAAGGTACATTCCAACCCCTCGAAATGCCTAGGAAGCATGGACTCAAGATAGAGAGGCATTACAGCTGTGCTATACTTTGCCTTTGAGACTTTTTTGATGCCCATAAATGCAGACACTCACCAGATAAAGCTGTAGCATTGCACTGGGATTGCAAGGTTTTGCTAGTGGAGGAGCTACAGAAGTGGCTTCTATGGGAAGATGATAAATGTTTCCTCTGTGTTCAACAGAGCCAGTGCCAGCTGTCTGCAGGATGGAGCCACCACTGGCCAAGGCTGAGCCCATCAGCAGCAGTGGTAGTGCCTCAGGGATAATATATCTGAGAAGCAAGGGAGGTGGGGGAGTGAAACAACAGGGCAACAACAATTGCAGGTGGAGGGAGGAGTGAACATATGTGAGAGAAACAGCCCTGCTGGGCCAGTGGAGAAGGAGGGGCAGAAAATGCTCCAGGCACCAGAGCAGATGTTGCTCTGCAGCCCATAGTAAAGACCGTGGTGAGGCAGCTGTGCCCCTGCAGCCCACAGGGGTCCACAGTGGAGCAGAGATCACCTGCAGCCCGTGGAGGACCCTGTGCTGGAGCAGATGAAGAAGGAGGCTGTGACCCTCCAGGAAGCCCCCAGTGGAGCAAGTTTGCTGGCAGGATTTGTGACCTCATGGAGGACCCGTGCTGGAGCAATTAATGAAGAACTGCAGCCTGAGGGAAGGGCCTACATTGGAGAAGTTCATGGAGGACTGTTTCCCATGGGAGAGACCCCATGCCGGAGCAGGCAAAGAGTATGAGGCGTTCTTCCCCCAAGAAGGAAGGAGCAGCAGAAACAACGTGTGATGAACTGATCACAGCTGCCATTCCCTGTCCCCCTGTGCCACTGGGGAGGTGTGGAGGAGGTAGAGAATTTGTGAGTATAGTTGAGCCTGGGAAAAAGGGAGGGGTGGGGGAAAGGAGTTTTAAGATTTGGTTTTATTTCTCATTACCCTACTCTGATATGATTGGTAATAAATTAACCTAATTTCCCCATGTCTGTTCTGCCCATGACAGTAATTGATGAATGATCTCTCCCTGTCCTTATCTTGGCCCCTGAGCTTTTCATTATATTTTCTCTCCTCTATCCAGTTGAGGAGAGGGATAGAACTTCTGACAGAACAGCTTTGGTGGGTACCTGGCATCCAAGCACAATCAACCCACTACCACCCCGCTGCAAGAAGCAGTTCCACAAACGTGGAGACACACAAAGCACACAAGCTACACAGAACAGCTGAGCTGCACAAAGAGTCAGCAGTTAAAATAACTCCTTTTCTATCTGTCCCCAATACTGTTTTTCCTCCAGCACCTTGTGGAACTTTGGCAGCTTTGCAGTAGAACTAGGAAAACTAGAAGACAAAAGGCAGCATAGGCATTTTGTTAAGAGCTTCTTATAAAATTCTCATTAATCATCCAGCAATTCTGCATTTAAAAGTCATCCAGCAAAATGTCTGCTGGTTTTTTGTCTCAGGATGAAAGGCAGAGAATGGTAATACTCTTTCTTCTTTCCAGAAAGGAAATGGGAGGAGGGTTGGCATAAATGCGTGCAAGAGAACAGTGGCTGGTGGAATATGTGACAGTGTCCTCCACAGGCATAAAAAAAGGTCATTTTCCTGCTGGCTGTCAAAGAGACTAACCAGACCAGCAGCTGTATTGGTAAGCACAGATCTAAAGAGGGCAAGGTCTTGCATTAACTGATGACACTCTGTTTTGTTTGCATGGCAACTTCAAGGCTTGCTTAATTAAAGGGAAAAATATTCTAATGAATATACAACAATTGTAACAACATCCAGACTGTAAAATGCCCTTTCTGCCCAGACAAGACAGAGTTTTGCACAACCAATTCCCACTTCAGGCTGTCCTGTAGGCATGTCCCTGCCCCTCAGTTTTGCAGCTATGCACAGTGACTTTTCTCCATCAGCTTGGCCTTACACGGCTTTTGAACCTGATCAGCGTGTACACAGCAGCTGTGTCTGGCTTGTAGATTCATGCAAGGTGGAGGGTGCAGCAGAATTGGGTGGGTGGAAATCAACAGAGGACAGCACCAGGAGTCTGGGTATGAATCAGCCTGACAGCCATGGATTTTAAGGAGTATAAAGGATTAAAACTGGGGGCTGCTCCTGGGTACTTGAGAAGAGGCAATCTGGATATTTACAGACCCTTGAAAGAGGTGAAATATCCTGACTCAGGTTAGCTGCGACCTGCTTTGGAAAATTTACCTCTGCCTGCATGTGATACTGCATGGTGTGAAGTGAGCTGGTAACACCTGAGGCAACGTGCTGGGAGAAGCCAGTCGTTCATTATACCATTACCTATCACATGTAGCTGTCCTGCCAGCCTCACCTGTGTTTTCAAGACCACTTCCCCACTACTTCCTTGCCTCTGCTGCTTCTGCAGGATCTTGGCTGTTGTTTACTTCCCTTCTTATAATTTGGTGTTCTCATGCAACTACATATGGTTTTCCTCCTACCATAAAAGATGTTGCCGCTTCCAGCACCAAGAATGTCTGAGGAGCAGAAGGAGGCAATAAATAGCAGAGTGCAAAGGTCCCCTTTGCTTGAACTGACAGATCAGAAATTTGAGCTGAAGTGAGTTTCTGCCAGGTTTACAAGCAGGGCAATCAGCCCGAGAACAGTAATTGTTTTAGATGTATATCTCCAAAGAACAACAATCCCAAATAAGGAATTACCCCTCTGACAGAGCATATAAGCACAGTACTCTATAGCATCAAGTTCATTGAGATTCAAGTTGTATTAAGCCTAGTTTCCTCTGTTTGACTTTATTCCAAAGTTTTGCTACTGCAGATAAATTTCTTCTTCTCCATCAGTGACGACTTTCCCAAGAGCAGATTTAAGATCTCATGGAAAGCCACAAGCACACTTTGAAAATCTAGCCCTTATCAAGCTTATCCTACCAACATGTGCTCCATGGTTACCTTTAGTGAAAAGTCAACCTGATGGTGCTAACTCTGAAGATTTAGGGCATATTTTCAGCAATACATCTCTATGACTTCTCCAGCTTTTGGCAATAGGTAGTCAAGACCACAGGACAGTAGAAGCTGAAGTCCTGAACGTGATTTCTGACTTTGGTCCTTGCAACAGGTGGCCTTGAAAGAGTACACTCACACATGTCTGTGCGTCTCAGGGCATATCCAAGGCTGTCTCATCTTGCAGCCAGTCTTCTGAGGGGTCTGCAGAGGGCCTGGGCAGGCTGGATCGATGGGCTGAGTCCAACAATATGAGGTTTAACAAGTCCGAGTGCTGGGTCCTGCACCTTGGCCACAACAACTCCATGCAGCACTACAGGCTGGGACAGAGTGGCTGGACAACGGCCGGGCAGAAAGGGGCCTAGGTGCTGGTCGACAGCAGACTGAACATGAACCAGCAGTGTGCCCAGGTGGCCAAGAAGGCCAATGGCATCCTGGCCTGTGTCAGCAGTAGTGTGGCCAGCAGGACCAGGGGAGTGATTCTTCCCCTGTACTCAGCACTGGGGAGGCCTCACCTTAAGTGCTGTGTCCAGCTCTGGGCCGCTGAATTTAGGAAGGACTCTGAGGTGCTTGAACACGGCCAGAGAAGGGTGACAAGGCTAGTGAATGGTCTGGGACACAGGTCCTATGAAGAGCAGCTGAGGGAGCTGGGGTTGTTTAGCCTGGAGAAAAGGAGGCTCAGGGGAGACCTTATCACTTTCTACATCTGCCTGAAAGGAGGGTGCAGCCAGGTGAGGGTCAGCCTCTTCTCCCAGGCAACCACTGACAGAACAAGACAACACAGTCTTAAGCTGTGCCAGGGGAAATCTAGGTTAGACATTAGGAAAAAATTCTTCAATGAAAGAGTGACTGGGCACTGGAATCATCTGCCTGGGGAGGTGGTAGGGTCACCATCCCTGGAGGTATTTAAAAAGACTGGACATGGCACTTGGTGCCATGGTTTAGTTGATGGCGTGGTGTTAGGTCATAGGTTGGACTTGATGATCTCAAAGGTCTTTTCCAACCTAGTTTATTTTGTGATTCTTGACTGGGTGTGTTCAAGCCCATACCAATAAAGGTACTCCTTAGTTAATAGCACATCACACAAGGAGTTGTGTTCAAATCCCCTGTTTGCCTGGAGACACCTGAATGTATGACCTGCCCTCTCCAAGGAGCATATTTTCCCAGCACAGAATCATGAAGGTTGGAATGGACCTCCCTGATCCAGTCCAGCCTTTGACTGAACATGACGATGTCAACTAAACCGTAGTACTAAGTGCCACATCCAGTTGTTTCTTGAACACTTCCAGGGGTGGTGACTCCTCTACTTTGCTGGGCAGCATATTCCAATGTTTAACCTCACTTTCAGTGGAGAAATTCAATGATGCTTCTGATGTCCTACCTGAAGCTCTCCTGGTGCAGCTTGAGGCCATTTCCTCTTTTCCCGTCACTGGGAGAAGAGACTGGCCCCTGCCTGGCTACAATCTCCTTTCAGGTAGCTGTAGAGAGTGATAACTCTCCCTTTTCTTCAAGCTAAACAACCCCAGCTCCCTCAGCCATTCCTCAAATGACATACATCATGACTTAGCATGTTTCAGGGCCCTCTCAAAACCTTACATCTTCTGTCTGCCTACCTTCATGTTGTAGGTTTAAATAGTGAGTAATATAGGAAGACAGCATTCTAACCAGTGAGAAAGTGAACAGAAAATGGTGTACCATGCCTAGTCTCCCTCCTTCTTGCTATGCAATGTCCTCATTTCCCAAATCATCCCTTTCCTTGTAAAGGAAAGGGCTCACCTGATTGCAAGGTAAGCAAGAACAATGTTCTTGCAAGGGTAGCATAAGAACAACATTTATGACTCCTTGGGAACACTGCACCTTCCTTGAAGACTTCATGGCATCTCTTACCAACTGATTTCAGCACTCTGTATTCAAGTGTGCTGAATTTCATTAATAATAATCTTAATTACCTGCCTACCCTTATGCATCAGAAGCAGTTTGACAGGAAGACATCCAAATGAGAGACAAGTTCCCCCCATTTTCCTCTCCATCCTACCACTGTGCAGCAGCTACTATAATGGCCATTCTTTGGCTCTACAAAAAGGCAAATTTTCAGACTTCTGAAGTAATCAGCCCCAAGGAATTCTCCCGGCTTGGAGATTTCCCATTCTCACCACGTGTGCTTCAAAAAGAGCTTCCTTGAGCTTGTTTTGAACATTCACTTCACATATTTGCAATGGAAAGATGCATTGCAGATATGTATAACATATACTATACATAATAGCTTGCAGATAGAGAGATGGATATGTAAATTAGCATTATATAGAATTATATAGATAAATACACATTTTTCAGTATCCTCTTGCCCTTGCACTAAAAGCTGATGGTTATTTTCTAGCAAACCTCTGGTTATATTTTTCTCATCTAAATTTTATCTTCCTAGCTGAAATCTGCATCAATCCCTGAAGATTAATGAAACAAAGAGCCACTAGTGGAGGCTGCTGGAGGACATTTTTCTTTTAAATTCTGGTGAACTTAAGTGCTGGTCATTAATTTTTGTGTCCCAGAGGAGTGCCTGGAGCCTCCAGAATAATTTCATTCCAACAACTTGCATAAAATTTTGCACTGCACTTTGGATCCAAGCCAGGTTGTCAGGATTGTTATTTATTGCAACTAGTAAAAATGATTCTCAGCTGTTGTAATTTGGAGACATTCGAATGACTTTGGTAGAGCAGTTCTCATTTGGCTTAGCAGTCCAGTGAATACCCTGTAATAAGAACTAACAACGCTGACATATCAGCTACCGTCACAGCAGTTACCAGTGGATTTTTAATTACTCAGGGGAGGAAGGGCAAAAAGGAGAAGGCAGCCTTCTTACAAAGACACTGTGAGTTAACTGCCTGGCTCAATTCTCCAACGTCGTAAGCCTCCACTTTCAAGCACTTTCATGCTTACACACCCCCTTTTTTTTTTTCAGTTTTTCGTGTAATCCCTTAAGCAACCCATGGCCACCTGATTAAACCCATCTTCTTTCACTATAGGGACCTAAGGCCCTCCTTGGGTCCTGGCAAACAGGAATTAAAGCAAAGCCAAGAGACAGTTATCCAAGAGAAAAGGTGCAGTCAATGAAGAGGAAAAGGGCATTGCAAGGTGCTAACAAGCCCCATCAGTCACCGCTGTTAAAAATGGTCAGTGGTTTGAGGCTAAGAAGAAACTTGCAGGGGCAGGTTATCATGTCCTGCTGTGTGAATGCTTCAGGCCACCTTAGACTGTCATCTGACATATGAATTCATGAAAATTCAATCTCTTCAAGCAGAATATATCTGCTCTACTATAAAACTGCCAAAGGGAAGCAGAAACCTCTGAAAAATGTTGAAAATGTGTCCAGGTTCTTCCCAAGCCAATTGATTCTTCATCTCAGCCACTGTCTGCTTGTAGAAGCAGAACTTAATAGTCACGCTGTGCCAGGAGAAACATGAGCTAAGGGTTGACCTAAGCTATGACTTTCATCTCCTTGCTTCATGGAGCATTTGCTTTTAGGATGTCAGCTGGCTTTTAAGACCCTGAGCCCTACCTACACCTGAGCTGCACGAGCATGGGAGATCGAAGTTGTCTTATTCCTGTGTGTGCTTAACTCCTGGTCTAAGTGAAGACAAGCTGACAGCTGTGTCTTTCTAACTGATATGGACTAGGTGGCTGACTCCATGATTCTTCTGTAATGATCTCTCCTCACATAAAACCTTTCTAGCTGACATAGCTAGACAATGATGTCATTCTTCCCCTCAAATAAACACAGTTCCAAGCTCTTAAAATCAAAGGCAATCTCTTATATTTCCCCTGGGCTAGGTCCCAGTGTGTTTGCAGACTGCGTATTTGTGCCCCCTGTTGTTTTTGCTTGATTTTTAATGAGTTGCATTTGATTTTATATTTCCCCATTTATCCTGGCCACCAGATCAGTGTGTTAAATAATCACAGAATCACATAGTATGACGAGTTGGAAGAGACCCACAAGGACCATCAAGTCCAGCTCCTGGCCCTGCACAGCACCATCCCCCCGAGTCACACCCTGTCCCTGAGAGCATTGTCCAAACACTTCTTGAACTCTGTCAGGCTTGGTGCTGTGACCACTTCCTTGGGGAGCCTGTTCCAGTGCCCAGCCACCCTCTGGGTGAAGATCCTTTTCATAATATCCAGCCTAAACCTGCCCTGACACAACTTCAGGCCATTCCCTTGGGTCCTGCCACTGGTCACCACAGAGAAAAGATCTGTGTCTGCCCGTCCTCTTCCCCTTACAAGGAAGTTGTAAGTGCAATGAGGTCTCCCCTCAGTCTTCTCTTCTCCAGGCTGAACAGACCAAGTGACCTCAGCTGCTCCTCATATGGCTTCCCCTCAAGGCCCTTCACCATCTTGGTTGCCCTTCTTTGGACGATCTCTAAGAGCTTAATATCTTTCTTATATTGAGGAGCCCAAAACTGCACACAACATTCAAGGTGAGGCCACTCCAGTGCAGAGCAGTAGAAAACTTGAGGTGACACACCCCTGCAGAAAGTCAGACCTGTTAATATGACAAACTCCTTTGTGCTCCATGGTTTCTGACACCCAGGTTCTTTTTAGTGGCTGTGAGTTTTGGCAGTCAATTAGGCCATTTATTGCTTTTGAGGTCTCTGCAGCCATTATGGACCAAAGCTTAACTGGGGTAATTCAGTGCGGCTCCATTGATTTCAGTTATGCAACACAGATTTCTGCCTACTGAAATTCCGGTCCTGCATCTTTTTCTCTCTCTCCTCTGCCTTCTCCTCAGAATCTCTGTAAGGATCAAGGAGGATGAGATTTTCAAACCAGCTGAAGTGCAGGGGTTGATGAGCTCTCACCAACAATAATGGGAGCAAGACAGCAAAATGTCTTATTTGTTTTGCAGATTTAAACTTTAATGTTTAGTAAGTGAAATGGATTAGTTCCTACAGTGCAGTGTTAGGAAGTGATCCAAGACCATCTGAAATCAAGATAGTTTTGCATTGATCAGGCAAGTTTCATGACTATCACAATGAGCTCATCCCATCTTAATGATTTCTGCAGGATTTTATGCAGCACCTACAGAACAACCTGGCTTCTCACTTACTCTCTCTTTAGTATGAATCTGACATGCTGGGTGCTATAGACCTGACTCAGCAGCTATCAAGTGTTTTATTCTCTTTCCTTTTTTTAATGTTAAAAAAAATAAACAATTGATTGTAGCTCATGTTTCCACCTTTTATTTCACTCCTTGAGGTCAATACCACTCTTACTGGAAGAGCACATTGCAGAGCCTGCTTTTCTCTTCTGGTTTTATTTTTATATACCACTTTTGATCTCAGGGAATCTTTTCATCCTTGCTTCACTGATGTTTAGTAACATTTTAACTGAATGTACTTCAGTGAATATGTCACCACTCTACACTTAAGCACATGCTGTCCTTGTGGAAAGAGGGGAGGATAGTGAGGGTGGAGAGATCACAGGTCATGGCAGAAATCAGGATTTGAGGTGGATCTCACATGTGCATTGGTGGAATCATAGGTAGATGAGGAGAAACACAAAAAACTAGAGCGTAAAAGCATCAGTCTTACAGAGCTTCAGATGGACAGCAAGTAAATTTAACTCCCAAAATCCTCCTAGGTGAGGTTTACCTCTGCCAACTGAACATGTACTGATGTAGTGGACCCAGAGATTCCTGTTCCAGCTTGTGATCGCACATGAGATTATGTCCAAGGTGCTTTTCATGTTACCACATAAGTTCAGAATTATGCAGCTTCTTTCCAAATCCTTAGGATTTAAGCAGGCAAATATTAAGAAGGGAAATAAAGTGACAGACCCAGAAAAACGTGAGAAATGGGCTCAAAAATACATGCTGTCACTCTGGCACATTTCTGATAGAGAAAAATTATCCATTCTTCATCAGACTCAAGAGCACTCACATGTCTGCTGATGTCTCCTCTCTACTGGGCAATGGTGACATTAACCCTAAAGGGAGAGAAATGTTCCTTTAAAGGGCCGTGGTCAGGTTTAGTACTCACATGAAGCAAAATAGATTACGCTGCTGTTGGGCTCCAAAAAGCAATGCACCGCTTCCCAGGGCATCTCCAAGCAGCACAGCTGCCAGCCAGGTGGGCCTGCCAAACACAGGCATGAAATGTGCCACCTGTGGCTGGAAGTGTGGGTGGGATGTGGTTGGATGTGCACTGGGAGAGGAACTAAGGACCTCTCTACTTCCACTCCAGCAGTCTCAGGGAGGGGCAGCAATTCCTCCCCCATACCCGGTGCTGGTAGGGGGATGCAAAAGGCTGTAGCGACACCAGGCAGCCAGCTAGCTTGCTGAGGGGATATTCATCTTGTGAAGCTTGGCTCAGCTTCGAGCAGCAAGAAGAAACAGTGTCACCATTTCCCAGAAGTTTAGCTGACAATAGCGGTGATTGCAAATGCTTAGCAAAGTGCTTTTTGTCACATTTTGCTAACAAAGCAGGGGTCAGGTCCTTTCTGCCTGTTGAGATATAAATATCTTAATTAGATCTTGGAAACAGAAAAAGAAGAAAATCTAAAAGCCTGGAAGGTATTTTATTATTTCTTTTTTATTTTTAGTATTAAAAGTATAACTCAAGTAGTGCTGGCACCAGGATGCATAATCCACTTACCAGGGCAGAAAGGGCTCTGAGGCTGCACCACAAATGCATCATTTGATAACAGTAATGAAAAAGACACCAATCTATATCTGCAAATAGCATTAGAGCTGGCTTGGTTTGAGGACCAAAGGAAGCTGATGCTGAATTTATGAGCCTGACATCTCAAACATTTGAGATCAGTGCTTTCTTTCCTCCTCTGTTTTGTTTCATCCTCCCTTACTTTTTTATTTTTAATAACTTGACCCTCTTTTTGGGTCAGCTCTTAGCCCCATAATGAAAGCAATTTAGTCAGAAAAGATCGCAGAGCAAAGTGGGCTTGCCCTGTCCCATGGGCTGGGTGGGAGCAGCTGCCACATGCTTGTGCACCCTGCCCCCCAGGCCTTGTTCCAACACTGCAAGGTGCATGTGCTTTGGGATGTCCACACCACACCTGTCCATGTCTGCACTGCAGTGCAGGGCTGGAAAAGCTACAGAGCCACATGGGACACACCCCCATCCAGCTTGGGACCAGACAGGATCTTTTCCAATACAGGTGTCTCTCTCCATCCCATCTGACACTGTCCATCACACAGATCCTAGAAGAGCCTCCTAAGGGAGGAGTGAAATGTTGGAGAAAATATGTGGGTTCAGGAGTGAACAGACATGGTTAAGAGAGCCAAAAAAATACTCTACTGCTGCCACACAGCAGTCCTTTTGGCTAATACCCTGTCTCCAGCTGTGGAAGTAGGAAATGCTACATCAGCACAAGGCACAAGCCTATCCCTTACATAAGTTTCTCCAGTTCTTTGTGAGACAGTCTGCTGTCACAACTTTCTGTGCCAGCAAGTTCCAAAAATTCCCTTCCCCTCTATATAGAAGCAGTCTCTTCCTTTTCTGTTTTAAACCATCCCCCTTGGATCCAGTGTTGCAGGATTTGATGAGCTATGGTTTAAGCTTGTGCTCCACTTTACTGATTTTGCATGTGCCTGTCTCATATCCTTCAGTTCAGTCCCAGACCAATAGCTCCTACCTTTTTAGTGTCCTTTGAAAGTAACTTTTTCATCTCCGCAGACATTTAATTTCTCTTTTCTTTCCATTCTCTGTATCCAGCATGCTTTCTTGGGGAAAAGAGACAAGACCTGCATTCTCTGCTCAAAATGCATTAAATTTTCCCATTCACGTAATTTTCCAGCATTTTGATGGACATGCTGAATAAACCGGTGCCAGCACTTGTTTCTGGAGGACCTTCCACAAAGACCCACCAGGTAAATGGGGCAGCACACAGTTTTACAAAACCATGCTGATTTTTTCTCAATACACTCTGTTTAGCCATGTGCTCTGTGATTTTATTCTTGACCATGGACTTTTATCATCTTCTCAGGAGTGCAAGTCATCCATTATTTGGAAGTTCCAGCAGCCACCTGACACCCTTGCTGTTTGCAATGACAGTTTATGCATCTCAGGCAGCAGATCAGTGGGTTGACACCAGAGCTCCCACTCAGTTCTCCAGTGAATGCCATCTGGTCATAGGAACTTGTTAATATCTTATTAACCATGGAGCCCAACACTTCTCAGGCTTTCAGGCTCCTGGCATTTATGCAGACTGGCACCTGTAAAATTTGTTCTTGCTCTGTCTTCTGGCACACACCAAGCAGCTGGAATTGAAGGTGACCTATTTTTTTGTGTGATTGTGCTCTCTATTTCTCTACTGACCCTTAGACACACCAAGTGGTAGCCAAATCTTGTAGGCCATGCCAACCTGAACAAAGTGCTTTATCCCAGCTCAGAAATTACATACTTCTCTACAACTTTTTTCGTTTCCTGTGCCAGCAAAAAAGTTTCATTAGGATGAGGGACAGCCAATCCTTTCTGCATGGGTTCCTCTTCCCCAGAAAAGTGTTCTGGATTCTTACCACCTACTTCTTATACCATCACCTACCAAAGTTTGAGGATCTGAATTTCTCTCCTGGCTCCTCAGCCTCACACAAGACAGGATTTCAGACAGTGCTACCAGAGAGGCCACAGCCTCCAGTCTCCAGTTTCAGCACTGATGTAGTAAAGTTCACCTCCCAAGGTGGAAGTAGCTTAGAGAAACAATGCTTCACAGACAAGGCCCACTGCAGTGCTGCAAAGGGGTCTGTCTTATGATCAGTGGGTGTCAGTGATGGCCCAGGTACCCAGGAACCTCCTGATTATTCTTGATCTGGCCCTGACAATGGAGGTCTGGCCTGAAAGACAATCTTTCCATTCAGTACTTTGCATGTCCAAGCAGATGTCCTGGATTTCTTCAAGCATGCTGTAAGCCATGGTGTCTGACATCTTTGTGACAGTAGCTTGAAGGGCACTCAAGCTTTTTTACGCTATGTGAAGGTTGCCAGAAAAATGATTACTGGCCTCTTTAGCACCATAACTCTTAACATCATGGATCATTTTAACAGGATTTCTAACAAACCTTAGGAGAACACTGTGATGTGAATGGGGCCAGACACTGGAGCAGGGTCTAGTTCAATTTGTCTGTTTTAAAGAACACAGGGTACTGGCAGGACCCTCAAGGCTCTTGAAAAATACAGGGACTGAGTGGAGGCAGTTTTTAAAAAACATACCTAAATATCAAGTCTGTCACTTGCATTTATTTCTGTGAGTTCTTCTTTATATTCTCACAATAAGCTACAGGAGGAAATTGCATCTCCAGAAAGTTGGCCGAGCTGCACATGCTGCACAGTGTAGCTAAGGAACCCCAGGGGTTATGGAGGAAAAGTCCTTCAGCAGTTAATGCTGTAGGGACACAGGAAAGCTGGCAGAAGAAGGGGCAACCGTGGATAAACAGAGAGAAAGACTACTCCCAGGAAAGCAAGGCAACTGCATCAATATTTCTGATCTGCTGATGAAACTGATCTGCTTTATCCTCACACTTCTTAAGGTACTGGCACATGCTCCTTAATGTAATCTAAAGCTGGGTTGCTTTTTCTTTATTTCTGCTGGTTTGGGTTTTTTCTGGTTTGTTGATGGAAAGCTTACTTAGTCCTTTTCTTTTACTAAACTTAAGCAGGTTTTCATGCTAAGCGGCTGCTGACTCTCTTACATGGAGGAGGGCTGCCTGTGGTTCTACACGGTCTTGCAAAAGGCACAAGCTGACCCAACACTGACTGCGGAGTTACAGAGCTACAAGTTAGAAGTCATCAGAGAGCTAGAGGAGAGCTGGAGCTCCTAAACAGAAACAGCTAGGCAAGTGTAAATCAGCTAGAGCAAGCAGCAGCATTTACTTGCAAGTCCTAAGGTGTTACTGCTGAGAAAGAAGTAATCTGGTAGTTTCCTGCTATAGCACTTTTGCTAAAAACGTGTGTCCATACACCCTGGAAAAGGAATGATTGGTCTCTACAGTAGCTGGTTTAGCAGCAGTTTATTCAGTTACTCTAAGGTCTCAAGAGCCCCACCTGGTGTCCATCACTCTCTTGGGAGGAGCTCAATTCGGATTGTTGTCACAGGACAAGTGGGAGCTTCAGACAAGCCCTGCCTTAGCCTCAGATTTTTGGCAGCAGTTTAAATATAAGAAATTACTCTGGCCCACAAGTTTTAAGACTGGCAGATCAGATCTATTAAAAAAATAAATTATTTATTAAACACACAAGAGATAACAGATGAAAGAACTTAATCAGAGTTACTTACTACACAGTATAAAACTAAAAAGAGCTACTAGTAGATTACAGCATAACATAAAACAGTGCACTATATCAAGGTACCTATATTAAACCTAGCAAAAGAAATAGTATTGATTAGAAGTCAAATGTAACTTACCACTGTAATGACAGTAATGTACACAGTTTCCTTTCATTTAACCCCTGGGGAGTAACTGTGAAGTAAGCATTCCTAGTCACGGGAGAAACTCCACACATTTCCAGGGAAATGTATAGAAGATTTCTGCTTTGTGAAAGTTTGGTGTCACTTTTTTAATCATAAAGGGAGGTGTCTATCCGTCAGAAATCCAGATTATCTTCCAGACCTCACATCTACAGTAAGATGTTTATTGGAAGTTGGGAGATGCCAGATCAGTGTTAACCTCATGGCACCAAAATAACTCACTACAAGACAGCTTATCCTGTTTGATTTATCTGACTGGTAAACAAACAACAGATAAGCTCTTGTGGGGGGTAAGATTCCCTGCTCCAGTAGTACTCTGGGGGACTCACCAGGCTAGGAAGTTTCCTGCTGATGTCCTTAACCCAGGCCCCAGACAGTCATCAGACATCCCTAGGGGTTGGGCCCAGTGAGCATATTGGGTCCTCTGTTCCCCTTGGAAGGGAACCGCCTACGCCTATAACCTGTGTTTTCCTCCTCTTGGAAGTTGTTGTAATACGGGGAAGCACACATTTCTAATTGTGGTGACACCTCTGGTGTTACCAGACTTTCATCCTCTTCATCCTTTGGCTGGTCTTTCATGTACAAAGGCTCATAATTTCTGTGCCAAGGCACCTCACTGGGGGAGTGAGGTGAGTGAAGAACGATTTTGCTTGCACCCCAAGCATGGACTACCCTCCATTCACTCCTTCCTTTACAACTACTACTTGCTGGATGATGGACATAGGATTCCCTTGATCTTGCATTTTTTCTGGGGGCTGCTCCTGTCTCATGGAGGCCAGAGCTTGTTTCCACCAGTCTATTGCCCTTTCTGATGCTCTAATAGCTTTCTAATTGATCTTGCAGCTCTGCTACCAGGCTGAACAGGTCATCCACCTGATCACATCTGACACAACTGCTATCTCTGCTGCAATCCAGTGAAAAGCTTAGGCATTCCCTACAGCCTGAAGCCTGGACAGCTGTGTGTTTTTTAGGGAGCTCTGTCTGGGTCGCTACATCCTTTTTCATGAGTGTAGATGAGTGGGGGCCATGGGAATCTCACCACTTTTAACAAGTGCAAGGTGCTGTACCTGGCCTATGGCAACACCCAGTACCAACACAGGCTGGGGGATGACTGAGCGCAGCCCTGTGAGAAGGCCTTGGAGGTGCTGGTGGGTGAGAGGCTGGACATGACCCAGCCATGTGCACTCCCAGCCCAGAGAGCCAAACGTGTCCTGGGCTGCATCCAAAGCAGCGTGGGCAGCAGGGGAGGGAGGGGATTCTGCCCCTCCGCTCTGCTCTGGTGAGACCCCACCTGGAACACTGCATCCAGCTCTGGGGTCCCAGCACAGGAAGGACATGGACCTATTGGAGTGAGTCCAGAGGTGGCCACAAAGATGATCAGAGTGATGGAGTACCTTTGCTATGAGGAAAAGGTGAGACAACTGGGATTCAGCCTGGAAAAGAGAAGGGTTAGGGGTGAACTAATTGTGGCATTCCAGTACCTGAAGGGAGCCTACAAGAAAGATGGAGAGAGACTATTTACAAAGGCATGTAGTGATGAGACAAGGGGGAATGGCTTTAAACTGAAAGAGAGTACATTTAGATTACAGATTGGGAATAAATTCTTTAAAGGTGGTGACAAACTGAAACAGGTTTCCTACAGAATTTGTGGATGCCTCATCCCTGGAAGTGTCTCAAGGCCAGGCTGGATGGGGCTCTGAGCAACCTGGTCTAGTGAAAGGTGTCCGTGCCCATAGCAGGGGGGTTGGAACTAGATGGTCACTAAGGTTAATTCCAACCCAAGTAATTCTATGATTATATGATTCTCTGTACTAGCTTTCTCTTTCTTCGTTTTGATAAACTCATCTTTCATAATCCACATTTTTAAAAGGGAATGGTTAGGTCATTGGGCACCAGATAAACACTTCTGTTTCAGTCCGACATTCTTTCAATATGACCATGAAAATTTAAAAGCAGCTATTGCTGCCGTAGTGAAGTACTGGCGAAAAGCTTCCTATATGTTCTACACATGACCCTCAGCTGAAGTTAAGCTACATGTTTCTGTTAAAGGAAGTGAAGAAATTGTTTCTCTCAGCCTCAACTGCTGAAAATAAGTCATTGCTTTTCTCAAAATGCAGTGCATGTGTTCTCTCTGCCTGGGAGAAGGAAAGACCAATACCACAGGGGAGGTCAGGTTTCCTCTCCAACTGGATGTTCTCGAAACCTTCACTTAAAAAGAAAAATAAACAAAAGAAAACCTGGTGTTCTACTGTTACCTCGTGACTCCAGGAGGTGGGACATTGGCTCACCTCTTGTGGCAGTACTGAGCTGAATTACGAACTCCTCATCCATCAGCCCAGAAACAGGTCATGGTAGGCAGTCAGTACCACTTCCCATTTCACAATAAGGTTTCAGATGTTCAGTAAGGTTTGGGCCAGGAAGGTGCAATCCCTGCCGGAAAAGCACAGAGAGGCATATTACTTGTGGGCAGTACAACGAATGCCAGGGCTTCAGAGGGCCATCGCCACTGTCCTTGCCATGGTGCTGCAGCCGTGTCTGCTGTGGAAATCACTTGTCCTGCAGCAGTCCTCAAGAGCAGCACACACAGTCAGAGGATTCTGATGACTTGGAGCATATCCTCTAGCTTTGCCTTTTATCAGGATTGCTTCCCCTGAAGCATGTCCAGTGCTGTCAGGGGTGACAGCACAGAGGGCGCCTCATGGCCAGGCTGCCTCCCTGTTACACACCACCGTCACCACCTCAGGCTGCTGCCCTTCTGCCATGAAGGCAGCACCTGGTTATCGCTGAGGTCTCACAAGGGCTCGAAGGAAAAACATATCTGCATCTCTGGGAGAGCTCAATTGCAGGGAACACCAGTCCTTCCTTCTCTTTACCAGAAGGTAGAAAATAAATTGACTTACCTTTTTTCATTTACATACATGAAAATGTAAGTAATTTTTCTTTATATCAAATTATGTGAGTATAGTTTAAAAAAATAGAGCTGATGTTTGAAGAGAAAAGGGAACCCTAAGCCAGTGGAAATCCTTAACTGTGCCCTGGGGAAGAGGGTGTTTTGAAAAGGTGAAGTCAGTTTGGGAGAGTAGTCACTTCCAAAAGCGCCGAGAGAATATTTTCCTCATTCAGGATCGCTTATTTGTCTGTTCAGACCTGAGAACTGGAAGGTAAAAGGAAGGGCAGAAAAGTTTAATTTTCCTCTTCTAATCTATGAATGTAAACAAGACGTAAAATGAGATTTATTACTGTTAAAATCTTGAAGGTCATTCTGACCAGGAGCTAAATTCAAATAACTGGCTAAGGATCATATTACTTTTGTTTAATAAATCACTTAGTTTTAAGTGTTGGACATGTTTTGATAAACCTTCCCTTTTTGCATTATTCACTCTATGAAAATATGAAAGTAAAAAGAAGAAATGAGGTACCTTTCTTCACACATACAAAACGCCAGCCAAAATGCTGTTTGGAGGCTAACTGAATCCCAGTTCTCTTCCAGAAGTTTAATCAAGCTCACAAGAACCACTAACTAGGAAAAGTAAATGTGTCTTCATCAGTCTCCAGAATCATAAAAAAAGTAAAACTTTTAATCTGAATAAACATGTTAAATCTTGCAAATGAGTGAAGAATAGCTGTGGGTCCTGAGTGTATCCCTAGCTCAGCCAAAAGCTATACTGGATTTTATCTGCAAATGAGAATCAGACTTTGTCTGAGGAAAAAAACCTGAAAGCCCACATACAGCAAAATGTAAGCAATAATTTAAATTGAAGCTCTCTGCTTTTTGATTTAAATCATGACTAAACATGATGCTTTAAATCTTCATGATAAATTAATTTCCCCTCTTATCAAGACTCTCCTTGTTAAACTGACACATCTAAATTCTCCATCAGAAGGGCTCAGCTATTAGTCAACAGGGGTCCCCTTGAAGAAGTGGGGCAGAGTGGAAAGTTTAATCCTTCTTTCCCATGCCCCTTTTTTCCCATTTAATTCCACTTTCTTCTATTTGTTCTGTTATTATCACCGATTCATAGCTTCTTTGTCACAAGGGGTGCCACCCACAGTTAAAATCATGGCAAGCAGAATAGAGATTGTCCAGAGCATGTGGTAAAGATGTTTATCAAGCAAATGCATATTTTGCCTGGTTTTCTCTTAGGATCTGTGTCCATGTGAAGCATCCTCCCACTCAGCCTTGCTTTTCAGGTTGCTGTTTCATGGGGCTCCAACCAAACAAGACCCAACATATCGGTCCAGATAGACTTGTGGCAGAAGATTCCCTGTGCAGCCTCATTCTTTCCAGAGTTACCCAGCAGGCCCCTAGTGCAGCAGGAGAGGACAACTGCCTCCTAGATCATGTCATCACCACTTTGCACACCTTTTGTTTGAGCAAATGCTGTCAGTTCCTTGTGAGCTGGGGAGAAAGCAGACTCACTTTCTCCAAAAGCCACTTCAGCAGTCAAGCTTATCTTGACTCTCTCTGCCTGACTTTGGGTACCACAGCACCTGGGTACAGAGAGTCAGTTTACAGCACAACACAATCCACCCATCTGGGGACCCAGGCCCACCTGCATGGCAGCAACAAAACCTGCCTCTCCATGGAAGTGGGAATGGCTGCAGAGGCACTTCCATGTCCACACACTGCCTGTGTCTCTAGGCATGTTACTAAACCTATAGGAATTTTTATCTTAATGCAATATTGCGCTGGGCCTTGAGCAGCCATTGCAGGAAGCCCTTCCCCTCCCCAGCCCTGTTTATTTGAATACAGTGCTCTCCTGAGAAGATGTTCATAAACACTGTGAAGTGTGCTTCATCTTAGGTAATTCTTTTGAATGATTTTATATATGTCTGTCAGAAACCAAATGAGGAGGGAAATGGCATATTTTTCACTTAAACACTTTTTCCTTTAGTAATGTCTAGTGGTCCATTTCTTTGTTGTGTTTTATCATGCAGCTTCTAGAATTTTCTTTTATTTGCCAAGGGTCCATTATACTGGAGTTTTACTGCTTTTAGGTAACAAGTAAGAAAAACCATATGAAGAATCCCTGATACATAGCAGGCTTCTTCATCACACACATGGAGGCAGACACACAGGGGGGGCAGAAGGGTGATTGCCAGTGAGAACTGTGCAGGTGACAATGGCAGACAAGCAACTCCTCGACTCAATTACTGAACTGATTGTGGGAAGGCAAAACCAAGGGGTTTTCCACCAACCAGGACACCATGCAGAAACAGAACCCCCTGTAGATGTCAGGGAAGATGGGCCAGACCTTACTGATTTAATGGCATAATACTGTCTGCTGCTGTAGAAAGTGCTTTAACTGCACATTAAACATTGGAAATGCTGAATAAGGGTCAATCACTTTTCAGTTTGATCCTGGGTGGAATACTAATCTGAATATGAAAACATTAATAATGACCTGTGGATTCTACTTGTGAAAAGAGAAGAAAAGTCACATAACATTAAATGCTTGCAAAACAGCACTTGCCCATTTTCTTCATTTGTGTAAATATACTGCATTGTTATATGCAGGTTGATACTAATTTAGTATTACTAATGTAAAACTACTGATGGGGTATTATTTAAATGGTCAATAAACTGCAGATAACTACTGCTCAGGAGTAAGCCCAGATGCCTGTAAATATGGCCTCTCACAATGGGATGTGTTACAGTGTCGTATGGATTTAATGTTTTCATTTTCTTCCTTTTGTGCTGTCACTGTCATTTTGCAGCTAGCTTACTCTGCTTGCATCCCAAAGAACCTGCAGTGGACTGAAAGGGAATATTTCCATTAGTTGCTATCTCTTGGAGCATAATGCTTTTTAGGACGGTAAGGGGAGGGCCCCATTCATAAGATTTTGTGTGCCACAAGTGCTGTTAAACTCAGACCTCTGTTGTGTTAGGCAATGCAGAGTAGGTGTACATCAGAGACAGGACAGTAGACTCCCTATGCCACATAGCCTCCATGTGCCTCTAAAAGCTTCCTGGCACAGCCTAAAGGCCATATGGGCTATTTATACAGTCACAGAGTACTGTCCTGGATCCCAGAGATACAGCAGCATCAGGTGATCACAAAAGCAGATCACACTTCATTGTACAGAGCAGAGCAGAAAGAGCATCAGCATCTGTCCTGAAGAGAGAACTGTCTTCCAAACCCAGTCTGAAGCTCGGTGTTCGGTCTCACTGTATTGTGCCAGAGACATCCATATCCATGGAAGGCTCATGCCATAGAAGTTTCTCATGACTACGGTCAGTTGCAGGAGTGCTGTTGTGAAATAGTAACATTCTTCACATGTCTTTTATAATAATATTTAAATAACACACAGCTTCATGTGACTTTGTAAATAAACCGTGAAATGGTTCATGAGCAAACAATTCATGATTTCTCGAATCTAATACAATGGCGGGTTTTGCTTTCGTTGTATGAAGAGCATTGTGAAGAAGCAGCAGTCCATAAACACAGCATACTAAAAGCCACTCACTCATGCCTGGGCTTGCTTCTTCTAGAAGTCTGAACACTCAACTCACTTCTTGTCCTCACAAGTATTTGGGCACATCATTCCCATGACTACATGTCACAGGAAAATAAATAGTGCTTTGAGTACCTCCTTCAAAGCATACTAGAGAACACTTCTGTTTTATGCAAGGAATCGTGAAGGATTCCCTGGGCTGACAGGGCAGGAACCACAACTGGCTATGTCAGAAGACGTTTTTCATATGAAGGACCATGTATTTTAATTTTCCTGCCCAAGTTCTCAGCTGAGATACCACCCAAGCGAGGGCTTATTCCTCTCTCTTTACAGGTGGGTAAGATGCAGAGCTCATACATGGCTTTAGGGGGGTTCTCTCTTTTCGAGAAGGGTGCGAGCTACCGAAGCGGCGAACAGCACTAACACGAAGAACCGCGGGGCGCGCGGCAGCAGCAGGACAGCGGTGCCCTGCAGAGGGACAGTGCCTGCCCTGCAGTGGCACCTGGTGGCCCCGCAGGACACCTACACCCGCGGCGCAGGCACCCCCCGCCAGCAGCACGGGTGGGCGCGCTCCTCACCCGCGGGAATTTGCCGGGCTGCTTTTTGCTGCTCGGGCAGCCGGGGGAAGGCGGGGCGGGGGACAGAGGGGGATGGGTGTTGTTAAATATTGATATTGATTCTGAGGATGCGGTTGGCTGAGGCATCATGGATGTGAATTCAGGCTAATCGACACAGGATGTATTGACCGTGAAATGCATCCGCAGGGCTGAGTCAGTCCCGTCATCTCTCAAGGTTATCTTGCCCCATCTGCTACTGCGTGTCTGGGACAACTTTACAGTCAGTCCTGCTGCTGTCTGGGACATTGGGATATTGATGCTAAGTACAGCATTTTGGGTACCCACAGCTGTCCCAGGTACCTGCCGCAGACCAAAGGACAGACCTCCCAACTCCCCAAATTAGGCAACCTCCACCCATCCACGCTGGATACCCTTCATGCACTACAGTTGCCATCCGGCCCATGCCAGGGCAGATCTCAGAGCTTCCTCTGAGGACAGGAGGACATATAAGGGGACAGGTGAAATCTAATGTTTGGTCCTCCTACGGAAGAAGTAAGTTTCTCAAAACTGGACTTTTAAAGGGGCTGAGTATTCAGATTATTCCATTTCAGGTGTTGAATTAGTTAGCCTCTTTTCAAAAGACGTCCCTAGCAAAGGATAATCCAGCAGGACAACTATCTGAGTCTGCAAAGAGCCTGGAAAGAAATGATGACAAGGATAATGTCCTTTGGCATCTTAGCAGTACATTTGGTCATGGTCAGAGAAAAAGCCATCAGGAAGCTGACCACCTCCATAGAAATGAGAAACATCTTTCTGATGGCTTTTGCCCAGAGTACAGGTATGAGTACTTTCAAATAGCAGCATGTGAAAAGGTAAGGAGCAGGCACAGTACAGCCTCTGGCTGCTCTCCTTTGATGCTGGAGTGGATTTCAAAGGCAAAATACAGCCTAGAAGGCTGAACAGACAAGGAGTCACACACACACTTTAATCTGGCTTTAAAGGAGCTGTATCTGATTCTCCACAAGTAGAAATATTTCTATAGCCTTGCAGCTTTCTACAGCACCCAAATCACTGCTGCTGCTGCTCCAGTAGTGCTCACCAGTACCTCTTGAGCTGGTTTCTGGGCCACAAAACTAATTTTTTTGCTCTAGAGCCCTGATGTGTGGTAGGAAGCATGCCTTTTGGACACATGGGAAAGGGGATGCTGGAACAGCTGCAGCATGTGCTCACAGATACACCCCAGTAACCCTGCCCGATAAGACTGGTTGGTTCTACAGTCACCACCACCATTGTCCCATGATGCCACTCAGCATTTGCATTATCTACAGTCCTCTGTGTCCTGGTGCTCTGACCAGGTCCCACACTGTGGGCTCTGTTTCAAGCTTTAAGCCCTCATCCTGGATTTACATTTATGCTATTCTGACGACATTCAGCAACTCCTGAGTAGGATTACATTGCATTTAGTATAAGTCCCTTTGCAATGCCCTAGCAGTATAAAGAAGATCCAGTGATTCATGTTTCCTTCCTGGTTGGTTCTCTGTCACCAGGTTTTTGGACAAATTTGCTTTTGGATGAAGTTTTAATTGGTTTTGATTAGCAATCCTAGAGTAGATGACGCAACCTGGGTCACAGCAGCAAAACTGAGTTTCGTACTAGTGTGAATAAAGCAACACTATATACAGGGTGGGGATAGTGTGTACACAGCCTCCCACTCAGTGTTGGGATAGAGTAGCAGCAATTTCCACCATGCCTGGTGAGTTTTGAGAGTTCTTCCTACAGCAGCAGGAAAAGTCCAATTGCTGTTTTAAAAATGATTCTTAAAAACCCAATAATAATAATAACAAATCATGTAGACAACATCTTCCATCATCTCTGAGCTGAGCAAGCCTCAAAAAGGTGAGGTTTTATTCTAAAGTGCTTGCATTTATTAGCTTCTTTCACACCCTAAAATTAGGTTTAGGTCATCTATATAATGTCATTTCCTATCCACCAGAAGTAGTGTCCTGTTGGACACATTAGTCTTTTGCAGGAGGCTGAGGACGGGCCAGGAGTGGGGGCTATCAATTAAAATGTTCCACAGCAAGGGGGCAGAGACTCCCTTTCCTTTGGTCCTGTTCTGGCTGCCCCAAGTGGTATTTCAAGCCTTTTCTTCCTACTTTGACAGAGTGGAGCCCGAAAACAAAGGAGCACTACTGAGAATGGAGAGGAACCCTCCCTCAGTGACAATGGTCCCAGCAAAGCTGTCTTGCACACCTCTTCCCCGTGCCTCAACACATCAAGAGTCTGGGACCAGATTCTCTGGGGCAGAGATTCATTTGAAACTGGAGCAAGGATGGTCAACCAAACTAAGGTTTGAAAACATAGCCTCAAGCTGCACCAAAAGAGGTTCGGGTTGGAGATAGGAGGAATTTCTTCACAGGAAGGGAGAATAGACATTAGAATGGGCTGCCCAGAGAGGTGGTGGAATCCCTATCCCTGAAGGTGTTTAAGGAAAGACTGGATGTGGCACTTGGTGCCATGGTCTGGTTCACACGGTTGTGTTCAGTCATATGTCAGACTTTATGAACTCAGAGATCTTTTTAAACTTACTGGTTCTGTGATTCTGTAAAAGTGCAGTCCCTCTGTCACACCATCCTCTGAGTGACTCACAACTGACAGTGGCAGTCAAGATGTCCCTGTGGCTGCTGCCTTCTGCCTGGATTCCTGGTCACATTTTGACTGTGGGCTTTGATTTTAGTCATCACACCAGACAGTCCAGTTCTGACTTCTCAGGCAGGTGAATTTTTTTTTTTTAATTCTAAGATTAAGTATTTGGGGGTAATGAAGGGGCCCAGAGTCTAAATCTAATTCCATTATTACTGGTTTTTTGTGTATACTGCTCTCACCCCTGGAATGAATCATCTTGGATTTCTGTGGTCTTTGTACAAAACACATGGCATGGAGAGAAAGGATGTATTTTTGCTGACTCTGGGAAAATGATAAGCAACCTAATGTATATGTCAGGAAGAGGTCGTAATAGCTTCCAATGCAAACAACTGTTAGCAGCACATTTTAGTGCATTAATAATTTACATTCCACAGAAAGTTTAATTTATGTAAAGTGAGAGTTTTGTGGCATAGTTACTAAAGGCACAAATGATTCTGGGGATAACAAATCTATAGTGAGCCTGTGACTGCCACTACTCTTGGTTTCATCACAGTTTTTTCATACAGTTTGTACAGTGTCTTTGTCAACACACCAATGTCTCTTACTGGAGTCCAGTACAAGACCATTTATTTCTCATCCGTATTAAAAAAAACCATCTTCTGAGGCCTACCCAGGCTAAAGAAATACCCTGAACAGCAAAATGTGCACAGCAAAATATTGAGAAATGTTGCTGACAAAAGGGAAAAAATATACAATGACCTTTCAAGCCTCATGACCCTGGACCAGTAATAACTGATGCAACGTCTCTCCAGCTGCTGCATCTCAAGCTGCTTCAGATCCAGCCCTGCTCCAAGGACTGCCACAGCCAGTATCCACTGGAGGCCTGAGGACACTCCACCACCCAGCAGAAACATATTGGTGGGCCAGAAGGAGATGGCTTCTCTGCTGACAACATCATTGAAAAGGAGACTGACAAAGCTCCCAAGCTGTCCTGGAGCTTGCAGCAAAATCCATCAAACACAAATGGCTTTCCTTAGGCTTCCCCAAACATGCTGTATGCAGGATGTTTCAGTTCTCAGAGCCTACTGCCTCACTCACTCCTCCCAGGCCAGGGAGCCATACAACCACATTTCTGCATACCCAGGGGACCCAGAGCCCAGAAAGGTTGTTCTCTGCTGAAAACCATCAGAAAGGAACATGCAGCCTTTTCCCACACTCTTGGCCTGCACCTGGGCTGAAGGATAAAACTTCTGGTTTAAGTCACTTTAGGTTGTGCTTTTTCCAGACTCTCATCTCACTCCAGGTTCAGGATGGACAGCAAATGAAAGGAAGTTGAAGGAGAAGGTAAGTAACTTGGTGTGTATGTTTAGTTTTGGTATGGAACTGGAAAAGCAAAATGAACTGGGTTTCACCGACTTGATGCCTCAACTTAATGTTTCAGGGGAAAAATCGTGGGTTTAAAAAGACCACTTACACAAACATTTTTCATTCTGCTTTGCTTTGCAACCTTAAGCAATCTCCAGGTCCATTTTTTCCTGCAGAATACATGTACATACATTAAACAGGATTGATTTCAAGACATTTGATTGATCAGATGCAAAATAACATCTCTACACCCTATCTTCTTCCAAAGCCAGACAGTAAAGAGATCAGCAAATGGCTGTAGGTTTTTAATAATTCATTCATTAACCCTGAATTCAGAAGACTAACTAAAAACAAGGTCTGCACGAGGCTTCAATATCAGTAGTTTAAGAACACTTAGGGGGAATGTCAGCCAGCAGGACACAGCAGTGTATGTCCATACCACCCCATACTGCCCAGCCTTCCATCCTTCATGCTCTGCAGAAAGTGCACCTGAGAAGGGTAGTTCACAAGCTCTCTCTTTGCATTAATTACACAGAGAGAGCCTGGTCTGGATTGTGAACAGTCCCCACAGAGTTGTGCAGCATGGCATTACGGTGTCAGTCATATGAGACCTCCCCACCGTCACCTCATGCATACGCAGCAGCCACACACTTTTCCACAGAAGCACACAGCCACCCTCATTGTATTTCATGTCAGGCTGACGCCATGCTGCTGACAAAACACAGCCTCATGTGCTCTGAAAATGTGCACTACCAGCATTGAGATCTTTGCTTTTCTTTAATTCCTGCTACAAGCAAGCATTTGGCTTTGTTTGTCTGTAAATGCTGCACGAGGGAGGAAAGCTGGGATTTGACCTCTGAAGACCACAATGCACAGTTGTGCACCCACAGCATAGGATTGAGGTTTGTCTTGCGCTGAAATGAACACAGTTAAAGTCCTCCTTATGTTTTTTAATCACTTCTTCAGTCTTCAGCTTGCTGTTCATTTTCTAGGGCAAATAGTCCATTGTGCCTTTAATGTATTCTGAGCACGGCAATCTCATATGAGCTGCTATATTAACACCCCCACCCCACCAGGCCCTTCCAAAGTGTTGGCTACTGTCAGTGTTAAGGAGATTTTTAAGAGCAAACATATATGCAAAAATGAACCAATATGGGAAAAGCAGGTCAAGTGACCAGAGTTCAGAGGAGGAAAGAAATTTTAAACCTCAATTCTGTGCACACTTGGGATCAAAGCAATGGGGCAGGAGACTGGAGTGCTGTGGGAAGGCATGGAGCACTGTAGGCAATGGACAGCCCAGCTGCACAGCACTCTGCCATGAGACAGGGGATACACTGTTATGGGCTCATGGATAATGGTCAGGGGGTGGCCCAACACAAGGGGTGGCATGGGGGCATCTGCTGCGGACAACCTCACCAAGAGGCAAAGCAACTCTTAGGAAGTTGGAGGAAGCTTCACGATGGCAGGACCAGGTGTTCCAAAGGACTACTGCAATTAGCAGTAGCTTCTGGAAGGGCCCCAGGCTAGGGCAAAAAAATCCACTCGGAGCAGAGTCAAATGGGCAGTATCTGCACT
Organism: Falcunculus frontatus; assembly: GCA_013398115.1. Classification (NCBI taxonomy): domain Eukaryota; kingdom Metazoa; phylum Chordata; class Aves; order Passeriformes; genus Falcunculus; species Falcunculus frontatus. The sequence continues at coordinate 75,889 of VZRV01003376.1, forward strand.
GGGGTGCAGAGGATGCTGCACCACAGGCAGGACACACAGGGCAGGGGTGTGGTGGAAGGCAGGGTCGGTGACAGCCCAGCAATCACCCAGCAGGTCCGTGGGGACAAAACAGATGAAGATTGAGACAGAAGAACTGGGAACAGGCACAGGCATGGCACAGCACAGCCCAGACAGGGCATTGGGACCTCAAAAGGTGCGACCGGGGAGGCCCCATGTGAGACTTCTCCCAGCTCCTTCTCATGCTCACCTTAGCTGTTTCCCTGCAGCCTGATTCTAGATATCACTGAAACAACCCAGAGCTTTCCTCGAGCACAGCCAGCTATAACCCAAGAAAGACAAGTTGGAGGTTCAGGCCTCTGACACAGTCAAAAATGGAGAAATGGGAGCAAATATTTGCAGTGAAAACACTTGTGTTTTGTTTCCCTACACAGCTAGATGTCACGAAGGACAGGAGGTACAGGTATATCAGAGGGAGCTGGTAGAAAGCAGAGGCTGGACGTAGAGAGGACAACAGAGAGTAGTAGGAAGGTTAAAAGCAATCTTGTCTCCCACTTGCCTGTGCCCCCATCCTAATTTTCCTCAGGGAAAAGGAGAAGGACCATCTCCAAGGCTGACATCCAGGGTCACCTCTCTCCCCAGGCTTTCCCAGTCCCACTAGGGAGATGCTGCAGATTTCTGAGACACCTCCAAGCTGAACGCAGGCATCTTCTGAAGGGGCACTCTGGTCTTGAAGTTTTGTACTTCAAATGCAAAAGTCACTACGGGCTCAGAGGCCACAAATATTTGTGACTCTAGGGGTAGCTGATGGGTATGGGTTCAGTGGAATAAATGCAAGCCCGGGAGGAACTGTCTTTGTTTCTTATATGCCAAGGGAAATCAGGACAGATTGTTACCACCATGTAGGAGGTTGGGAAGCATGCACTCATTCATTCAGAATCATCTCTTGTTGTTGGAAGTACAGAGTTTTTCTCAACTGTTCTGCTATTGTCTTTCTAAGGCAAAAAGAAACCAAAGAGTAAGGACTGTATCATCTCTGTCTGTCAAACAAACTGGATCCCTCTGTTGGCTAGAATTACAAATCTGTACATGGCAGGAAGGCTAGCAAATCTGCTTTTCTTATTCCTTTTCAGAGCAGTAGGGGGAGAGATCAACCTAGAATTCACGATGGTCAGTCCTTCTTACACATGATGAGCCTCCACAAATTCTTCCCATAAATTTCCCACAGTGATGTTCACAAACCCTCCACCCAGCACAGGAAAAAAGGATTCTAGAAGGTGACTCGAAAACGAAGAGGCCAAATGGAGGTTGCTCTGAATTAGACTGTGGGACCCAAAACTTTACCCTGTAAAAAAAATGCACTGTGAGAGGACTGACAATTAAACCACAGCACACCTTTAGGCAACTGCTCTGGAGACACATCTTTCTACTGTGTATAGCATTGGATGAACACATTACTTCTTCTGAAACACAGGCTGCCAACCACTTGAAATTTCGGAGAGTGGGTCACAAACCAGTTACTTCAGTCCTTCTTTCCCTCACACTCCACCAAATTAAAATGAAAGATAATAAAACAGTAAAAACTGAGATAAATATATCTTTGGAAAAGATCTATCTACCAGACGGCTCAGGATGCTCAGGATGTAACAGATTCCACCATGAAAACAAAGAAAGAATCATTCAGTTGTGCAGTTCCTTGTTAAACATGGCTTGGGATTTTTGGCAAAGGAGGCAGCGGAACATAACGAAAAAAAAATTAAAAAAACCCAACAACAATAACAACAAAAAACAGTTAGTCCTTCATGTTTCTTTATCATCCTGGGAGGTGAATCGGAGATTCATAGCAACAGATGGGCATTCAGCAGTTCCCTTTGCAAATGTTTTGGTGTTTACGTCCAGCTTTCAGTCCTGATCTAGGGAAGCCTGTAAGTCCAGTGTTAATGTCACTTTCCTGAAGAGCTTCGTTCATGGAGCCCAGTCATTATTTGCACTGCAGACCATTGGGAAATGTTTAAGACATGCCCAACAGACGCTGTGTGTCACGCTGGCAAAACACTAGCGGTGAGAAATTTCAGTGGGAAAATTTTGCTTAATCTAAACTAAATATATTCTCATAGAAACAATGACTGATACTAGTGACCAATACTATATTGTTCATGGCCACAAAACTCATCTTTCCTTTGACAGATTTAAAAATAACAAAAAATTCACCAGCTCTTCATTGAGAAAATTTCTGGTGAGGAAACTTTTCCAAGGTAAGTAAATTTTGCCACTGAATTTCTTGGTGTAAATGCTATTTTCATATCCTTCCCCATTGCCACTATGTGGCTACCCCTTCATAAAACAGCCAGGTCTTTGACAGAAATTTTAAAACAGCCTGGTTCAAGGAACAATTGCATGGAATTATCACACAGGTGAATATCTGTCTTTCCAGCAATGTGAAGAATCCTGTATTAGTAGTTCCATTTGCCTGTGTTATCACATGTGGGCATGTGCATGAATGACTGTCCCCCATCTGAACAGCTCCACACGGTTACTGCCATTTTGCAGATCCTGTGAAAGCTGACTCCCTCACAGACTGAAGCTGAAAGAACTTGGGAAGAAAACTGCAACAGTCTAAATACCATGCAAAGGTGTGTCCTTTGGCAAGTGATGACTAAGACCACCAAGTTTTATTCTTTGTCAGATTAAGATTTGAGGTTTTGTGTGTTAAAACAGGAAGGCTGTTTGCCTACTTCTCCTTGGGCCTACTGAAGACTTCAGCACCAATGGACTCTGTGTTGTCCCTGCCCTTTTAATCATATAAATTCATGTTTATACCTGATACAAATACTATCATCAGAATACAAACACATCATCAGAAAGGCACGAAGGTAAGTCAGATCAAAGCCAACCCTATTTCTGGGGAGTAGAGATACTCACGTGCTCCGCTTATTTTTAGCAAAAGATGGTGGGTAAATCTGAGCCAGCACGTTTTCATTCAATCTGCCCCTGTACACTAACAGATGGCGCTTCCTCATGCCAACCACTAATATACTTTACATTGGCACTCAGCCTCAGGACACAAAGCCCGCCAAGTCCCTACTAAATCTGCTGATGCCAGGAAAATTGATAATAAACAGCTAGCCAGGGACACAGTCCCAAGTTTTTAATCTACCTCCAAAGTAGCACAGAAGCTGTACTTGTGCAATGGTGTCAGCTGCTCTGCACCTTGTGGCTATCAATATAGCAAAGGAGGGTCCCGGACTGGGGAAAAAGGGGTCTTGAGACCAAGCAGGTATCTAAAGATGGAGGGAGAGCCATCTGCTTCAGGTTAGTTAGCTGTGTGCTTAAATCTGTGCTTTGAGAACCCTGAAAAACAGGGTCTTGATGTTCAAACATTTGAACAAATGACAATTAATATAAATCATTCTAAATATAAATATATGCATATATATGTGCATATGTTACCTGGCAGAATGATTTTATTGTTTATCATTTCGTAATGCCCCTTGAGCACTGAACGTACTAAATTCAGTCTTACTGATCTACTTTCCATGGCTACTAATCCTAAATTATAAGGTCACCTACAAAAGAAAATTCCACAGAACTCCTCTGAGGAGCTCAACTCTGTTTTACAGGTCATTGTGTTTATTCTTTGAATACAAGCATCCAAAATTCTTCAGCTGTAAAATTCTTGTTCCTTTCCACCAGGTGCCTCAGTGCCCAGGCTTCTTTCTTGGATTGCTCAAAGCTTGGTATCCACATCTTTTGGAGAGAAATCCAGCCAGGGTTTGAGGATGAGAACCAGAATGCCTCTGGTTTGGGGCAGCTCAGATGATTAACCTGAGCCTCCCACCTCCGGGACAGCCATCCCTGGCAATGGAGACAAATAAAAGGGGTTATTCAAGGACCCAGGCAAACAGAGAAGAAAAGTGCTATGCCATTAGTAAATTGTCAAATTGCATCAGTTACACTTTTCTTCCCGATGCAGGCTCTACCCATGTCCCTGTGGAAGGCCTTCCCTAAGTGTCTGGGACAAGATCAGTCATGCTGATGAGTCAGGCTGAGTCTCAGATAAGGTTTGGCTGCAAACGAGCAGCACCAGCCCACACAAAACGAAATTACAAGGCAAGGAGTTGTATTTTCATCATTATATTTTGTTTTCATCTTAAATATGCACACACTTACTGAGATTTTTTTTTCTAAGGGAAAAAAACAAGCCATGAATCTGGCCGGGAGAGCAAACTGGTCTTCATAATTTTATTGACTGGAGAGCCACAAAAGCACAGGGAAGGAATATCTGTATCTAACCTATTCTGTATCTGTCCACGGTTGCATTCCTAACTCAAAGAGAGGACATACGTCCAGATTTGCACCAGATTCAAACAGCAAAGTCTGGTTAAGTGTAATGCTTGTCAGTTTGTAATTCTCATAACTACAGCTCACCTTCATAACTTCAAAAGTTTTCTCCATCTTCTTTCTACTGGCTGACCACTTAGTGTACTGCTCAGATTGTGATCAGCTAAAATAAGGCCTCTCACAAACACACAAGCTGGCTTAAAAATGGTTTCAGTTTTTAGTTACCAAATGTGGCCATAGGCAATGGCATGTTGTCACTACAGGTTTGAATGTACCCACATACATACAGAACCTGACAGTCAGAGTGCTTAAGACAGAACTGAAGACAAGGATCTCTAGGCCAGTTCCCTCTTCCAAACAGGTGTAATCATATCTAATAGCCTAGGGCAAAATTTAGTTTAGTCTTAAAACACTTCCAAGGACAGAGATCCCACAACCTTTCTGGGCAACCTGTTTCCAAATGTTCCAGGTTATCTGAAGAAGGTCAACAAGTTAGGCTACTTTCTGCAGCATGAAAAAAGCCTCCTCCCTGAACCCCTCGAGCCTTTGGCTGAAAATGACCACCAGCTCAGTGGTCAATGTCATGTGCTCACACATAGCAGCACTATGAGGAACATGTGCTCTGGTTGTGCACCCGCACCTTCTGCCAACACCTCTTTACATGAGGATGAACAACCCAATGGCACTGGAATACCAGCTGTCAGCTGGCCAGGAATCTGGTAACCACGCTTCTTGGGACAAACCAGACCCTAGTACCATTTTAAAGCCTCTCTGACACACAAACACAAATTCACACATACCTTTTCTCTCCGTCTGATGTTTTCCCACACTCTGTTACAAACCATGCACTCAAAGGTGTCAATGTAATTGTCCTGGGTGACATCTTGCACTCCCCACTTGCGTTCCTTCATTGCTCTAAGTAGTCTTGGGTTGGAAATGTCCCCTCTCAGTTTCCATTGTAGGTAGGACTCATATTCTTCATCATTTGCATCCAGTGTTTTGATATAGCGGGCCAGATCCCGAGGGTGTGAAAAACTGGATGCTAGGATTGCACTCTTGTTACTAGGAAGCCAGTCTACAATGCTGGGAGACCCAAAGTACACTGGCACCACTCCCAACTTCAGTGGCCGCCAGAGTTTTTCAGTGATGTAATCTTCACAAACAGCATTTTCAAAAGCAAGAATGAACTTGTACTGTGCCAGTATTTTTAAAAAGTTCCCATCATCCATGGCACCTGGATTTCTGAGATGCTGAGGAAGGTCTCTGTTATGCAAACACTCCCCGTAAGAGTCTACTTCAATGTGGCACATCAGCTCACGCACATAGCTGTCGCGGTCAGAAGGCGGGTTGCAGTCAGACTGCACGTACACCAGCGGTGCAAGCCTTTTCCTCAGGCTGTTTTTCATCTGCAGTGGGATCATGAACCTCAATGACTTCAGGACCTCCACACCCTCAAGGTACTGAGTGGTCAGTGGCAGGTGAGAGTGGCGGCTAAATGTTGCAGTGTGATTGAATAAGGTGATGGTTGCTTCGTGGAAGAGTTTGTAGTTGTTTTTTGGTGACTCTTCATGAAGAAGGGCCCAGTCATGATAGTCTTTACGAGGGAGGGGTAAGCTGTCTATACTGAAGTCAGTACCTAGACAAAACAAAACAGTGGTCATCCTGCTATTATCTGTCATATGACACTAACTACAGTGACACAGAAGTCTAGTTTTAATTTAGTATCAGCCCTACAACCATCACATTTCTGACACTCTAAGGCAGTTATTTTAAAGAGCGCAATTCATGCAAAGGCACAAGAGCTTAACGACAGATAAAACTGAATTTCACAGCAGAAGAATCTAGAGAAGTGAGATCAGTAGTTAATATTAGAAGTGGTTTCCTTTCATGTCATATTAGTTTAAAGGCCTCCCATTTCAAAGGATCACTAGGAATTTTATATTTTAATGCACTGGAATGAAACCAGTAAGATGTTTAATAATCCCCTGGTTCTCTAAATAGGGGAACAGATGGTATTTCCTCTGTGATGCAAGGAAAGTGGTTACTGCAGAACTCAATTTGGTTCTAGTAATAAAACAACTAAAAGGATGCTGAAGTACTGGACAGGATTAAGGAGAAAAAAAAGAATTACTTCAAGTCTTGAAAAGACATTGCACTGTAGAGACTTAGGAAGCCAAACTATTAACTTACCGAAGAGAAAATTAAGAGATGATGTATCATAGCTGCCTACCATTTTTATAAAGAAATAGCTTCTGGCAGAAGACAGCTCTTTTAAGTAATGTCAGTAGAAGAAGAACCATGTCTAAACTCTAAGAACAGTCAACCGTAGAAATTGGGAAACTGGAAAAGAAGCCTTAGGACAAACCTAGGTGATTTTTCTCGAAGGCTGGTCTGTGCAAAACTAAGTTGAAAATACCAGCTCATTAATGAAACCCTTGGTCTCCCTTCAGTACTACTGCACTACACTCGTACGACCAGCCTTACTGCAGATTAAATGCAAAGTTGCCCAGTTTCTGTCAGGGTACTTCCTCACTGTCTTATAACCATACAATCATAAAACAGATGTTTTCCACTTAAGTGGAAATGAACATACAAAAATGAACATACAAAACTTTTAACCAATACTGTCAAGCAAGAGAAGTTCAAAAACTGAAACTAACACTGAAGAGCTGGTTTAGAAAACATCACAAATTCTCATCTTTAGACAAACTACCACCTGTGGCAACCTAACCTTTGTGTAGCAAACTCCATGGCTGGTTGCATCTAGGACAATTGGAAACATAATGTCTTAAACAAGCTGAGTTCAAACCAACTAAGGGGAATGGCTGGTAAGCAGCAGATTCTGTGGAGGTGGGGTAATGCTTTCTCAATGTCAACCTCCCCCTTTCACTGTAAGACACAGATGCACAGTCACAAGCAGCAGGGTCAAAGAGTGGCCATATCTCCACAGGGGGCTATGGACCACAAACAACTCCAAAGCACCCTCTTACCATGAGCTCTCCACCAGAAGACTGCACATGCCTCGTACTGTTGCATCACGCACGAAGAGTTCCCACCCTGGTGAGGGATCGAGGTGTTCCCATGCCAATTTAAATGCATATAACCCAGCACACTCTTTGTTTTGCAAGCCCCTACCCCAACGAATCAAGACTGCAACCATCACTCCTATCATGGACATCAAAATTGCAGTGATTGAAAGTCATCACTGGATCCATCAGAGATGGTATCCTTCCTTTCCACTATCTACTGTTATCCCTTCATTCTCTTTTTCTTTTCCTTACACATTTTCTTTGTGAGATTTTTATACTTTTATAGGAAAGAATCAAAAGAGCCACATACCTCCTTTCCACTGCCATTAAACTGTTTTGAAATAAAACTGGCTCATATATACACAATTCAATGTTGTTTCACTCTAATTCAGTCAAGGGATCTATCAACAGAAACCTCAGTTACCCTCCCTCATAGGTGAGTTGTAACACTATCTCAGTCATACTTACAACTTTTCACTTCCTGTTCTACCCCGACCTCAAACCACTGACAGCAAAAGGAAGGGGGTGCTAGCAAGTCTTATACAGAATACTGATCAAAAAACCAAAACATAAAGGAGATTAAAAAAAGGCCCATGGTCCTCACAGCTGTGTGAGCCTGCCAAAATGACTCCAAGGATGACCTTATAAAACCAATGTAAGACTTCACTACTGCAATGGATATAGAAGTTATCTGTCAGTAATATAAAAATCTCCTGTAGAGCAATATCCTTCAGGAGCATCAGGTGGGTTTTTTAAGGTTTCTAAACATGGGCTTTCTGTTTGCTATGCAGGTCCCAAGTCCTTAACACTAAAAGGATGAAAGGCTGTGCCACTCAACAAAAAACGCTATTTGCTTCTTCTGGTTTTGATGTGCTATTTTGTGATAGAAAAAGGTGATGAAAACTGAAAGTTAATCGAATTCTCATAGAGAAATTCAGAAATTCTATCTGGCTTTGAAAACACTTTGTTCTAAGTGATGCCAAGAAGAGAAGTAACAGTGCATGCCAACAGTAATGAAATGCTGTGGATCAAAATCACAGCACTGCAGGTCGGTCTCTTGCAAGGGTAGTCTCTTTCAGGTAGTATTGCAGGGAAAAGGGGGTGGAAACACAGGCAAGAATTAGAGAAAGATAAAAAGGCAACATGTAAAACTTACCAAACTAGGAGACAGTTAAGTTAGGCAAAGAGAAACTTAAAGAAAAATGCACTATAAAATCACAGAATCACAGAATTATTTAGGTTGGAAAAGACCTCCAAGATCACCAAGTCCAACCTTTGACCAACCATCATGTTGTCAACTAGACCATGGCACTTAGTGCCATGACCAGTTGTTTCTTGAACACCTACAGGAATGGTGACTCCACTATCTCCCTGGGCAATCCATTCTGATGTTTAACAACTCCTTCCATGAAAAAACTTCTCCTAATGTCCAATCTGAACCTTCCCTGGTGCAGCTTGAGGCTGTGTCCTCTCCTCCTGTCACTGGTTGCCTGGGAGAGATGCCAACACCCACCCACCCGGCTACAGCCTCTTCTCAGAGAGTTGTAGAGCCTGATAAGGTCATCCCTGAGCCGCCTTTTCTCCAGGCTAAATACCCCCAATTCCCTCAGCCACTCCTCATTGGACTTCTTCTCCAGGCCCTTCCCCAGCTTCAATGCCCTTCAGTGGACAGGCTCCAGCACCTCAACGTCTTTCTTGAAATGAGGGGCCTAAAACTGGACACAGTACAGATCAGAGTGCATCAGAATGACTGACTTTAATACAACACTTAACCAATCTCAGTCCAGCAAGAAGACAAAAAGGATTAAAAGGGAGATAACATCAGCATGTCCCCTACCCCATGAGATGAAGGAAATAAGGAAGCATATGAGGGAATTAAAAAAGCACAAGGCTAGAATTATGAGCAATTTCACTTTCTAACTATTAATTTGGAAATCCTAGATATGCAGAAGAGAAAGAGATACGCTGCAAGGAGCAGTTATGCATTTTAGAAGACATATTTCATTCAGAAGCCATACTCCAAGGACTCAGTACTCCAGAATGAAACAGCTGGATATCCTTCTCCCTTAGGAAGAACACCCCTGAGGCTCTGACAGATGTCAGCTCATGCTGACTCAGTCACATTGGAAGCTCATGCTAAATACTACACTCTATGAATTATGTTATACTGAAAAGGTGGAGCTGGGAATCCCTCCCAAAAGCAGAGACAAAGTCTAGCAAGTGGATGCCACATCTCATTTCCAGATGGGAGACAGCAACACTTGACAAAGTTATCACCTGCACAGATAGTGAGCTGGAACAAGCTGTAGAAAAGTTGGTGCTCCTAACAAAGCAGTTGTGCTGGAAAACATCTACAACCTATATTTTTGCACAGTACTTTTCTTAATCTTTGGATCATTCTTCTCTTGACTAGCTTACTGACCAAGTACTAGGGGGAAATTAATGCATTTTCTTTGGAAGGTGAAACTGTGCTCTGAACCAGCCTTAGCATGGAAAATCAGATATTCAAGTTTTCACTCAGCAGGCTGTTTAGAGGGAAATTCTGAAAAAGTACAATATACCTTTTTGCAGACTCACAGCTCAGTGCATCAAATCAGGGGGGAGAGATGGACAGAAAGAGAGAATGAGAGAAAAACTCTCTCTCTCTCTCTCTCTCTCTCTGTTTTGGCATTGTGAGATCATTTACTGTGGTTTAAAAATAAGTAACAATTTTGCACATTTTGACACTTGTCTTTAAAAAGTTCATAGCCAGCATCACTAGAAAAAGAAAAAAAAAGCAAACCACTACAGGGAGAGTCTTATGCCCAGTATAAACAGTCTTTTAAAAATATGAGAGCAAACTATGTCCAGAAGCCTGCTAAAAAATGAAGAGTAACAGTCCTTCTAATGCTGAAACAGACAAATGAAATTACTACCAGAGACCAAAATCACCAGACTTTACAGCTTTCCTGTGAGGCAATCCAGATTTCTTTGTCTTTAATTGGGTCAGCTTCTCATTCCTTTGCTGTTATTCCTTCGCTTTCATGCTTAACCACTATATTATCAATTGACAAAGCTGACCTACTTGGAGATCTAAAAAGATTAGTGATGAGAAGTTTTTGGTTCACTGCTAACAACCAAGCTAAAGGCCCTTCTTTCCTGTATTCCCAGTTCACCTGGATTCAGATTGAGTAAATGAGATTCAGTATCCTGATTTATTTTATTTCCAGACAAAAGATCTGAACGTACCAGTCAGAGAAAAGCATTTGAATTTATTTTTCCACCTAAAACTCAAGTTTTCTTTCAAAAGCAACTGTGTGGGGTAAAAGAACAAAGTTAACGAAGTAAGGTCTACTTTTAAATGATGCATCTTTCGTGTTCTGTAGACTCACTTTTACAGTGTATGTAATGGGAAGTTTCCGGCAGAGCCAGAGCAGCTCAGAAGGTTGCACTAGCTGCTGCTCCCTGTGCAGAATCAATAGGTTTCTTTCACTACTTTCCATTTAGAGTCTGCTAGCAATTTCTTGGCACATGAGGCAGGGGAATTGCAGTGTTACCAGAGAGGGCATTATTTTTAGACAAAAGACTTGCACAAGTGCAACAAAGGCCTTGCAGAACCTCTGCTAGGGGTGACAAGCCAGAAGACTGGAAAAAGTTGGCTTGATCTCAGACTGTCTTTAAATGCCTTGGCAATGACATGAAATTGTCTTTTCTCCCATGAACAGGGAGTACATGTGATTGGAAAGCAGCATGAGACAAGGCATCAGTCATACCACAGATGTGCATGGTCACTTTTCAGAGTACTTTTACAGAGCACTCATAATGGTATTCAGCACCAGGCAAAGTTTAGCCCAGTGAGCTGCATAAATTTCCTGTTCTAAGTCATTGCCACCTAGAATACCCACTCTCTATAGGGAAAGAACTAAGCAGGAGGAAAAGCAACTTCTTTAAAAACAAACAGATTCTTACCATAGAACAGAAATGCTCTTGTCATCTGGTTGTGCTGGTAGGTCTTGTTGATAGTAAAGAAGCAAACATCCTCTCCACACTGACTGAATCTCCCTGTCTCTCCAGTCAGGGGAGACCACCAGAGCAGGATAGGATAGTAATTTACATCAGGCTCCGTCTTAAAGCTGCTGTGAAGTTCCTGCTTCTTAAACTGAAAAGCATGTCTCTCCCCAGGCTTTAATGGGCTGCTGTGTAAACTGGAGATTACGGACACCTTATTCTCTGAATTGCCCAGTTCAGTGATAACCTTCAGGGAAATAAACATACATATCATGACATGTCACTGTCATTAGCGTCCCCTTACAAACCAGAATTTAAGCATCACACTAAGTCTGTATGTTAAGTTTCTGTCAATGAAATTGGATGCATTTCACTGACTGCAGACGTCAGGTCATCTTACGTCAGAACAGCAAAAGATTTAATTTGAAATTGTAAGGAGAAGGCAGGAAATACATTTCTATACTGAGATATGGCCACATCACATGTGACTTAACAACTCAACTTCTGGAAAATGCACAGGACAGAGAACAGCCCTTCAGTAGCCAAGTTTCTTCTGAAAATTAGCTGTTAAAAAACCCATGAAGTTTTCATGTCTCTGTGGGTCCAGCCTTGACCCCCTGCATAATGAGTGCAAACACGTGAAAAGAGGGGGCAGTGCTGGATAGAGGCAACACAACATGGCATGGTATGTTGCAACATTCCTGAGAAACTCCTCCAAAGGCCAAGGAGGTGTACAAGAAAGGTATTCTCTGTGTTCTGTCACTTCCGGAGTCAGCTACCACCACAAGACCAATGCTGCTAACAGAGTAACTCCTGGAAAAGCACAGACTGGCATGGAAAATGTCTGTCACCTCTCTCATCTGACAGAACGGTGTCCTGCTTTGACAGCAACACCATGCATACCCCACCCCTTTGCCCTGTACCTGGAGTGTCAGCACAAGGAAAAAGGCAGCTGCAAAGCAGGAACAAGATGCCCACAGTATCTTCCTCCTCATCCTAATCATGCTGCACTACCAGGCCCACCAGAGCAGTTACATCTAGGCATTGGGAAGGTCGGCTTGTCTAAAGTCTTCGCTCTTTGCTGCTGGGCTTTCCCACTTCATCCTTATTGCTCTTCATGATGACTGCTGCTGAAAAAGAGTAGAGCATCAACACAGACAGCTCCTTCAAAGCTCAGTGGTTAGTTTCCTGTCTACCCATAGTTTTCTGTAGGCACCAGAGCCACATTTTCAGCCAAGTATCCAGAAAGCAGCCTGCACAAGACAGCACTCTTGTGCAGAAAAGCCCCAGGCACCTCCTCTCCCTGTAGTCATCCTGGACATCCTCTCATCCTTGCAGTCAGTGTAAGGAATGCTGATAGCCCTCAGTGCTGTGTGGGAAGGGCAGCTGTTTTCATGAGTTTCAGATGTCAAGCTGTGCTGCTTTGCAGCAGACTCACATATAGGGGAGCAATGAAACATTTTCCTTCCCTGGGCAATCTCTGAAAACACTCCTGGAGAAGGCACACAACTACCTGGCCTTGGGACTTAATACACTTCAGTCTTCTGGGACTTTTCTTCATGAGCAGAAAGAATGCTCATGCAATATGCTCTATGCCCAATGCATAGAAAAAGTAACCATACAATACACACACAAACTCTGTCCACACCTAAACCCAGTTAAATTTAACAAGTTCCCCTTTCCGAGTAAGCTGCACCTGTGCTGGTCTCCCTCTCTTCAAAAAACTTTGACTTCCCCAATACTTTTTTTTAGCTTTCTGAGAAAACCTACTGTTTTCTTGCATGATGGATGTTTCTGCATAAAAATCCCAACTCCTGGCAACAGAAGCTGTAAAATTCCAGCCACGTCTTGAAAAATAAAAATAAAGGATGGTAGAAAGATAGGACTGTAGCACTCCACACAGAGAAGTAAAGTTTGAAAACGTGGGTGTTCTGAAAGCTCAGAAAGCATGTACAAAATATTTAATAAATTGCTATTTTAGAGCTCCTCTCTTTCAGAGATATGACTATGAAATTTATGCTGGTTTTCCTGCCAGCTTTCCCCCCATCTTAATCCCAAAGTTCTAAAGCCCTGACAAAGAGGGATGGGTCCCAAACCTACTGCCTGCTGTAGTACTATCACAGTGGTGCTGACAGCCAAAGGAAAAAAAAATATCCTGTTTCTGCTCCCACTGACACATGAGTTCATCCCTTTCCCTCGAACATCAGAAAGGCCTCTTTAGCAAAAGCTGACATGAAACCCTGCTGTGCAATTCTGCTCTGCACAGGCCAGCTGCTTTTGAAGGTCTGTGTGGGTGTGAAAGTGCATGGCTGCCAGTTAAGCACTTCTCAGATCAGGCAGGATTTTCTAGAAAGCCTCTGCACCTTCTGTGCCTCCTGCAGTACGGCCAATAAACGGGCACCAGGAGGGGAAGGGCATGAATTCTGCCCACGGCTGTGTTGGCACACCTGGAGCTGGGCAGTATTTTCAACACCATATCTTACCAGGCCAGTGCATGGCAAAAGGTAAGACTCTGATGATCCACTGAATACCACCCCAACCTGCCCTGGTAAAAGAGTAGCAGTAATCGTCATATTTTTAGGTATAGTTCTAGAGGGGGAACTGCCCTCTAGATGCATGGGTGTGCTGTACCTGTGGACCCAGGGTATCACACTGAGCCGTGGCTTAATTTTTGCCTCTGCGACGCCCAACATGCAGTACTTCGGCCCAGCACTGCGGTGCGTACTTGGACTGGGCCAGGCAAGGCTCTGTCCCGTCCCAGCTTCACCGGCAAGGATGACCTTGCAACGCTTTGCCACCTCTGTTAGGCTGAGCGGAGGCCCTGAGGACTTGAGGAAGAAGGATAAAACACCACCCCAGGCTGCCCTGCGGGAGCAGCAGCTCCCTGCAAATCCTTCCAAACTTCCTGCCAGCTCTCCCCGCCGCCTCTCCTTCCAGCTCTGTCTCGCCGCAATTCTCCGGGCTCAGCATCCCAGACAGGGTTTTGCCTGCTCCCCGAAACGCTGTCCCTTCCCGAGGCTCTGTGCATCCCGCAGCCCCGGCCCTGCTCCCGCCGCGGGTCGGGCACCCTCCGGCCGGGCGCCTGCCACCGTACTCACCCCGAGAAAGTCGCTCCCGCCTCACGGCCGCCGTCCCCCTCCGGCCGGGTCCGAGGGGGTTTGGGGTGTTTTGCGGCTTTTTTTAAACTTTCAGTTAGGGCAGCCACTTGGAGCGCGGAGGGGGGCGGGCGCCGGCGGGGGCGGTGCGGCTCCGTGCCTCCCTCCGCCCAGCCGCGGGGGCGGGGAAGGGGTCGGCTCTGCCCGGGGTCCGCAGGGCCCTGCACAGGCAACGCGCAGGAGTAGTCGGCCCGAGAGCGCCATCGATTCCACCCCACCCGACTGCTGTTCTGCAAACCCTCACTGCAAGACCTCACCCAATTACCAAAAATAAATCCGCCCCTGACACTGATTCCTATAGCTGTTTGCATAATAGCGCGCTTTGCGGTTTTGTGTTTTTTTACTACAGCGCCGGTGCTATCCTGACGGACACTTTAGATTGACTGCATGAGGCCAGCGAGCAGTCAGAAAGAGAAATGCGTCACGGCAGCTGGGAAGCCGCGAGGAGGTGGGAGAGCCGGCCCGCGCTCATCCCTCGTCCCTGTGGCGCGGAGCTGCAGCAGGCATTCCGCAGCTGAGACCGTGCCGTGCTTCCAGCCTTGCCGAGGCATCCCTGCGGGGCCGTGTGTACCGACCAGGGAACGGTCCTGTCTGCCCGCTCGGGGCTTCCTGAACTTGGGAAACACTTTGTGCACGTCTTGCTCTCTGTAGATGTTTACTCCAAAAGCCTGGTTTTGCTAGGTCAGAGTCCGTACTTACCCACTTGATACGGACTTACATTCTTGTGTATGTAATTCGACCATCGAATACGTACACATTTGTATTAACACAGAAATACCTGACACCTACACACTTCTCCACAAGTACTTCTATTTATACACAAACACTTGAAAATTAGGTATCTGCTGTTGCTAACCCAGACGTGGCAGGCAGGGGTGGTTGCAAGGGGGTGATTACCTGAGGCAGGGGAGGGAGGAAGAATTCCAGAGGAGGCAGAGGGGACACCTGTGCCTCAATTGAAACGCATGACTGATAAAAACTGTAGAAATGTTATGCACATAGCTCATCTCCCTACTCCGGGTGCGTAATGCCTGCAGCCTTCCTGAGAGGATCAGAAGGGTACCCTCCAGGCAACCTGAATCCTATGCAGCAGTTTGCCACACCAGCTCTATCCCCTTTCCACTACAGCTATTCTTGCCAATAGCTCCTTTGGAGCAACACCCATCCCTTGCTGCACATACTGCACCAGAGAGCTCTAATTTCTCTCTGAACTACCAGTCTCCTCCTAAGACAAAAACTAGCAACTGAGACTACAATGCTGGGACATGTGGATTTACTTATCCTCCAGTCTTTGTTTAGTGATTAATCCCAGCTCTTGTCCTATTTGTTGCTTCCTCACAAAGGTTCTAGCTGCTGGAGTCGTATTTTTATGTAGAAGCTTTCAGGCAGCGTTCTGATATTGTCTTTGAAGTGCATTTACAGATATTTGACTTGGAACATGAAGGATCTCCACTCAGTTTAAGTCATGAGGCACACAGCAAGAATCTCCAAGTATTATTTTGCAAAGCAGATTCATCTGAAGGCAGAATCCTGCTTTTGCAGGCCTAATTCAGAGTGCCTAGAGGCTGCGAGGACTGAAGTTAGCATGGCGCAATGACGTGTAGTTCAGTAAATTAAATTGAGTGGTTGGAAATGGATCAGAAACCTGGTATAGTTTATGGAAGGACTTCTTGTGATCCCACTGGGTTTTGATCTAGTCCGTAATTTTAAACTTATTTATATTCCTGGCTTTCACATTTCTTCTACCTAGCAGACTCCTAAGCTGCTCTCATGAGGACAGAACTTAATTGTAAAATGCTTCAGCTTCCTTCAATAGGCTTGACTTTTCTCAGTTACTGTCCCTCAAACCTTTAGAAGCAGTCCACAGACCCACAGTTTCAGACTGAAAATGCAGAAGCAAGTCCTGAGGGCAGTGGGATAGCTGTTGTATCTGCTGTCCACCCCATGCCATAAGCAAGCTGTTCTTGGACCAGCTCAATCCAGTGGCTGGCATCAGAGAGGCTCACTTTTGTTTCTTGTCCTGTTATGCCACTCTGAGGAAATAAGCTCTTATTGCAGGATCTGGCTTGTCTGTAATCCACATTAAATAGCTGATAAAGATGATACCAGCATAAGCAATGGCAGGCCCAGGTCATCAAGTATGAATTCTGGACAAAGACAACCCCAAAAAACACAACTGTTGCTCAAACAGCAGAGCTAATAAACCAGATTTCTTAAAGATCTGTGTCTCATGTGCCCTCTGTCCATGGAGAGCTGTTGGTAATCTAACAAACTTGCAATGCAACTTTTCTTTCCATAGGTCAGGAACAGCAGCTTTTCTTTCTGCTCTGTTACAAAACACAGTTTACTACATTTGATGTTTCTCTCATTCATATGTACAAATTTCCTCTTATCTGTTTTTAATACACTTTGTTTCTTTTTATGCCTTTGTTCTTCCTCTCTCTTTTTATTATTCTGCATTTTAGAATTTTTTTCTTTCACTTAGGTCATGTTAGGTATCCTCTCTGTCTTTAGATATGCCCATTTCCTTTCTTTGTTTTCACAGTCCTGTTATTCAAAGTAACCTTTCAGGAGATTTCTCTGGTTTTTATCCTCCCTTTTATTAGTATAGTCTATATTACTGTAACACCCAGAAGCAGCAACGCTATGAACTCCAAAGAGTCACTGTACGAACATCCTGGCAGGAACAAATTAAGTCCTCAGAAAAAAACAGTGCAGAAAAAAAAGGCAGGGAGACAAGGAAAGCACAGAGTTCAAGGGACTTCCCAAAGGAGACAAAGCTGCTCAGTGACACAAGAACCACCTGTGGGCCTAATTCTTCCTTGTCCTGGATCCTGTGTCTCAATTCGCTGCTGTGCATTAATACTCCCTCACTGTCGCTGTGGCACCATTCTTCTTTCCATAAAATCACTGTAAAACATGTGACACACACAACAGCCCTTTCAACTTGAGCAGCTCAGAATTAAAGACTTTAACCATTTCCACCACATATAGAATGATTTCCCACCTCCCTGAGAACACAGTACAGATGCAGATCTATGCACAGCCCTTGCTGCTGCACATGCTCGGTCTGTCTTTAATCCTCTCCACGCTAATGCATCTCAAAATGCCCTAGATTACAAACCCGTAACACTGGATCAGCTGTTCTCTGTGATGACTGTCTTCAGTTCAGCTACTTTGTCCTGCTCACCAACATCACATCAGGGGATCATAGAATCATTTAGGTTGGAAAAGACTTCTGAGATCCATCGATTCCAACCTATGACAGAACACCACCTTGTCAACCGGACCACGACGGTCCAGTCTACCCTGGGTAGTCCATTTCAATGTCTAATCACCTTTTCTGTGAAGAAATTCCTCCTGATGTCCACCCTGAACCTCTCCTGGTGCAGTTTGAGACTGTGTCCTGTCACTGGTTGCCTGGGAGAAGAGGCCGATTCCCTCCTGGCTACACCCTTCTTTCAGGTAGTTGCAGAGTGATAAGGTCACCCCTGAACCTCCTTTTCTGCCGGCTAACCAACCCCAGCTCCTGCTGGGTCTGCTGCCTTCTCCAATTTCACCCGCTGGTTAGCAGCGGCTGTTTCAAAACCTTCTCCAGTTTCACCTTTTACAGTGGCCAGGTTCCTCTGCCTTGTCCTGTTAGATGGTTTGAACCTAAAATGCCGCCACTTGTGTTTTCCCTCCGCTGTGTAAACCCTGAGAGTGGGAACACGGCGGGAGCTTCCCTGGCGGGGGAAGGCAGCTCCCCGTGCCCTCAGCCCCGCCACGGGCCGCGCCCTCCGTGCCAGGGGTGGCGCTGTCGAGCCGCGCCGCCGCTCCGCCCCCGCCTCTGTGGTGTAGCCGGGCCCCGGAAGCGGTGGCGGAGCGATGGCGGCGGACGGGAGGGCCGCGGCGGCGGAGCTGCAGCCGGAGGGGGAAGCGGAGGGCGGCGGCAGCGAGCCGGAGGGCGGCTTCGGGCAGCTGCTGGAGGAGGAGGAGGACGGGGAGGATGCCGGCTACGTGCTGTACAGGTACGGCCGCGGCGGCGTCGCGGCACATCAGGGGGTGGGTGGCGCGGAGCGGCGGAGCTGGGGCCGGAGGAGTGGGGAGCTTGTGGGAGGGGCAGGAACACCTTTCGCTAGACCAGGTTGCTCAAGGCCTTATCCATCATGGCCTTGAACACTGTCAGAGCTGGTGCATCCACAGCTTCTGTGGGCAGCCTGGGCCAGTGTCTCACTGCCTTTACAGTAAAAGAATTTCTTCCTAATGTCCAACCTAAATTTCCCCTCTTTCAGTTTGTACCCATTACTTCCTGTCCCATCATTACAGTTTCTGACGGAAAATCCCTCTCCAGCTTCCCTGTAGGCCCTCTTTAGATCCTGGAAGGCTGCTTTGAGGTCTCCACACAGCCTCCTCTTCTCCGGGCTGGACAGCCCCAGCGTTCTCAGTCTGTCTTTGTAAGGGAGGTGCTCCAGTCCTCTTTTCAACGTTGTGGCCTTCCTCTGGACTTGCTCCAACAGTTCCATGTCCTTCTTATGCTGGGGACACTTTCACCTGTTTATATGCTGTGTTACAGACACTAATGTAGCTAAAATAGTAGTGACTGTTCAGAGCAAGGACGTGTTACTGGATACAGGTTTGTGCACGTCATGGTTTGAGTAGCATTTTGGGCTTTTTAGAAGCATTGAAAAGACAAAAACATGTATTTGCAGGGACAGGAAGGAATGGGCCGATATTGAACCTGTTCCTCAAAATGATGGGCCAAATCCTGTTGTTCAGATCATCTACAGTGAAAAATGTAAGTCTTATGTTCTGCCCTTACAGTTGTTGAAACAAGACTTCATTTTGTGGGTAACATTTTCTAGAGTGATACTGTGAAGAAATTAATTGTGTTACAGTGCTTGTGTGTGGTGTTTTCACCAAGCATCTCTGAAGCTGAATCTTCACCTGAAATGTTAATAGCCAAGGTTCTCCTTTAAAATCCTATGGCTTAAGAGGTAATATAGCAGACAGTGTGGTTCATGTCACAAGGCATTTGCAGCCCACAAATGGAAGCAAAACATGAAGCTCCTACAGCTGGTGAAGTAGTGTAAGTAAGCACAGAACTTTTATGATTGTTTTCGATATTATTCTTATGGTGTATTTCTAACATACTTGTGCAGATTTTTGGTGTGCTAATATCATGCACAGGTCTCAGTTGAAAATGCTGTCAGAACAATAGGTAGCTATCATTTTACAGAGGTGTATTTAGAGTACAGAAAATAGGAAGTAATTTCAAAGGATTATTAACCTTACTCAGGCCATTGGCTAAGATGCTTTTTTCTGTTTAGTCCGAGATGTTTATGATTACTTCCGGGCTGTTCTACAGCGGGATGAGAGAAGTGAAAGAGCTTTCAAGTTAACAGCAGATGCCATTGAGTTAAATGCTGCAAACTACACAGTATGGTATGTAATAACCTTGGGATTATTTCTGTGGTCATTCGACTGCCTACCTTTAAAGTCTTTAATATTTTGTTAGTTGAATCAGGGCATGCCTAGTTGAATTTACACAGAGGAGTAGTGGAGATTTCCAGTGAGCTTCCACAGAAAGCCTTTGTTCAGTATTTTCTGTGCCTCAGTTTGATTCAGTGGTTTTCATTCATTTGGCTTTAAGGATATTATCAGTCAAGGTCAGGGCTAACCACAAAAAGGACTTCACTGTTTAAATATACCTGATAATGTCCCCATGGCAAAATGCTGAAGTCAATGCTCAGTTGACTTCAAGAAGAGGCATAAAAACATGACAGCAAATAATTTGTATATTTACTAAACAGTGCATTTTAAAAGATCTGTCAGGTTACTGTTCAGTTAGGTAATAAATAGCAAATTTAAGATATTCAGAGTAGGGCCTTTTAAACTCACAAATGCTAACAAGTACCTCTTGTACATCTTTATTCCACTAATTTCCATAAAATCAGAAAGTTTACATTGTTTCAAGCACAGGAGTCTTAGTTTCCATGACTAGAAACTAGTGTGGTTACAGTTAATTTGAACAATTGCTACAATGTAAGATAATGAACTGTGGTAACCAGTCATATTCTAGTTCTCCGCTGTTCTCCGCTGTTCGATAATTGAATGCCCTTTAACAGAACTAGATATGTGGTTGAGGATTTTGCATTAATTTTAGTTTTTTATACTATTTTTAGCTCAATATCATTTACAAGAACTGTGAACAA
This sequence comes from Falcunculus frontatus, assembly GCA_013398115.1. Lineage (NCBI taxonomy): Eukaryota > Metazoa > Chordata > Aves > Passeriformes > Falcunculus > Falcunculus frontatus. Next base: position 96,592 of record VZRV01003376.1, read on the forward strand.
AGATGATTCTATGTTCTTCTCTGTGAATTTTAGGAAAGTCCTTTTGCTGTGTTCAAGTGCTTGACTTTTATACAGGCATTTCCGGAGAGTCCTCCTGCAGTCTTTGGGAAAGGATCTCCGTGAGGAACTTAAGTACATTACAGCTATCATTGAAGATCAGCCAAAGAACTACCAAGTCTGGTAAAATCATGCTTTCTTTTCAGTTCTTAATGTTTTTGCAGATAATATTTTTGTAAATTGGCCATCACTTGTAATGGAGGAATTAAATGGAGTTGCATCGTGTCAAAGTTCCTTTCAGATATTTGTTCTAAGCATGTGATTATGACATGCTAAGCAGGTCTTGGTTTTTGTTACTTTCAAGTTGTAAACTGCCAAAACTGACAGATTAAAAAAAAAAAATTGTGAAAAGGCAACCTAGAAAACAAATACAAGTTAGTATTTTTTCTTTTATTGTGTCTCGGAGTTTGCCTGCCTGTTGTTGGGGTTTTTTTCTGAAATGAATGGGAATAAGTAAAAGAGCAGTACTGTTATTGCTAGAGAAATTATGTAGTACTAGAAAATTTTATTCTGCTGAAGACTTTGACCATGACTGTGCAAGTATGTTGTTTCAGGTGAACATTACTTATCTAAAATGAGATGATTGGCCATTATGTATGTGTGGTTAGAATTTTTTATAATATAAATATGCATCATACATTTCTCAGAGCCAAGTGAAATGTTCTGGTATGCTTAATTTGAAGTATTTAACTAGTGGGTTTTTCTCCTAAGTGGTACAGTTGCTATAAGCTGCTTTAATACAGAGCACACACTCACAAAAAAATTTAGACTTTTCCTCTTGTCATTAGGCATCACAGACGGGTACTGGTTGAGTGGCTGCAGGATCCATCCAGAGAGCTTGAGTTCATAGCTGACATTCTTAACCAAGATGCCAAAAACTACCATGCCTGGCAACACAGACAATGGGTTATTCAGGTATTGTATCCACAGAACTCTTGATTCTTTAAATGACCTGCATTTTAAATGTGTGGCAGAGGTTAGCTCTGAACTTGCCTTTTAGGAAGTGAGTTAAAAAAATTGGACTGTTGTCTGCTTACTGTTATGTGTGTGAATTTATTGACGTGGTAATGCCATTGTGTACCACTGAATAGTGTAGCATGTTCCTAGTGCACCTGTACTTTTTTTTCTTTGAACTTTGTGTTAATTTCTTCAAAAAACACTCTGTCTGATGTTCAGGCAACTTAGGAATGAGGAAAATGTATTTAAAAAAATATAAACTTTTGATTGTGATACTCTGTCTTCCTTCCCTTTCTATAGGAGTTCAAATTATGGGACAATGAACTGGACTACGTAGACCAGCTTTTGAGAGAAGATGTGAGAAACAACTCTGTTTGGAACCAACGACACTTCGTCATTTTCAACACCACTGGCTATGATGACCCAGCAGTCCTAGACAGAGAAGTCCGGTTAGTAATGTTATTCAGGCTCACGTTTTACAGTCTCCATTACATGAAAGCAAAGGAATACTTTCACAGTCCCCGTGGGCTTTGTTTCCTGGTTTTTATTCACTTTATGGTTAGCAGATCAAGTGTTAGACTGAAGCAAGCTCTGCTTACCCTGGGCAAGCTACTATCATAAATCTGTTTTCCTGTTGTTTATTGTGCAAACAAAACTTTGGGTTTTATGGTGAACTAGTTCTAGTGGGACAACCTGTGACACTATTATGCTGTTCATTAGTATTCTACCCCTATAAAGTTTGGAAAAAGAGGCCCTCTTCAGCTCTGGTGCCTGGAGCACCTCCCCCCCGCCTTTCTTCTTCACTGACCTTGGTGTCTGCAGAGTTGTTCCTCTTGCATGTTCTCATTCTGCTTGTCTGGCCACAAATAAAACTGCTCAACCACCTTGGTTTTTCTTTCTTCTTTAATATGTTACCATGAAGTGTTACCATCATTTCTCATAGGCCCAGCCTTGGCCAGTGGCACGTCCATCTTTGGAGCCACCAGGGATTGGCTCTGATGGACATGGAAGAAGCTTCTGGCAGCTTCTCACAAAAGCCACCCCTGTAGCCTCCCCCACTACCAAAAACTAGGCCATGCAAACCCAGTGCAGTAGCATGGACATGGATTGTAGAAAGAAGAGTTGCCTTTTGTGAGGAATTTGATGCAGCTGGAAAAAGAAAGGACCTTTCAGGAGTGTATGGTTGGCACAAAGAGAACTACCTCTGTGAGATGGCTAGTTTTCAGAGAAAAGACCTTTGTGCTCACTGTTTCTAGGTTGCAGGATTGTAACTGAAGACAAACTGGGCTTCTAGACATATGTTACTACTCATGGTGATAACAGAAGCTTCTTCATATGGTTTTCACATCTCAGACTGATGATTAGGGTTGATGGTTATGAGAAGGTATTTGTCAAAAGTGAAGAAGCAATTAAAATAAGGTACTGCAATTTTTTATAGTTATTTTTCTAGAAGAAAAGCTGAATCTCTGAATAGGTCCTTTGGTACATTATTCATAGAGGATCCCAGCCCTCACCATCTTTCGTGGTTGTCTTTGCAACCTTCTATAAGTTGTACTTCTCTTCCAGTTTATAACCTTCCTGTAGATCAATGAATCTGAACCATTTCCATGACTTAGACTTGGATGTCTTCAACTTTTTCTCTCCAGAGTTTAGATTGGGCATTCTCCCTTGATCTTTTCAAGATAATTGGATAGCATCTTAAGAAACAGACTGGCTAAGGTTAAGACTTCCCCGATGTCATTATAGAACTGCTTGTTGGGTGATAAACTTGGTCTTTGTCATAGTGACTGCAGAATGTTAAAAGAGTTAGGATTGTGCGTATTTTTCTTAGTACTCCTTATACAACTTCTTATCAGTATCTGCAGCCTCTGAAAATCATCAGATGCCTGGTTATGCTGGGAAAAGCCAGAAAATAAGTGTTTTGTGAAGATGAAATGTGGTCTTGTGGCTGTATGGGAGGTGCCTTTAATTGCTTTGCTTTTTTAGCAGTTGTCTCACTGCTACTTTCACAGAAATGCTGCAGAAGGCTGTGTGAGCTGAAAGCTCAAGCTCTGCCTTTCTGTGGGTTTGCCGGAGTGCAGCCTCATGAAAAACATTCTGCAAATAAGTACAGATCATACCACTTGCAGTCATATTAACAGAGCTCAAGTACTCTGGCTGTTTTCAAGTACTCTGGCTGTTTTCAGCCCCTTGCCATTTCTGGGCATCAAGATACAAGTTACTCCTTTAGTATACCAGGAGAGTATATTACGTTGTTTCTCAGTGTTATTGCTAATAATTTTGAGAACTGGTTCATTATTTTGTAAAGTCCAGCAAATTGAACACTTAAAACAGTTTTCATAGTGTCTGCCTCTTTGAGACTGGTGATTATATTCTGAGCCTTTTTTGATCTACCAAGCTGAGATGATCTGCCAAAAGAGTGAAGTATAGGCTAGAGAGATGTATTTGGAAGCTTCTGAGCACATTCAGGTAATTTCTAACTGCACTGTTATTGGTTGCATTCATGACCTGTTACCTTTTTATTGCAGGTACACTCTTGAGATGATCACAGCAGTGCCACATAATGAGAGTGCTTGGAACTACTTAAAAGGGTGAGGTGTATTTCTCCATGAGACAAAAAGAGTATCTGTAGAAGGTGTCTGATGCCTACTTCCTAATTGAAAAGAACTTGTTGCTGTTCATTCTAGTGTAGTGTGCTTAAGCAGGCAGGCAGATACTGTCACAAGGTGTTATTATATTATAACCTAATTTCTGTGTAACTTTTCACTAAGTTTCTGGCCCTGTAGTTCTTGTGGAAGAACTACAGGTACTTCTCATGCTTTTAAAAACTTGACCTGTAATGTTACTGTGTTAAAAAGCATAGAGAGGAAATAAGGAACATGCTTTCAGTCTAATTTCTGTTCAGTTGAACAAAAACTATACCAGCTTATTACAACATGAGACTGTACTAGTGCTGCATGCTGCTTACTTTCTGACTTACTTGTATTTGCAGCCTCATTTCAAAACTAATCTACAGGTAAAGGAATAATAACAAAAATGCAATTATTCACACCAGATTTCCCATCACTATGTGTCAAGCCTATTAACCTCTCTTCTAGGATTCTACAGGATCGTGGTCTTTCTAAGTATCCAAATCTGCTGGAGGAACTGTTGAATTTACAGCCCAGTCACAGTTCACCCTATCTGATTGCCTTTCTTGTGGACATATATGAAGATATGCTAGAAAACCAGTGCGATAATAAGGAAGAAACACTGAACAAGGCACTGGAGGTAGGTTTTGAGAACTTGGTTTTTCTTCTCAGGGATGCTCTCTGTTCCTGTCTGGTTTTATAGCTTGACAAAATGGGATTGATTTTCATAAATAGAACAGGTTACTTGTTAATCACAAGAAGTCTATGAAGAGTTTAACACAAAAGCAAGACAATCACAAGGATCTTGTAAATTTCAATATAAATAATAACTTGCTAGTTACGAAATTACTCTTTTCTTCACCTGATAGTGAAGGAAGGCCTCTAATACCACCTGCAGAAGAAAGAAGATGTTTGAACAATTGAAGAGTTTTGAATGTTAACTTCTAGCAGGAATTCACTCTCTTCTCTGTAGATTAATGAATTCTTCTCAGAATATCCATTTCCAAACAACCTCAGATGAGCTCCTTTGGCCCTTCTTAGCTCTTTCTAAGAAAGCTGGCAGAATTAGCTTATGGCCAGCGGGCACTGGGGGTAAGAAATCAGTAAGATACGTCAGGCACCACTTCCTACAGAGCATAAATTACTTCTGGCAATGCTGTGTATCTCCCGGAGCTTGATACTTGGGTGCTCCTTGGTGCAGTTTGCAATGTAGTTTTTACAAGAACACTTTGCATTCACTGTGGGACAGACTGGAACTTGATGTAATTAGAGCTGCAGTTTTGCCTGGAGTCTTTGTGTTCCAACGTTGTTCTTTCTCAGCGTTTTTCCATTGTTGTGTTCCAGGACCAGATTGTAAATAAGTGCAGTTGTACCTCCTAGATTCACATCCCCTTTATACTATTTCACTGATTTTGCCTTCTCTATTTAGGCATCAAAGCTCCTTATTTCTTAACCCCATTTTGCTGAGTAAGGCCATGTCATCTGCATAATAAAAGGGAATTTAGTAAACATTTGTAGACAGTGTTCATACTGTGTAAAATTTACACAGCCTGTCTTCTAAGTAAGATTGACTTCTACTGTGCTGCTTACTCAGACCAAAACAAAAAAACCCTCAAATATGTAGAAGCAGCTGCACCAGCTCTTAACATAACATGAGAGAAGGTTACTGACTTGCCTGGAGAACCCTTTTGGGACAGTCTGCTGAGGAAAAACAGAAATAAAATATCTCCTGTCAGTCCATCAAGAGTACTGAAGGTTCAAGAGCAGAATGATCCTCCAGTGTTTGGAATTAAGTGGTTTACAGCCTGCTGGATGACTAAAAGACATTCAAGGTTCTCAGGAAGTATGCTGTGCTCTACTACAGGCTGAATAAGGCTGACATGGATGATGAGTGGTAGGCATGGAAATGAGTCAAAGGGAAACTCTTATAACTGGATGGGGCTGGAGAGATTTTTGTGCAGTGTCAGGCTGGTTGGCTACCAACTGGGGTTGTCATCAGTTTGATGTCATTGAACAATTACAAATCCTGTGAATAAAACAAATGTTGCAGAGAACCGTGTTTCTAATAATGTCTGAAATATATGTTGTATGCATTTTATAGTTAAGGATTCTCTAAGCTTTTTGGTATAACGCTCCAATCTCTCATTTTTCTTTCATAGTTGTGTGAAATTCTGGCTAAAGAAAAAGACACCATCCGAAAAGAGTACTGGAGATACATTGGAAGGTCCCTTAAGAGCAAGCACAGTTCAGGCACTGAACAGAGCAGCACACTGACAGATAAACAGCAGTAACTGAAGATGGAAGAAAACAGTGTTAAGTTCTCAAGCTATTCTAAAGCTGTACTAAGTAGGGTCATCAACAAGTTTAAAGTCCAGTTGTAGGTATTGCAATGAAAGAGGAGTGCAGACTGGTATAGTCCTGGGTTGCTGCTTCTACTGGTGATAGCTCTAGGTGCAGTCAAGAAATGTATTAAGGCTTAATTATTGAAATGTACCAAGTAAAGGTTTTAGTTCCTAACTAAAAATACATAAAGCTATACCTACTATATTGGCAGTGCTCAGTTAATGGTTGGCCTTGATCTTAGAGGTTTTTTCCAGCGTAAGTTACTCTATGATTCTGTGAAGCACTAAAACCATTTCTCATGTCCTGGCTTACCCACTTGTGGTTCCTAACATTGTCTCATCAGATGCTGCAGTAATGACTGCAGGTAACTTTGCCATAGGGGATATAAAGTAACCTGGTTAGTGCAAATAGGCACTGCAGCTCTTGCCTTACGTGGGAGCAACTGTGCGACACTGTCAGCCTATACTGTTGTATGCAACTAACACCAAGTGTAATTTTGTAATAAAAATAGATAACTTAGAGCATTTGTCTGAATTTTTTAAGTGTGTTTCTTTTGGTCCTTGTAAGTGCATAGTTTGTTCTTTTCAGATGCTAATAGAGATATTACTGATAGAGATATTACTGCCAGATCCCTTTGTGTAAGTATTGGATTCTATTGCATTGAGATGTTTTTTGCACTGGAGTATTCTTATCCCAGAAACTTTCAGTACACTTGATATATTCAGTGGAGCCCTGAATTCTTACCTGCACAGACAGGAAAAATGCTTTGAGGATCCTGGGGGATGTGTATACCTGCACCAGAAAAATGCATCTACCCTGTTTTCAGTAAATGGCTATTGTAAACTCTGTTCTTACAAAGTGCTTGTCTGATACGAAATGTTTTATTGGAAATGATCTTAAAGGGAACAAACAAATGCTGGTATTTATTCCATAATATGCAGTCTTTCTGACACTAAACATTAAAAGGTGTTACTGTGATTAAACAATAGTGGAGATTATTTTTTAACACTTGAAATTCTTTAATTCAATGCACTCTTGAAATTCAAAGCAACTCACAGCAAGTGGAATAGGTAGACAAAAGCTATGTAATTTTGTAGTCATTATGCTTCATTCTCAGTAGTAGAGAAAACATTTTTGTAGTGACACATGAACATTCAAAACAGACATGGACTTCAAACTTCTGGAGATTTGTTACCTGGGGGTTTTTTTTCAGGTTTTTTGGGGGGGTTTTTTTGGACATGTTTGGGGGTTTTTTACCACATTTGAAGCTCTAGTACAAAGCAAAAAAGTGTGTTTCTACCCCTATGAGTTGTTCCTAATTGAAACTGTACTAAATATAGTGTACTGAACAGCCAGGGTATTCAAGGTCTTCAGGACAAGGTAATGTATTTGCCACTATTAGTCAAGGAAGCTCAGAAAGATGAAACAGTCAAATGTAATCCTTAAAATAAACATCATCAAGGAAGAGGGAACAGAATTTTTCCTTTGCATATGGTGTTAATACATTCCCGTATCTTTCACAAAATTCAGAGGACAATTGGAGTGAAGCAGACTATTCTTTATAGACAGTAGCATAAATTTCAGCAAGCGTAAAGTCATCCCAAGGTAAGATTGATGAAGAGTGTCCACAGGGACAGCATATATTGGGATGTGATCTCAGTCACTTGTGGGCTGAGGGAAGAGCTTAGATTTAGCCATATCGACTTCGTATTGGCAAGAATACGTAGGAATCCTCTGACTAAACCTTTTTGGGGATATGGTCAACCTATGGCCTTCTCATTCTTGAAAATGATGTCTAGAACAAATCAGGAAGATTCTAACAAAGTTGGTACGGTTTTATACTGGTTATGCAAACATAGTGGTATGTGGAAAGATAATACCACTTCTGAGCTCCCTTTACCAATAAATAACCAGATACATATTCTTAATGGAAAAAATACCTTGTCTTATGTAGAAGAAACACGTAACCAAACAAATCATGTAAATCCTAACAAAAAAGTGTGCTGGACACTGGAGTTCAGCTTAAACACAAACAACAGCAACAACAAAAAAGTCATTCTGTTGTAACAGAAATGTTCCTTTTTTTCTTTCAAATGTTTATGTTTACTGTCATTTAGATTGCAAAGAAGCTTTTGAATTCTTTTGCAAAGGCACCTCAGTTCTGTGCTAGTCAACCATACACAAAAATACTAAGCTGTCAGAGCTGGAAAAATGATGGCTAGGTTGCAAGTGCAGCTACCAAGCCTTGAATTTTAATGTGTCCAAGACAAAATCTTTCTGGTGGAAGAAAGAGCTTGACGAAATGTATGACCTGTAGAAAGAAGAGTCTTAGAGCAGGAAGTTAGAGATGACTTTAACCTTTAGGCATTGGTACTGACTACCTTTAATCAGGGCAAACATCACAGTGATTGTCCCAACAGGTTCATCTGTACAAGAAAATTTACTGTTGTTACTGGTTGTGTGTAGTGATGTGATTCTTGTGTACAATTTTATTACTGAAGAGCTGTGCTTAAATGGAAAACTACTGATACAACTCTCCCCTGTAAATCAGTGTAACTGGAACATTCAGTGGAATATGGAGCATTATTAAAATGTGTGAAATCATATTCTATCCTTGCTTTCATCAGAGACTGATGTTCTTGCCTTGGTCTAGCTCTGTCTGTCTTACTAAGCTGTTACTGCCTTCCACCTTATTGTCTTTGCAACTCAGCTGACAAAACTGTGCAAGTCCTTCCTAATCTATTCAGTACAAAACCACCTCTGCTAGCACAAAGTGCTTCTATCAATGCTATCTGGTTGTGCTGAGGCAGATTAGGAGTGTGCCATTCAGCTGGACCTTCTGTAGGGGCAATATTCTCCAGTAAGGAAGCAGGGAGGTTTCTAATCTCTACCTCCACATGAAACACTTCCATCCAAGTGCTAGCTGCCAAGTCGTGCAGTGCTATGGTGATGAAGGACTTACAGAGAGATGGGCCATCCAAAACTGAGGGTGCACACACTTATTTAGGTTTCTCTAAGTATGTGCCATGATGAGCTACTAGAAGCTTCACCCAATTTAGCTAGAGACACCACCTACCTGCCTACATCAGCTGTCTGATGAAACTTCCTTGGGGCTAGGACCGTGCTCCACAAGGTGCATCACCATCACTGCCTCTGAAGAAGCACTGAGATACAAACCTGCATAAGATTTCAGCCTTGGAGATTAGAACCGTTGCCGTATCCTGCTGCTGCTGCTGCCGCCCAGCCTAGAAGGTGGACACCGGCCACTAGATGACAGTGTGACACGAGCCCCCAGCCCATCGGCGCCGCGGATGTGCAGGAAAAGCAGCGGCGCCACTTCCTTCTCCGTGCAACATCACTATTTTCACACCTGCTAATTAAACACGGAAGAGCAGCTGCTTGGTAATTCAATACATAGCACCACACAAGCATCAAGCACAAGTATTCTGGGAGGGGCTAAATTGTCACCTTCATGTTGGTGTTAATTGGAGAGTAATTTCTCGTTAAGAGAAATTATGTCTCCTCTGACACTGGACACCTTGTACAGATTTGGGCTCTGGTGTTTTAAAAATAGCCCCGTGACTAAACCCCTCTGCTCAGAACTTGGGGTTTACATCTTTTGGAGGCATGCCTCCAATCAGAGCGCTACACACATACACCTTCACAAGCTGGAAAGTTTTGGTCCCCTAGAGCCAGACTTGTTATGATAAATTTCTCTCGTCCCTCTGTAATGAAATGCTGGCCATTGCTGGCTGTTTCTGGGAATACAGATTGAAGGACGAGATGACCTACTCCTGCTTCTTGGAACTCAGAGGAGGACTTGGGCCAAACAGAGGAAGTCAAGCATGCTGTTGCAGATTTGAAAACAGTTTCCTTGCTTTCTGGTAAGCAGGACTGAAAACTTTGCTTAAGAAGGTCAAATAAAGACTACTCTTCCTCATGCACTGGTTTGTTGAAACTGAGCCTTGTGGGATTGTCACCACAGTGCAGGGATTTTAAGTGAATGAAGAGATGCCCTGTGCCACTTCAGCCAAGCCGTCCTGAGCACTCAGAGTGACTCAGGTGCAGCTGCTTGCTCTGTGTGTATGCACTGAGCTCCCAGGACATGCTACCATTACCCCCTCCCACGGGCATTATGCTGGTACCTCTGTCCACACTTGAAACAGTCGGGTGACAGATGTAATGCTGCCATCGCAGTACTGCTCATGAGCAGTGATCTTGCCACTGTGGAAGAGGTCTTGCTGTATTTGGGCTTCTCATTCTTTTGGGTTTGGGTTGCTTTGGATAGGTCTAGTCAGTTATTTACTTCATTGGTTTTCTGATGTGTCCTGACTGTTATCCAAGTCATCTCTCCAACAGATCCAAAACTAGCTGAATAAGTGCTTGTGCTGCTACGAAAAAGCTTCAGGAAGAGGAAAAGGAGAACAGGAACTCTGTTTGTATTGATGATGTCATTCTCTGTCCTCCCTCTTCTGCCAAAGCCTGCTTACCAGGACAATAAGGTCTTGGACAAGCAGGTGCTTGCACACATCTGCCCCTGCTCTAGCTTGCAGACACACCATGAATATGAGTTTTATTCCCAGTTTTACTAAAGGACAGTGAGAGCACACTCCCCCTGTACACAATAACATATGATGCTCACTGGCTTTTCTGGCTGCCTCTTGCAGTAACAGTTTCTCTGCTGCTAAATTAGTCCAAATGACTATTTGCAGGTACCTACAGAGCAGGTGTGTGGTTAGTGTGGAGGGTTCCTGAGCATTTCCAGCACTCTGATACCAGTTGAGTGGTACTCATCATCTTGCTAACTTGTTTGAGGTCTAACCTGAACAGATCCTGCATTGAGCTAAAGGCTGCAATAAAAGGAGAGAGTGTTGAGTATTTACATGGGCAACTGTAAACCAGAAGCATCTGGTTTCAGAAACACATTTTCAGATTATCAATTTTCAAATGATTCTTTTACTGAAAAATTTAAAACTTGTAAAGTGAGAACAGAAAACTATTTGGCTTCTGACATGCAGAGGGAGAATATGTGAGGAGATTTGCCTTAGGCAAGACCTAGTTTACTGCTAGAAGACATGTCTGGATAAAACCCCAAAAGCTGGATGAGATCTGTTTGTCATTTAGCAGTCTCCCAGACATAGCTAGGTCCCATTTGGAGCTCAAATTTTCTCTTGTTTCATTGCAGGAGGAAGGGGAAAATGAGGGATGATTGGGAAAGGGCAAGCCAAAATCACTAGTCATGCATCACTAATAACAGTTAAGAATATTATAGCAAATTATTTCAGTATAGGTGCCTGCTGCAGAACCAGACAGAGCCACCTGGCACACACAGCAATTTTGTTCATTTCAAGTAAGAGCAGTGTTTTCCTTCCAGGTTAACTCTATTGACTTTCTCAATTGTTTTTTTAATTGCTAATACACTGTCAGATGCATGCTTGTCTGAGCTACGCAGGCTAAAATTTCTAGGGAGAGAAGAAGAAGAGGAAGATGAGATATAACCCACTTTACTGCAGGATTGCTACTCAGCAGCCATGGCCAAGACAAAGCCCACATAAACTTGGGGTTTGTATCCCATGACGCCAGCTTTCAGCTGTCACTTTATAGTACAGGCTTTTTACAGCAGAAATTACATGTCCTCATATGTTTGAAGACTCCTAGTATACACAGAGATGTCCCCTCACTCCAACAAGTGCTAGTAGTCTCTTTGACACTGTGGCAGTTTCACCTGCTTTCCGTTCCTCAGCACTGTGCCTGCAAAGCAGACACAAGCAGTGCAGACAAACACTTCCCCAGGCATTGCCATGCTGCACTTAGCCTGGGTAGTCCTGGAGCTGATGAGATTTTGCAGTGACTTCCAGAGCACCTCTTTGCTCACAAGGGTCCTCATGGAAAAGGACCCAGATGTGAAGGCCCCTTGCAACCTCAAGTCTTAGGCCAATTTTGGAGACTGGCATTGTATCACTTCATCATAGCATCCCACCCATCATATGATTTCAGCAGGTGAGTTGAGAAGTCTAGGCATAAGGTACCAATCTTGAATTATACTGAAATAGAGGCATACAGACCCAAAGATTAACCATGAAGTTTTGCAAAGAGTAGCTTGTCTCCTGTATGTCAGTATCCGGTGCCTATAAGAACAGGCACAGAGCTGCACTCAAAAAGGTCAAATAGGATCACTCAATGATTTGAATTCCCTTTGAATAAGGGAATTCCTTATGAGTAAGTGCAGGTGTTGTTTTGAAAGAGAGAGGGGATAGGAAGAAAAGGGCAGAAAAACCCAGAGGGTAACGAAAACTTAGCTCATAGCCTGAACCAGTATTGCAGCATGGCTCTGAGAAACATGTGCAGAAAAACACATCTGGGAAGCAGAGAAGTTTTTATGGTGATGAGCAGATAATGTTTTAATTGCTTCCTCCTGTTCACAGAGAAAAATCTTTGTAAGTACACAGGATACATCCCTGATATGTCCTCCTTGCGAGAACAGTGCTTGGGACACTGTGTTTCTGATTCATTCACACGGACTGGAGTCAAAATGGCAACATTTGTGGTTATCAAGCAGAGGATTATTGCTTTGTTCAGCGCTAACCTCCAAAGGAACAGTAAAGATCATTTCAAGAAAGGATAAATTCTTTTTTTCTCTGTCCTCTTCTAACAGAGAGCAGAGCTGGAATCTGGAGAATTTTTAAAAGCTGTTTCTATTTCTTAGTGTGCTGTGACTTTAGGTCCTGTAAGAACAGTGTGCCTACCATGCCATTACAAGAGTATGTAGTCAGTTTGAACTATTTTTGTAAGAGGACAGAATGATTTGATGAATTTTCAGTGTTTGTTTTGGCTCAAATTCTTCATAAAGGTTTGGTCAGAAAAGTTGAAGAGGAGTTAGCTGGGGCACTTTAAACTTTATATCAACATCTGGTATCTTAACCAGCATCAAAAACTGACTGCGGAGAAGATGAAAGCTCTCAGTAGTGATCGACTGAACTTGGGGTAACCTCTGAATGCACACTCCAAAAAGGAGGAGATAAACAAGGCAATTCCTCATTTTGCCAAAGTCCAGATACATTTGTTATAGAAGGAAAAGAGCAGCAGTATATTAGAATTCTGTGCAGTGCCTGCACACTTATGTCTGGATGTACAAGGACCCATCAGCTTAACCTCTTAACGCCACCTGTTCAGCTCGCAAAAAGATTCTGGGATCATGCAAAATCTGTTGCAGAGGGCTTGGGAGTGGCAGTGATTTCAGGGTATGTGCAGGTGAATATGGGGATGCCACAGCTGAGGAAAGAAGACAAATGTGACATTTACTCCTGGATGGCATGTCTGAAAAAATGAAACAGCTTTTGCAACTGCTGCCAGTAAAGTATAGGCATAGCAGCACAGCATTTCCATTGCACATTCTAGTGGTGTCCAGCATTCAAAAGGAGTATTTCTAATAAAAGCTTAAACTGACAATGAGCATTTTATAGTATATTCAGTTGTGCTTAGCCCAGTGTAGCTCCAAGGCCAAATATGATTTCCATGTGAGGAAAAAAATCTGCTAAAAATTTGAGTCCACTCTCATCCAGTGAGACGCTTGTATTCCATTGCAAAAGCTCCAAATGGGACTCATGAAGCAAAACCTTCTGATGTTCCTGATTCCTACAATTTCACTTGTGCAGTTCCTCAGTGCTTTGGCCACTTCAAGCTGGATAGTGAGAGACCGTAAGCAGGCCTGGGAACGTGAAAGAATTCAGTTCACAAGAAGTATTTATGTAGAAATACCATTTCCTATCTAGAATCTAGCCATAGGAATCTCAAAGTCCTTGTGTTTTCTGGTGCATTATCATGGCAAACCAGGCATCCTCGGCACAGAAGGTAAAATAGAACAGAAGAAGGTAAGAAGAAGTTAAGTTATTTTGGGTCTTTCCTCACAAATTAGAAAGCAGCAAGGAGGTCTTTCTCTGTTTGATTTTAAAAGCTTTATTTACATATCATGCTGAACACAGCCAGTGAGCAACTCTGTATCATGTCGAACCACTACTGAGCAAGAGGAGGCAGAAAAACAGCAGAAAAGAAAGCGTAGTGGAAGACCCTGAGATGTACCAGTGTACAAATTTAATATTTGAGTATGTATGCATCACAGTTCCATATGTGTCTGCTGATGACCTAGCAACTGATACATGTAAGTTTTGTACCACTGTGGTGTTTCACTTCCAAGTGTGAGCCTGAACCACCAAACCTGCAAGGAGCTAGTGTGGCACATAGTGGGTTGCCCAGCCTTGGTAATGACATGTTCAAACAAAGTAAAGCATTCCTCAAATGGATGAAGCCGGTTAGAAATAGCACTGAAACAAGCTAAAAACACAGTCTTGGGGGGCTTTCAGTAGCTTATAAAAGGGTGATAAATTCTGAGGAGATTAATGGACTAAGTGTCCCTTAATGTAACACTTTTAACACTCAGGAGTTCTGCTCTAGGGTATCACAGTTCAGTTCAGTGACCACTGTTCAGTGGTCAAACTTCTCCTGGTCTGTTCCAGACATCCTTATTTCAATGGCAGGGAAAGGAACCATATGAGGCCACACAACCATCTCTTCCCCATTTCAGAAGATTTTATGATTTTCAGAAACAAATTTTATCATATTATTATTATACGTTGGGAAAATTCATCAATTTTTCTGTTTATCACTGTGGCTTATTCAATGGCCTAATTAGCTGAGAGAACTGGGTCTCTAATCCCTTGTCTGGCTCTGACCTTGAATGACTTTGGGTAAGAAAATTTTTATTCCTCAGCTTGCTTTTATCTATCAGGAAGATAGTAGTGTTGAATTTTTTTCCTTGTGGCTTTAAAGGAAGTATCACCTATGAATTCTTCTGGTGTATGGGAGAGAAAGAAGAAGAAATCCAATTATGGTAGGCTCCTTCCTTAGAGACAGAAAGATTCATCCACACCAGAACTTTATAAACATAACTAATATCTTTCTTACTCATTCTGCCTATGGAATAACAGCATAAGGGTTTGAGAAACAGTATTGTTCAAAACGAGGACGGTATAGGTTATTAATTGTCAAGATAATTCTAAGAAAATAATATTTTCTCCTGGTGGCCATAACCTTGTAAAGGACATTCAAATTTTGTTATGTACCTCTTTGCACACAGACAGAGTTGCCACATCCTCCTTACTGAGAGCCTGGTCATCTTACATTTGCAGTA
Organism: Falcunculus frontatus; assembly: GCA_013398115.1. NCBI lineage: Eukaryota > Metazoa > Chordata > Aves > Passeriformes > Falcunculus > Falcunculus frontatus. Next base: position 111,766 of record VZRV01003376.1, read on the forward strand.
TTTGCTATATTTGCAGAGGAAACAATCAGCAAAATTCCCACTGAAGGATATAATGCAGGTGTCTTTTACATACTGCTGCACATGCAGGCATATTCTAATGTAATTCCAAAAGTACCAAGGCTTTTATCTATACTGTGTCCTTAGGTATAGATGCTGGCCTTAAAGAAAGAAAACAGGAAATAATAACAAGATTACAGATTTAATTTTGGACTTCAAGCCTATAAAGATGGAGAAGAGGCACCATGTGCACTCAAGGGATATCCGCCTGAGTAATGCTTTACAGAGGAAAGTTTATTGAACTATTTTTTAACTGAAGTGTGGAGAAACAAGATGATTAGATCAAGGACTTCCATGACTAAAGACAGAATTTTCCAGGTCCCACTGAAATACCTGGCATGCAGTCTTTATTTTATCAGATGCATGGGGAGAAGCTCCTTTGGGAGGTCACTCTTCTGGAACAGCATAAAACCTAGCACAGACCAACACAGCATCGTAGTGCTCAGAGTGAGGAAAGTTTTCCTCAGGAGGAGCCACAGTCTCGCACAGAAGTGAAATACCTCTAGCCAGCTGAGTTACCAGCTTGCAAGCTAGCTTGCTCTTCTAGGGACTGAAAGAGAGCAACTGATGGTCTGTATTTTGCATCTGGGTGAAACAACTGCCATTTGCATTTAAAATTGCCGGTGACAAAATAAAGTAGTAAGACACATGTTACTCACTGCTCCAGTCTGCGCACTGTTGCTGTGAAGTGCTGGCAAGATAGGTACAGCTTTGTCACCAGAACTATCTCGGAGACACTGCTTTCATAGTTTGGTAAGTGAGTATTATGACAGCTGCAAGTTGCTCTTCAGTTTCTTGTCATCTGTGGTGTACTCCTTGCAACCTCCTTGCATGGTCATTGACTCCTTGCCTGCTTTCACAAGCAGCGAAGTCATTGGCTCCCATCAATCAAAATGATCCCCAGTTTCCCCTACAGGTTATCCAATTCACAGGTATTGCTTGCTGCCACTGAAAATGCCCACAACCCACTGGAATTTTAGACTTTTACATCCAGGTTATCTTCTCAGTAGGCACTGTTTAGGAAACTGCATGTGGCTAAAGGAAAGCTGGAAGTGAACCAGGCGGTCAGAAACCAGGAACACCTTTGTACCAGGAACAAAGAGTGCACATGCATGAAAAGTATCAAGCAGAAGCTGTATAAACCAATTGGCATGGGAGAGGGGCGGTGCCTGGAATGAGGTTGGCACTTCCTCCTTTCAACGTGGTCTGGTTCAGTCCTGCCTTTCCCAGCATCTTGATGTGTAGGCTGCTCTGGTGTGGGCCCTCACGGCCTTTGAAACAGACTGAGAAGGTATTTCACCAACTTAAACGTGTAAGAATTGTGGGGCTGGGGCAGACATATGGGAGCTGTGGTGTAAGACAATGGAGAGGAGGGAGGTGTTGGTGTCCTAGGTTACAATGTAAGATGTAACCAAAAAAGCATGTATTCTATTATCATCTTCACAAGCTGTTAAAGCAGGTGGGGCAGTGTTCCTTATCTTCTACCATGACTCATCCTTGATAACTCCCTCTGAGAGCTACCTCTATTTAATGGGCAACCAAGGACTCACCGTACGACTCACAGAATTACATCAACTCATTGTAAGAAGTTCCACCTGGGGGGAGGAGCCAAGCAGTCCCACCTGGATATAAACTGGGATTTGGAACAGCACAAGCAGCCTTTCCCACTGGATTCCCAGAGGACAAGAGCTATATAGCTATCACTTGACCTTCTGAGGAAGACCAGCACCTTCTACAGGATCATTGCTTCAACAGAACCACATCCATCACTTCAGGAGGACTGCAGCCACCATTTTATCAGGCTGCTACCACCACCTTGACTAACAGGGTGTCAGGCTGTATCCTGACTCTGTCCGTTTAAACCAGTGTTTTCTGCCTTTATTTTTAATTTTCCTATTAAATTGTTATTCTGACTTGGTGTCTCCCACTGGTTTGTTTTCAAACTAGTACAGTTGGATTGGCAAAGGAAAAAGATGAAGGAATGCCATGAGCACGGTTAGATGGAAAACTTAGAGGAAAACAAAGGCACATGGGAGAAGGTGAGAAAGATGGGGCTATTATCGTGGATGCAATCTAGGGAAAGGCCAGGAAGTCATAGTAAGAAAGGCAACACAGAATCAAAATGCATGATGTACGTGCCCTGTGCATCTGAACCAGGGAAGGAACATGGCCATGGTGCAGGTCTTTCTCTCGTTCTAAGCCTGGCCTGCTTCCATGAAGTGGCAGGAAGCCAACGATGATGGGATGAAAAGTCCTCGTGGTGTGGATGGACCAAGACACTTGTCTGGAGTACAGGGCCTTGAGAGGAAGCCGTATGAGTGGTGGCTGAGGTCCCTGGGTCTGTTCAGCCTGGAGGAGACTGAGGGGAGATCTCATTGCAGTTACAACTTCCTCGGGAGGGGAAGAGGAGGGGCAGGCTCTGATCTCTTTATCTGTGATGACCTGTGACAAGACCCAAAGGAATTGCATGAAGTTTTGTCAGGGGAGGTTGAGGTTGGACATCAGAGAGGTTCTTAACCCAGAGGGTGGGTGGACACTGGAACAGGCTCCCCTGAGAAGTGGTCACAGCATTAAGCCCGACAGAGTTCAAGAAGCACTGGAACATGCTCTCAAGCACATGGGGCTGTCCTGTGCAGGGCCAGGAGTTTTGACTTGATGATCCTTGTGGGTCCCTTCCAACTCAAGCTATTCTGTGAGTGGGACAACACATGGCACTCCGTGGGCATCCTCTTTACAGAGCTAGAGTTTAACTGAAGGACACTTCTAGCACTCCTCTGCAGGCCTGACAAAGGTGGAATGGAGAAAAAAAAAAAACACGAAGGAAAGACTTCAGCCCTGTGTCTGGAGTCAGAGTTCCCCAAATGTGGCAGAACGAGTAACGCGTAAGTGACGGAACGCCGGCTCAGGGCATGCGCCCAGCTGTTCTCTGCCGCTCTTTCCCCGCTCCTTTTACATAAAAAAAAAGCTGATTAATGCGTGTCCTTTGGGTCAGGCCGGTGCTGGGTCCCGTTACCTCGGCCGCTTCCTTTCCCCGGGCGCAGCCCGCCCCGGCCCGGCAACCCGCGCGGGAGGGCCGCCGCCCTGCCGGGGAGTTTCCTCTTCCTCCAGCAGCGCGGCCGGGGCGGGAGGAGGAAGGGGAAGGGGCAGGGGCCAGGGCCTGGAAGGCTCCAGCGCGGCCGCCGCCGTCGCTGGTGCGGCAGGGGCGGAGCGGCGCGGGAGGCGGCGCCAGCGGCCGGCGGGGCCCGGAGTCACCGTGTCACGGCGCCCGGGAAGCCGTTGCCGCCGGATCCGCCCCCCGCAGGGCGAGCGAGGAGGCAGGAGGAGGAGGAGAAGGAGGAGGAGGGAGGCCGGCTCCTCGCCGCCTCTTGTGTTTTCGCCCCCTTCCCGGCCCAGCCCCGGCCCCTCTCCTCTCGCACCGGGGCGGCGGCGGGGGGCGAGGCCGCAGCGGCGCCCGAGCTGCCCGCGGGAGCCCCGGGACGGGCCTGGGCCGCCGTCTCCGGACTAGGATGTCCCGACATGA
>VZRV01003376.1:115403-211516 GCA_013398115.1 Falcunculus frontatus
GCCGTGGGTGGGCGGTGGCGCGGGGCGGCCCTGCCGACGTGTCGGCCGCCGCCGCAGCAGGTCCGGCCGGGCTCCGCACCCCGGGGCCCCGCTGGGTGCCGGGGGAGCGGGGCCCGGGGCAGAAGTGTGCGGGCAGCCTGCCTGGCCTTGCCGAGGGGTGGCTTGTGTGCTGGCGGCCCCGGGATCTACCCGTTTTCCCTCGGTTTTGCCTTGCGGCCGAGGAGGCCGGTGCTGGTGTAGTAGTGGCATGTTTTGAGGCCGCCCGAGAAACGTTTTCTATGTGCTGCTTGCCTCTGGTCCCGTTGTGTTTACCGCCGTGGAGGAATTCAGTGGGTAGTTAGTCAGAAGGAGCAGGGTGGAGGAAGAGATGGAAGCTAAGAAAGGAGTTTCTGCAGGAGGAAGATGCGAGTATGAAACTAGGGGAGAAAGTTGCTCGGTTTTTCTGTGCTTGTTTACCAGCGGATAAAGTGTTTGGACTAGTATTCTGTAAAACCAGCGGTTGTCATCTGAAAAGGTAACTTTCTGCCATGTTAGGAACTTAATTCAGTATTGTGTCCATTTTCTTATCTAATTTCTCTTTTCTCTGTTTTATCTGATCTTGAAACCTTTTGATAGAAACATTTTAGGAGAATTCGGTATTTGTGGCTCATACTGCTGGCTTCTAGTTAGTAGCTTGATTTTAGGCAGTGTTGTATATGTGATGGATTTTTGGTGTGTGTCGCAGTATTTTGCAGACTTCTTGTTTGTGCAAGTACGTGTGCGTCTCTGTCAAAGAATTTTCTTCCCTAAATCCACTTGCTTTTTTTTGTTGTTTGCTTGCTAAAGTTAAAGCTTAGTAGAACTGCTGCTTTTTCTCACTCCCCCCTGCCTTCATGTTTTCCCAGGAGGGTGGAGATGGATTTCTTTATGGTTAAAGATGCAGTTTTTAACTGAAATGAAATGGTCATTAATGACAAAGTTGTTAGTGGTGGTGGTGTACCAGGATTATGCAGTCTGTAAGTATCTGCTGTGCTGTATGTATCTGTAATACTTTTTTTAAAGTACAGTAGTGGAATACAGGCTTTTCTAACTTGAATAGGCCAAAATTATGGAAGTTTCATCATTGTGATAAGTGATATCATGTGTTGTTCTTTAGTGGTTTTCAGTGATAAGTGCATGGACTATTATAAGAAGTGGTGATGTGTGTTTAAAAGACATTCCAGCCCTGTCTTTTTGTTAAAATAGAATTTGAAAGTACATTTTCTTGTCTGTTTCTTATGGAGATTATAGCATGAATTTTCCTTTTAGTTGTTAGATTGTTTGTAGCAGGGAAAATTATATTTCCTGTCTTTGCTATTTGTTGGTATTTTTAGAAGGAGTGACTGTTAATGAAACCGGGTTTAATATTCTCTTTCCAAAGCAGATTCATCAGTGATTGCTCTATTTAGACACACCTAGTTAGAAAAAAAAAGGAGCTAATTGCCTAATTAATTACCTACTTGGTAAGCGAGTGTGAGTTTTGGTAATTTTGGATCCTGGATGTAGACTTCTCAGTTGTGTGTGTGTGAATAAACAAGGCATTCCTAAAACCATGAGAGCACTGTGAGATTAAAAATGGCATCTACTGTTCTATCCTTTTGATATATTTTTTTTAAAGCTAGTCTATCTCTTAATTTCTCAATGATTCTCCTCTTACTTTACACTTCAGATGTGTTCTTTTAGGCGGCTCTAGTTACAGAGATAAAATAACACGTATTAGTATGGGAGGCATGGTTTTCCAGCTTTATGGAGAAGAGGTTTGGAGGCTTGATATCGGTAGAACTCCAGAAATCCGTAGAAACTATATACTCAAAAAGAAAGGTAATTCTTGCTTCAGATCTGTGCAAGGTTATTCACAGCTGACAGTTTTTGATCCAGTGTGACGAGTTTGGGAATGGCTGTCTTGGAAGAATATAGTATAGGGAAAAATCAAGGTTTAATCATGTTTATGTGATTTTTTTTTTTCTGTGTATTTTCTTTATGGTCCATACACAAAGTTACAAACAAGATTTATTGCTATTTCTTGACAGAATCTGGATGCTGTCCCAGTTTTATGGTGGAAGAGTATGTATCTGGATGTGTAAATGCTGGAGAAGTTAGAATTCTAAAGGCTTGGCACTTCAAGTAGGCTGTAAAGCATCTGATGGAGATTTACAATTACTTTCCATTGGGGTTTCTCAACTACTTCTTTGGTGTAATAATCTGTACGAAACAACTGTTTGGGGTTTTTTGATTAGTTGGTTTTATTGTTTTTTTTTTTTAAAGGGAGATTTTGTTATCCTTCACAAAAGTTTTATCACAGCCTGCCTTTTCACTGTACTCTCATTTCACACGTGAGTTCCAGACTCCTGTTTCTCCCAAATCCAGGAAAATGGACACCAACTAGAATTTGAATTAGTGTTGTTTTTTTTATGTGTTTATTTAGAGTTCAAGAGACTTCCTTGGTAATGCTGTCAAGAGTTAAGTATTTATCTCTTGCTATTGCTAGGCTCCTCTAATTTTTCAAAACCATTTTTGTTCTGTGATTTGGTGTTAAGAGCCTAGCTGTTCTTTGCCTTTGGTTTTGTAGAATGCAACCTGAGGTCATTCCCTGGTCTTGGATTTCATGTTGTTCCCTTTATAGGAGCAATACGCTGTGTTTCTCTGGGTTAGCCCCTCTGTGGAGGAATATGTGATGGTGTAATATTTGGCAGCCTACAAGGAACAGGTAGGTAATTTTTTTTTACGTTCTGGAAAGGTTTACCTTTACCTCAAAGGTCTTTTGCTTATTACAGATGATGTCTTTTTGTGGACATGTATCTGGCAATGATTCTCTTATTTGGCAGTAGACACCACCCAGGACAGCAGAAAAATCGAGAATTGCAACTTCCAGGAATATCATTACAAGACCATTTTTGCAACTTGTTTTGTGGAACTAGGTCACAACAGCATTACTGGCCTGGCTTCAGATTCCCTACAGCTGGCATCTGTAGAGGGCTACCAGTTCTATATCACCTGCATCCTTTAGTTCTTCATCTCTCATGCTCTGCACCCCACTCCCAAACCCAGTTCCATCCTTTTCTTCTTATTCTCACTAGAGGATGTAGTCTTTAAGCTTCAAAGAGCTGTCAGCAATGCAGGTGGTGGGTTTTTTTGCTGGTCCCCATTTGTCTGCATTTCTTATGAATCAGCAAAGGTCTGCAGTCAATCCTAGTCCCACGTGAAGTAACTTGTGAATGAATGATGGTAACACAGCTAGGAAGGGAGAGAAGTGACTGTTAGGACCACATGGCCTTTCCAAATATTCTCCTCTGGCTTTAAGATCCTTTTACCTGAGGGACCCAGTGTCTCTGTGCTCCTTTTCTTTGTGTGCATACATAAATGTATTGCATAGAGATACTGAAACCAAGTGCTTATTTGTAGTAGAAGGGTAAGTATGTAAGAAAAAAATGCATATAATTTCGACTTTGAAATTCAATAAATCATAGTTATAGTTGAATATATACCAACCACTTGAAAACCATTAGTATAAGGGTAATGTTAGCTCCAGTCCTCTAGCTGTACAGTGAAAAGATTGGGAGTCTGGGCTGATGATATTTTCTGTATGGTCACAATACAAAACATAAAACTCAATCTGAAACAAACTTTGTGAAAACATTAAAAGCAAGCATAATTTCTGCCCTTTGTAATGATGCAATAGCTGTGTCGTACTTGAGCTGCAGAGGGGTACTACAAACTTTTGTCACAACAATGCTCAGCCAGTTGATGCGTAACTTAATACTTCGTAGAGTGTCAGTTATAAAGTTGCCACAAAATGCAGAATTAATATTTTTTTTATGTAAAACTTTTAATTCACTTAACAAGACAACATATTTTTCCTACAAAGTACTCAAGCTATGGTGTTGGTGAAATGTGGCATGTAGTAATGAAACATGCATCTGTGAGACCAGTTACAACTTGCTGCCTTCCGACGCTTACTTTGCTTGCATCTTCCCCAAAGAAGGAGTTTGCTATTTCATAATACAGAATAATAACAAATTCTTTTGTTTGTTGCTGCCACTGAGATCTGTTTTGTCGTAAGTAAATCTGGATTAAGTTGTACATGTAACATAAAACAGTGAGTTTTTTTGAATTTGCACTAGTATTTTAGTCTGCCAAAGCATTTTCTAACTGTATATGCAAAGTGTTTCATATTCTTGTTAGTTTTACTCTATGGTAGCATATTAATGCATCTAATTACAGATGTAGTGCAGTATCTGAAAATGAGTTAGTGTGACAATTTGACTAGCAAGAGCTGTGTTTAGACACAAAAAATGTTAGCGTTAAATGTAAACAGCTGCAAATGTGATTGGAAATATTTGACCACAGTAATTTGCTTTTTTATTAAACTGTTGTTTGATTTCAGTAGGAAACTGAATCATCATTTAATAATAAAAAGAGCTGGAAACAGAATTCATATTTTAACTGGCAAGATATTTACTCACTTTATGGAAGCTAGGTTTTAAAAAAAGGCTTCTGGCTCTGGTTTAGGAAACTGTGTGAACCAAGCTGCTGCTGTTCCTGCAGAGTCTGAATAAGGTTCTCCAAAAATGTTTGTAAAAGGAGACCATTTTTTCTCTTAGGTCTTTATAAAAAGTAATGACACCATTGCGGGAAAAGGGAGAAGAAGATTAGATTTAAGTTATCAATATTGAAAGGCTGATAGCCTATATCTTAAGCAGGAAAACTGGAACAGAACTGTGATGCTTTTAACATTATTGGGTGAAGGTGAAGAGAGAAGACAAATGGTGAAAAAGCTCTATTCCAAATGTTGATTTGAACAAGAAGGGATTCCGGAGAAGTTTATAGAGCCATGAAAATTGCTTGAGTGGTACTGGACAAATAAAATTCGTACCTGTTAAATAACAAGAAGAAAGCTTTTCAAATAATTTTGCATGTTTACATTACTGATAACATTTGAGAGAGAGTTGTTGGTGTCACTGTTCATTGTTGTATCTTCATTGTGATGTTGCTTCCGTTATTGTTAAATACAAAACCAAAGCAGTGACTAATACAAAAAGTGTTATACATTCAAGAAGCTGCTGGACACAGCAGCATATTTGAAGAATGTTGCTCAGGAATTGGGATGTACCAGAGACAGATTCCAGAGGCGGCAATAATTCAACCTCGTTTGAGTATCTTTATTTTGTACACAGCTGCATATTATCTACTCCATACCACCCTGCATTCTTTAGGGTGCGGAGGAGGGTTCTCTGTGTTAGACCCCTGCTCAGTGTTTGGGAGTGTACAGAAAATGAGCAGATAAGAGACATTACAGAAAGAAAGGATGGTCAAGGTGTTGACAGTGGAGTTTTGTTGTGGAAAGTTGGATCAACTGTCCTGTCCTCTGTTGCAGAGTTTATGTGAACTGCTAGATAAGTTATTTTGTCAGGAATTCACAGGTAGCTGTTTGTTCCTTATGAAGACCTGGTTTGGGATTTGGAGACCTGAGCATTCACACCTCCAACTGTATTAACTGAGCAGCGAGCTTTGAAAAAACACTTCATTGTAGAAAATCAAGGATTCTTAAAAATCCAACCTTTGGCATCTCGGATTGGGTGACTGAGTTCAGCAGACTTAGGAGTTTCATTCTTTACGTGCTGTGGTTTCCCTGTATTTCAAGAGAAGGGAAATCTTGCTTGGAAGTGTTGTTGAAGTTAATTTATTGATGTTTGGGCTGCACTGAAATGCTATAGAGAAAATGCTTGCAGAGAGAAGGCAGTGAGAAAATCCATAGTCAGTGCAAATTTCTTTGAACTGTGCGATTACTAAGGGCTCAGGCTGACCAAAGAGGACAAAACAAAAAGTTTGTTTACTGAACGGACAAAACAAAAAGTTTGTTTACTGAACATCATAGACACTGATGCACTGAGTAAGGTGATGCTTTTAAGAAAGGAATATAGTTGTGTTAGGTGACATCTGATAGATTCTGACCATAGATTGATACTAGAGATACGTATATTTTAATGTGAGTAAGGTAGTGAGCTTTCATGGTTCTTGCTCCCGTAATCATTTGGGCTAAATCCTTCACATGCAATGTGTTCTTCCCCTCTACAGGATTTACAACAGATGAGTGGATTTGGTAGCTCTAGGTTCGGAAAATGGAGACATAATGGAGAAGGGGTATACGAAACTTTAACTATTGGCAAAAGCGTTGCTCACTCATACAGAAACAATATTATTAACATTAAAATTATTAAGGTACTGTGAGCAGTTCAGAAAACTCAAGCAGGGTGTTGCTAGTGACTCAGGATATAAGGATGTGAGAGGGGAAATTATTGCATGGACAGAAATTGTAAAGGTGGCTCAGAAAGGCTGATAGAGAGAATCTGAAAGAAAGGCATCACTGCATAAAATGTAATCTGTAATCTCCCTCTTCAAATACAAGAAGAAATTTCATGAATTGAAGAGGAGGAATAAAATTGAACTGCTTTTTCATACACTGTGTAATGAGATTATGGAGAATTTTTTTATTGAATGTTCTTGAGGCTACCTCATATCCAGATTTATCAATTAAAGCTTTGAATTTTATCTTAAACTTTCTAGTACAGGTATTTTAACTACTTCAGATTCAAATGTGGCTGTCAAGGATCTTAAATCTTAGCTCCCTTTCCCTGAAGCATCACTTAAGCGTCTGGTTTGAACTTAGTCCTCCAGTTTTCTGTATATCTAGTCCTAATGGTTATCGACATGTTTTCCTCAGTGTAGCATTTTGACGATTTTAATGCAGTGAAGTAAGAGCATTTTGAATTCAGTGTGAAGCATAGAGACAAGCTCATTAGTTTCACTGTTTCAGAAAACATGTGTAAACCCAACATGTATAAACCCTGCTTGAAAAGTTTTCTGTGGCTTATTGTCATTTACTAAGTTTAGAAGTGAGATGTGTGCCAAGTAAAAATTGTGAGGCAGCATCACAGAAGCTTTGGAATTGTGTATCAGAGGTGTGTGCAGGTAATGGCCTGATTTCTACCACTTGAAGTTACTTGTTCTAGTTTGGAATTAATTTTTAAATATGAATAGAAGAAGTGACTGGAGCCTCTGACATATTAGGAAAAAATGATTCCACCTCACCTGCCAGGTTTGTTCTGAGAATGTGATTTGAATAAGTTAACAGGGGGAGGATGGATGGATTTACTTGATGGAATTTTTATCTTCTTTTGGTTTTAATGCTTAAATATTTGTAAAAAATTTTAGGCTTAATCTATGATTTGCTTTTTATGGGAGTTCCTCTTTTTGTTGCTCATTTGTCACCCTGCAGTGAATTTCATGTTTGTGTTAGTTCTTTCTGTTGTGATTGCTTTATTTGGAGCTTCTAGGAGACTGTCTCTAGAAGTCACCCCGTTTTCGGTTGGAGACCTGGGTACAACTTTTTTATTGCAGTTAAACTTAGAACCTGGACACAAGAGACCGTGATGTTTCTTGCATTTGTGCATGGGATATCAGGTGTAGATTTTGTCTTGCCAGTTGGCAGTCAGGAGAGTCTCCTGCAGGTAGAAATTAGTGGTCTTGTACTCCATTGCAGTGAGTTTTATACATGCAAGTCCATTCTTCCAAATTTTTTCACATTGAGACATTTCACTAGCATGTATTGTTGGCAGCTATCAGTTCATATGACGTCCCCATATTACTTAAAATTTGTCTTTTATTTCACATTTTTATCAAAATACTATTGATCCTGTTCCACATTTTATTTGTATCATCCCACTGTCATCACTGACAAAATCCAGCTGAAGAAAAATATTAATTAGAAAAAGGTTTTTAAAAATATACTGCAAAGGTAAGATGAAACAACAAAGAAAGTTCTAAAAAAAATTATAACTACATTTTTTTTTCTTACCTCAGGTCAGATTTGGTCTTCCCCCTTCTGCCACTTCCTGGTGCCAGATTCTTTTTGGGAGGCAATGTTTCTTGTCTTGACTGACAAGAGGTGCTGTCTCTGGTAGGATAAATTATCTTCTTTGCTTTCTTTCTTTTTGTCTTTGATCTCTTATCCTTTACCCTCTTACTTGGTTGTCACTATTCTTTCTTCCCCTTGCTGTGCTCTCCCTCTCCTACTTTCCTCCTTTGAGTGCTCTGGGGTGGTGTTTTCAACAACCCCTTGGGAAGCTGTAGACCCATGTTGGGTGCAAGTGCAGTAGAAATTTAATGCCTGCCTCTGTAAGCCTCTTTGGAAAGCAAAGCTCTGGTGTTTCTTGGTGCACAACTTGCCCTCACTTATTTCAGAAAACAGCTGTTGCTGGAAGGGTTTTTAGGCAGCCAGATACAGAGATGGATTTGTGTTTTGGTTTTGGTTGTCAGCTGATGAGATGAGGTGCCTTTAGTAGTGAAAGTTTTACTAGGTTGTGACTGATGTATTCTTTAATTATTTCTTGAGCAGAGTCATTGTTTACAAAACTGTTCAGTAACAGTTGATTCCTAGTGTAATGCTATTTACTATTAGCTTATTGATGCTAAAGCAGTCGGTATTCTTGACTGAAGGTGATTTCTAATGGATCATTCAATGAGACTGTATTTACTCTAAAAATTTGAAAGGGTGAGGTGAAATCTATGTATGAACAGTGTAGAAATCAGCATAAATTAATGTGACATATAAAAATATCAATATTCATATTAGGGTTGTAATTTTAAACCAGTTTCCCGGCCAATTTTCAGACCAACAGAGTTGCTTTCCGGCTGCTTGATGGTATGGGAGGAACTTCATGGCAGCTTCTGGAAATAAACACCTGGGTATGTGCCTAGAACAACACTAGAATTGCTTGGCAGATGAATAGCGGCATCCTGGAGGTGGCTGGTTGGAGAGCAGTGCTGTGAGCTGTTAAGCAGGTGATACTCTGGGTACTTGATAGGTATCTCAAGTATCCTAGCTCCAGCAGCAGTAGATCATACATGATTTTCAAGGTCAGAAATGCAGTCATGTAAAGACCTCTTGTGTGATTGTCAGTAACTTCCGTCTTTATCTCCAAATAAATGATTCTGGTAAGAATCAACATTCAATTTTTACTGGAAATATATTTTTGCATATTTACCTCTGTGTGTGTGTATTAGCTGTACATGCTCAGAAATTATTGTTCACCTGGAATCAATTTTAAACTGCCGTGAGTCTTGATTATAAACCCTTGTCAGTTGGACTTTTCTTTTATGATAGAATGAAATTAACTCTGAAGAAATCTGTGGTTTGGGCACAAAGGCTTCTCTGTGCTCGGGATACCATCACATCACTTCTACTCAACAAAGCAAATGTTTGAATTATTGCAAATATTTGCATATGCTTTTAACGTAGGCAGTAATGCTGAGATGTGCCTGACAGAAATGGTGTTTAGCGTACAGCTGTTATGTGTATATCAGTATGCAAGCTGAGGTGTGGGTTATCTCTGCAAGTAGAAAATCTCTGTAGTGAGAAGCAACTTTTGATCCACCGATGAAGTGGGTCTGTGAGAGCAATTTCACCAAGAGTAATAGTGCTGGAGCATACGTCACATCTGGACTGACATAATTATGACACTGCAGCTTCCAAAGTTTCTTCTGACTTTGTCTTTACTTTCTGAGAGTAAATAAGGCCACTAACTTGAGCCCCTGAATTATTGGTAGTATTACTTTTCCCATGTCCACAGCAGACTCTCTAAAACTAGTTGTGGAAAAGGAACTAAGTTTGGGAAAGAGATTTCAGGATGCCCTTGAAGAAAGACATCTAAGCTTCGCAAAAGTAAGCTGTAGAGAATGCAGAGCTTTTTATGTCATGACTAAGCTTTTTTCAGTCTAGATGTACTCATATGATTTTAATTCCATACCTGTTTCCTGCTTTCATTTGTACTCTTCTGATAAGATGAAAATGTCAGTGTAGTTTGATCTCTGACTGTGCAGGTGGAAGTCAGTTATTTCTGCTGTTAGCCACAACCTGTTGATAACATTAATTAGATACCTTGCAGGAATAAGAAGATGGAGTAGAAACTTCGAAGTGTCTTGACTCAGGAGTAGGGCAGACACGTTTTCCAGCTCTCTTCTCCCTTGGTTATTGTAAATTTTAGAAAATTCCAAAGACAAATAAAAGCCTATTTGCCCTCTTGAGTTCAGAAAGAATGGACACCATGATCTGCAGGTATCTTTCCCGAGGTTGTTTGCCATAAGGCCTCTGAAATACCAGGCAGGATCTGACAACACACAGTGTTCCTTATTCTGAAAGAGTTCTGCGTTAAGCAGAGAAAACAGCTTGAGATTTTTGCTGTAGAAGATACACAAATATCTTCTTTGTAAATGAAGATAAACAAGTAAAGATTCGTTAGAATATAAACCTGTCTTCACAGTGTAGATAACTGAGTAGTTGACTGTTATTAGTCAAATTTGTACTGGTAGACATTGCTATTGATAGTGTTCTTGTGCTGTTCCTAATTGCTGTCTGAAGTTTATTTAGAATCAAAGAATCTGCAAGATGCAAACTCTCAAGTTTAACTCATGTCACATTTAAAAAAAAAAAGTCTAAATGGAGGATATTAATAAGTTTTGCGTTATCTCATAGTTTGTTAGAATGTTAGCCTGCTCTTAACTATTGGAGCCATTTACTGGGAGATGTCATTCTTACTGTGCCTCAAGGCTCAGTTAATATTTTGTTCCTGGAAGCATCAGGAATTAAAAGGAAAATGACCAGAAAGTGAAGGAATGGATTGTTGGGAATTGCATGCCAGAATACATTTACTTAGCCAGGAATTAAGTACTTCAAGGTGATAATTGAATGAGGTGCAGGACTCCAGGCTCTAACTTTGAGAAGTACCATGATGTATCTCTTCAGAGGAAGAATTTAAAGTCATCTGCTGATGAACACTCTCGTGATGCTTGCACTAAATGTTGCGCTGAGCTTCTTCCAAACCTATTCATTCCTTCCTTCAAAAATTACCACTTTTCAAGAAAGCAGACACTTTCTTAGCTTGTGTAATAGGACATAGCATTAAATGTCCCTAATCATTAAGATGACATTGCCTGCGTGTTCTTTCACAGTGCTGAGTGTTTGGTGATCTTGGCAGTGTATAGAAAATTTAAAAGTCCATGCTGTAGTTTGTTGTAGTTAGTTGAAAAACTCTAGAGAAGCTGCTGGGCCTCAGGAATATCTCAGAAATTAGAAACTGCAGAGGAAACCTGATGACCTATATTCGGGATGGAGCAAGCCTTAGGAATTAAAGAAGACTAAAGAAGTTGTGTGTAAATAATTGAGTCCTTTTGTTTTCCTCCTGCAGCAATTGTAGGCATCTTCTAATTGTACACAAGAAAAAATGATTCACTCTTGAGTGTACCATAGGCTCTGAGTTACAATATTTGGGTCTGTTGCCTATACTAAAAGATGTCTGCAAATAAAAAAAACCCCTTACAAACCTCTTAGCTGTAAAATACATTTTATGTGGGCAGCGTTTCAGATCCATTGCCGTACCTCTTTTGTCCTGGAAAATTTTATAGTCTTGACAGAACCATAAACTTCGGGAAGGTAAAAAGTGCTGAGTTGGTTCTGAGTTTGACTGCTCTGCTGAGAGGTGTGTCAGTGAAGTAACGTAGCTGCCAACTCTACCACATGCAGAAGAACCTGGAAGGAAAGTAGCTAATACTTATTGTGTCTTGTAATAGCTGGTGTGTTGCAGCAGTCAATAGAGAGCTCAGAAAATCTGTTAAAATAACAGCTGTCTTGAAGCTGTATCAGGACCGTGGACATCTGTTCAGCTGAATGAGCTGAAGGTGTGTTTTCATCCATGCATCCCAGTGACATCACCTGGAAGACTGTCAAGGGAAATGAAAGGAGTACCACGCTCATACCCAACTTCATTTTACAGATATATGTAGACTAGGAGACTTACAGTACTTGTGGTTGCGTGTTTTACACACATCAAACTTTAGAATGCAACACAGTGTGCAGTGAGGCAGTCTTAAAAAACAATTTATGTGTTAAAAGAAGGTATGAATTACAGAAGATACAAGTTTGAGGATTAGTGATTTTGCTTATAAACATTTGAGAGCTTGAAGAAGCTCAACAGTTTAGTGGGTGGAAACCACCTTTCTGTGTGGAATTCAAGCAGAGTCCAATGGGCAGTGGAAAACAGAGCTTATAAGTTAGTCTGAAAATGTAAAAGAAAACCTTGTGCTTCCAAGAAGCAGAAATTGAGATAAAACAGCTAAAATACATCTCATGTCCACCTTCCCCTGCTTCATTATCTGGCTTTTCCTCACTAGTATCTTTTTATTAGTTTTTTTTTTAATAGATAATTTTAAAACTTTTTCAGCAAAGATCTGTCAGATTTGTTTGTTATGCATAATTTTTTCTTTATCCTTAAAATACTGTTTCATGTACTTTGTAACTGTAGCATGGCAGCTGAGCTTATAGTAGGAAGTAGTGAGGCCTAAGGGGTGTTTGACTATCCCTCTCCTTTTTTCCTAAATCATGAAGTGAGGTATGTTTTATCTGTTTGGATAATAAACTGTATTATTTACACCCGGTTTCTTTTGTGGTTCAGCAAATAAAGTAAAATATCTGAGTCTTGTTTAAGAAAATGAGCTAATTACATTAAAAGTACTTAAGTACTGAAGACTCATGAGCTATGATATGCAAATTAGTGATGGGTTTTAGTGTTTAGTGGTAGATTGGAAGCTCTTTAGAAAAATTATGTGATGTGTTATTTTCAGATAGAGTGCTTAGTAAATTACTCTTAAGAGTAAGTTGGATACATATGTGAGATCATCAGGACTGTCAGGGAAGTGTTCTAGAATGTAATACTTTGATCATCTGGTTCTTTATGCATGTGCAGTTTAAGGGGACAAGAAAAAACTGCAGGGGATAAAGCTCAATGAAACTCTTCCTAATGAGGAAAACAAGGGGAAAGGTAAGGCATTTGGTATGGCTGGCAAATATTTGGGTTACCAATACAGGGAACAATATGAGCAATATATAAGGAGCCCTGCCAAGAAGAGCTTCATCATGCTGGTGGATGAGAGGCTGGATGTGATCTGAGAGCCCAGAAAGCCAGTTGTATCCTGGGTTGCATCCAAAGCAGCGTGGGCAGCAGGGCGAGGGAGGGGATTCTGCCCCTCTGCTCTGCTCTGCTCTGGTGAGACCCCACCTGGAACACTGCATCCAGCTCTGGGGTCCCAGCACAGGAAGGACATGGACCTGCTGGAGTGAGTCCAGAGGAGGCTACCAGGTTGATTAGAGGGATGGAGCACCTCTCCTATGAGGAAAGGCTGACAGAACTGGAATTTTTCAGCCTGGAAAAGAGAAGGCTTTAGCAGTACCCTAATTATGGCCTTCCAATACCTGAAGGCCTACAAGAGAGCCTGCAAGAGAGCTGGAGAGGGACTTTTTACAAGCGCATGTAGTGACAGACCAAGGGAGAATGCCTTCAAACTGAAGGAGAATGGGTTTGGATTAGATGTTAAAAAAAAATTATTTTGAAGATGGTGAGGCACTGGACCAGGTTGTCCAGAGAAGCTGTGGATGCCCCATCCCTGGAAGTGTTTAAGGCCAGTTTGGATGGGGCTTGGAGCAACCTGGTCTCGTGAAAGATGTCCCTGCCTGCACCAGGGATGTTGGATCTAGGTGATCTGTAAGGTCTCTTCCAACCCAGACCATTCTATGATTGTTTGAATTAGGAAAGAAGTCTATGCCATGAAGAGTTGGAAAGAAGAGGAGGGAGGAACGGAACAAACTCAAAGCCTGATCGAAGTAGACATGAAACCTTCTTTGCTTTAGGTTACTGTATTTCCCACAGTGCTCTTCAGGTGTAGCCTTCCCATCATAAGTAATTGTAGTTTCTGGAGACATGTCATCAGCCTGAGAAGCAGTTCTGTGTAACAAAGAGTGGGAGGAAAAGTTGCCAAGGTAGTCTGTTTATGTTCAGAGTAAGAGCAATACTTTGGGAAAGCCCAGGATAGAATATTGCAGCTACTTAAATGAATATATTGTAGCATGTTAACTTCCTATTGCCCCTGTGTGTTGCGTTCAGAGAGACTTAATTATTTTTACAAGTTACTAGACCTCTTGTGGTGTTAAGGAAAGATAAAATCTTTTTATGATATGGTGATTTTGAAAGTGGTCTTAAAGTTTGAAGGTGTTTTTGTGCTCCTCTCTCCTCTCCCAACCTGAGTTGCCTGGGAGGAATCTAGTTGTGACTGCCTTATATTAGGCATTGCCGCTTTCTTTAATGACGAGAAGAACCACTTGATTTTATATCCCTCCCTCTTCCACCTGCTTTCTAGATGTGTTTTCATGACCTGAAAAGTGTGTATTTCCAGACCACTTGATGCAAGTCTTTTAAGTCTGAGCTATTATGAGACACGTAATCACAAAGCATTACTACTAGAGCTGAAGCACTTGCTGCATGCAGACTTTTTGTGTCTCTCATTTCCAGCTCTTTGGTTTCCCAGCCAGTATTGCCTACTTTCTGTGTTGTTACCTATGATAAATCTTGCCTTCTCCACATGCCCATCTTCCCAGGGTGGGAAAAGCTTGCCATGTTTTCTTATTTGGGTAATGTTTAAAAGGATCAGGAGTAAGTTTAATAGTGCAGAAGGAGGTAGAGCTGAGTGTGTATTCCTTACACCAGAGCTATGTCTAAGGTGTACCTGAATAGTTAATTTCGGATAAGCTTCTCTTAGCCTCTGCCAGGTGGTGTGGGGTTTTTTTCTTATCTGCCTGAAACAGTGGCTCATAGAAAAAGCATTCTTCAAGCATGTTTACTTCTATGTTCAACTGCTCTGTACTACTCAGTTGTCTCCCAAGCCTGATGGGACATGTGTCGTATTCTCCTTGTGTGTTCTCCCCTTTTTATGCCACTCTTGCTAAATAACAGTAATTCAAAATGCACATGGGTTTATTTTCTGAGAAAACTGTATCTTAATTCTTTTAGGGCTCAACAGAGAAGTACCATTTCTTTTGTTTAATTTCTTTTTAGGATTTTAGTGTTTTCTTCATGTCTCTTACACCTGTAAAACTCACTTGTGTGTGATGTTTCCCCCAGCTCAACTCTCTTTTGGCTGGTGCTTGCCTGAGCAGTGTATTTCTGTTGTCTCCTCCTGAAACAAGCTCAGGAATGTGGTCCTGTCCTAATGGGTGAGAAACTTAGCCATTGATTTTTCTAGATAGAGGATGTAGCTTAGTACTGTTACTGTTATTTTCTTGCTCTGGAGCTGTTTGTAGCTTTCTCGGTTTAAGTATTTTTCTGTTAATAGAATTCACATTCTGTTTGCCATTTTCCAGATTAACAGAGTTGTTAAATAAAATCATGTCTGGTGCCAGTTCCTTTGCCGCATTACAGTATTCCTGTGCTCCATTGCAATCTGTTTATTCTTAATGTATTTACAGTACTTTAGCAGGTTTTTGTGTTGTGATGGTTTTGATGGTCAAATTAAATTACATTAATTGAATGATAAGAGATGTGAGATAGTATCAAATATTAAAATGGAAATCCAAATCAACTTCATCAGAAATCCTGCATGATTTCTGCATAGCATTGGGCATGTTTTGCAAGCGCTTACTAATCACTTGTTCCTGATGCCCTAGATGAGTGAAACTGTTGTGCGTATGACTTCCACAACCTGGGATGTGAAAGCAAAAATGGAAAAACTTTTTGCGGTAGGGTGGCTGATGCTCTGGATCAAGTCTGAAACTTGTTGGGCCAGCTGTACTGTTCGATTTTTTGTTTTTACACCAGGGAAATGATTGTCCCCCTGTCCTCGAGTACTGCATTCAGTTGTCTCTTCAGTTTAAAAAGGACTTTGGGGTGCTGGCATGTGTCCAGAGGAGGGCAGCAAGGCTTGCAAAAATATGGAATGACTGAGGGAACTGGGTTTGTTTAGTCTTGAGGAGGCTCAGGGGGGTCATCTTCACTCTCTACAGCTACCTGAAAAGAGGTTGCAGCAAGATGAAGGTCAGTCTCTTTCAACGTGCCTGCAGTGAGAGGACGAGAGGAAATGGCCTGCTGCTGAGACAGGGAAGATTCAGATTAGGTATTAAAAAAAAATTTTAGGGTGGTCAGGAATTGGAATAATTTGCCCAGGGGTGTAGTGTATCCAAGAGACATCTGGATCTGCCACTGGGTGATACAGTTTAGTTGTTTAGGGATTACGGTGGTATTGCTGGGTGGACAGTTGGATTCGATGATCTTAAAGGTCTTTTCCAACCTTGATGGTTCTGTGATTCTAAGTATCAGGCTCTGTGTGAGTGGGCTTCATGAAAATTATTGAGAACAGAGAGGTGAGGTGTCTGTCTCTACTCCAGACTCCAGAGAAGAAGGAGGAATGCATTGAAGAAAACAAAAGCCTTTTGTAGGCCCAATTCCCTCCCTTTCCTCCTCCCTTTTTTTTCCCATTTCCGAGTCAACATCTCTGTCTGCAACTTTATTCCTACTAGTTCTTTTTAGTCTGGTTACTTCTTTTTCCCCTTTGCTCTAAGAAGATCCTGCATGTTGGGCTATGTTGCACGCAGGCTGCGTGAGGGGACAGAGTGGTTTTGGGTTTTGTAAGGGTATAGTGTGTGAATTTTCTGTTCGGTACTTGTAGCTGCAAGGGTGATGAAGTAGATTCTATGTTGTAGGTGTCTTTAATGTTTGTTTTCACAGTCTGCTTTAGTAAACATGAGGAAAAGTAAACAGAAATGAACATTCTTAGATTTGTTTGATTTTTCTGGTGAAATGTTCACAGAAACAGCAGAAGTTCTTAGAATTTGACCTCTCAAACCTGACAGTAGTCTGCATTAAGAAATTAGTGTATTAAAGTAAGAAATACTTGGCATTTCTTCTTTATTAAGTATTATCAAATGGCATATATTTTCCTATCTTCAGTATTGGAAACAACTGAATGGCTTAAGTAGAATGTCTTAAGGTTTGGACTTGCTGTGTGGTTTGTAGACTGCAGATGAGATAGTTAATGTCAAGCAAATTTATTTAAAACTGAACAAACCCAGAACAATCCTCTAAAAGAGCATCTTACACTAAAATGTATCAGATGCATTTTAAAAGTACTGTTACTTATGATCTTCAAAATATATAAATAAAATCCAATATACAGGTTGCAACCTTTTGTACCACAAAGGAGGCAGCACAACTTTTTAAGTTTCATTTGCGTGCTTAAGTTGGGGTTTTTGAAAGGTCGAAACCCTGAAGTTCGTCCAGTGCCTTGAAATTCAGTGGTACTCTTGCATGTAATACTTTTAGTCTTTAGAAGGGTGAATCCTGTCAGTAATTTTTGTAAGTTAGGAAGAATTTCTGAAGTAACTGGCATTTTCTTTCTGAAGAAGAAACCATTGATGGGCTAATTTTGTGTTTCTGTTATACATTAAAGAAATACAATGATCCTCACTCTGAGCACTGATGAACTGAAAACAATTCCTAAATTGGCAGGAAGGTTGTTTTTTGGATATTCAGCTGCTGACAGGAGAGCTAAATGCTGATAACTACTCATGAAACTAGTGTCTTCCAATGTATTGCTAAAAGAAAGGAATTAATTTAATTCTCAGGAATAGCAGAATGACTAAATATTCTTCTCTGCAGCTAATTGTTGTTTTCACTGTTTGAATACTTCAGATGTTAGCTTCATATGTATTTAAAATGTTTTCTAATGACTGGTATTTTCTTTGAATGTACTGTTTAATTTTTAGAAATTTCAAAGTATTGGTAAAGTTCAAGGCCTCATTTTGAGGCTGAAACCAATTTCAGCATCTCTATATAGCTCGTATTTGACCATATGCTCTTTATAAGACAAAAAAATGCTGAGTTTCGTACAGTTTCTTTGGTAATTTTTTGTCTGGCTCTCACATGACTGGGCTTTTAATATTATTATTCTGGTTGCCCTCAGTTTCTGAGGACACCAAGTAGGGGAAAAAAACCTTTGCGTTTTTTACAAATATGTGTCTATCCAAGGTAGTAATGGCTTGGGACATTAAAGACACATTCATTGATGTTACTTCATAGCTTTGCTTGTAATTGTAAATACAAATTAATCCTGAGGTATATAGTACTTGAACCTCGTGGGTTTTTTCCGTGTTATTCTCTCCATTATGAACTCAGATTGTATGCTGTCTTTGGTGTATCTATTAAACCCAGGACCAGTTGCATTCATTTTAGTTAATTTCTAGCAAAACCAATTCAGTGTCATAAAATCAAATTCTCTTTGGCTATCAGGATCAAAATATGAAAGATGTTGGGGCAGATAATTGTTTTGACTTTTTTTTTTTTCCTAGAATCACTCAACAAATCATTCAAATCATTCAACATGCTATGTGTAAAATGCTGAAGTAATTGATCTGGATTAAAAGAACATGTGGGCTTGAGAAAAATGTAGTAAGATTTTTGTATTGAAGGGGTAAAACATACTTTATTGTGGGACTGTTAGGTATGTCCTGACTCACTTCACTCGAAGTGTGAAGCTGGAGAGACTGAGAGTTGATACTGCAAGGGGATACTTCTGAAGAAACTTTGTACTTCTGAAGAACCTGATGTTTAATAGTTAAAGGTGAACCAAAGTTCCTTATGCTTTTAGCACGATGCTGTCCTCTGGTGGAAGAATGTTGCACTAAAAGAGCATTTTACACTGAAAAGAAAAATTTTAATTGGATGTGATCTGTTATGCAGAATATGTTGGTACTTGTATAGCAGTAACAAAGTAACAAAATTTGGGGTTACCTCCAAATCGTCTATGATGTGATGTAATCTGTAACTAAAATGGATATTTCTTACTCTACGTGTTCCAAGCCAATGCTTTCCTTAAGGTTAATCAGAAGTTCTCATCGAACAACAAGTCATTTGGGGTTAATAGGATTTCATTCTATGATTCTTTTAAAAGTCAATAGTAACAATTCTTGCAAGTCAGAAATGTATCTGAATAGTTGTCACAGATTGTTCATGCTTTTCTTTTGGTTGGTTCTGTGCTTTTGTTCCTTGCTTTAAAGCGAACCTCTCCAGACTATGGGGTTTTTTCTCAAAAGTAGTGGTTAATGTGGATGCATCCTGTTTAATCTGACAGTCTCAAATCTATAACATACCTGCCATACTTGGAAATGTAAGGTAAATGCAGGGAAATGTTGGATAGACACATACTGAAAAACATGCTCTGCTAAATAAAATATGTTATCTTTGGGTGTTTGAGGTTTGTGCAGAATGAACTTTTGGGATTTCAGTTGATGTAAAGATTAAAATCAAAAGCTTTTGTTACAGTAGAAAGAATAAGGTGGGAGGAAATTATTTGGTTGTTTCAGTTTCTAGATTGCATGTTGGGTAGGTAGTTGAGATTTTGGCAGCCAAGTAATAGGTTTGAAGAGGAACAGGAAGAACTGTCAGGCCTGAGTTTACTCAGACTGTTTTAAAAAGGGAAAAATCAGTAATATTATTTCTGGAAAAGAGATCCTGCTGGATTCAGGGGGCGGTCTAGGGATTTAAGCGTGCGTTTAACTCCTAAATTTTGATTCAATAATTTTCCCTTTTGCAGTTTTTGTTCTCTGCTATAGAAGAGAACATAAGAGTAACCTGGTACATCCCTTGCTGCCAGCCTGTTCCTCAAAGGGAAGGATGTGGTAGTTGTTGTAAAATACCAGCTTCAAGAGATGTAGAAAGAACTCTGTCTCTAGAACATTGCTATTCTCTTGGTCTAACTTCACCAGCCATAAGGATGTGTTATGCTAATAATAGTTTTTCTGTTTGAATCAGATTGTAGATGTTCTAATAATTGATCATAAGTAACGATTTTGTCTGTTATTTGAAGACCTGGTAGATTTTCACTGCAAATATTGTAGAGTTTTAAATACAAACATTGTTGTGATTTATGTTGATGGCTGAATTTCCCCACAGTTAATATCACATCATATATGGAGGTTGCAGTTTGGAATAATACGGAGAAGTATTGATGTGAAGAAAACATGTAAATGAGAGCTTCTTAAAAATGTCTGTCTTCAAGTAGGAATGATGTAAATGTTTGAGAGAACACATGACAGGAGTTTGTTGCAAAGAGTCTTACATCTGCATTAAATCAGTTGTTCTGATCTTAAATGAAAAGAGTGGGAAAAATACTACTTTCTGGAGAAGCATGGGTTAGTACTTCATTTGGAAAGCTGTTAGTGTCTGACATAAATTCTAGGTTAAACTAATCTGTTTAATTCAGTGTGATGTCTAACTTGCTGATCAGCTGTTTTCTAGAAAGTTTAGTAGGCAACAAAAAGACTTGCAGTGCTGCCAGTAGCTGCTAAGTGTAGTGTGTACCGCATCAATTGTTGGTGCAGTCTGCATGCTGCATAGGTAGACTTTTGTGGGTCTCTGTGTGGGAGGAAAAAAGCAAACAAACCAACTGGAGCAGTGAAATTCAGTCCACAGAGTTAGCAAGCGTTCCCAGAAGTTAGCCTGTAGTCAGTGTCCAAATCATCAGATTGTTAAAAATCTTTCAGAGTTTATGGATGAAACTTCAGGGAAAAGAAAATTAGGTGAGAAACATCTTTTTTTTCCTTTTTCCTTTTTTAAGCCAACCAAACCAGCTTTGAAGATGGTAACATGTCGATCCTCAAAACATAGTTCGGTTATTAGCAAAGATTCTGGAGTTATTTTCTTTTAATATGATGTTCCAAGCAGAGTGATGCTTGCGAGTAGATATGCAGTGAGGTGAATAAAAAATAGGTTCAGTATTCATGTAAACACTATGTTTAGACCTTAGAAGCTATTAGTGCTTCAAGCTGTCCTGGTAGATGAAGAAACTAAAGGCAAAAGTGATGCAGTAATTTTGCTCACTGTTCATCTAAATGTAGTGATGCAATTGTTTGAACAAGTAGGGGAGATTCAAAAGAAATTGCTTATCAATGTGTTTCTGAATTACTTGTAGTAAAGCTTCTGTTCAGATGCTATAGAGTGGAGTAGTAAAAAAAAAGGCAAAAAAATTCTGTAACTCACACCAATCCTCTAACAACTAGGCTTAAAAAGTAGGGATTTGGCTAATGTGACTCTTGTTCTGGCAGTTTGCTCTAAAATTGTCTGTGCTTTTACCAAACTATGAAGAAGAAATCTTAACTGTTGCCAAAAGAGGATGTTGATCCATGCCTTGGTTGTACACGCTGGTTTCTTTCATGAAGGCCCTTAATTTGCTGCTGCAGTTGAAAGACGTTTGTGTTAGCCTTCACAGATTACAAGGCGATGTCACTTCTGCGCTTAACTAGGCAACCCAGAGAGAACTGAAACCATACAGAGAAAAATGAGAACTTCTTGAAGATATAAAGCCTTTCTCAGACACACATGCAGTGTGACTACTTTACATAGCAAAGAATGAGCTTAAGGGAGAAATAGAATGGAGAGAACTGATGCAGCCTAAATTAAAAAAACATGGAAAAAGTCCTAATTTCTACCCCACATGAAATGTCAGGGATGGCTATGGTGTTATTCAGAATTAACATATCAGGAAGTGTTGAATTAAAGGCTGGAAAGCTAGTACATTTTTGCCAGTGGTTGATTTGGTTGTTTTTCTTTCCTCTCAATCAGCCATTATACAATTTACCTTTTTAAAGTGGCACGATTCCTGACTGAACAATCAAAATACCAGTCAATACTAAAGGGTAAAGGTGTTTGTAGGAAGGTTCAGCCAAAGAGCTTTTGTAACTTAACCCATGATTATTTCAGGTGCTTGAGTCTGCTTCACTTCAAGAATTCAGGATTCTAATTTTAAGAGAGTGGTGTCTTTTAAAGACACAAATGCATTTAAAAATCTAGTCTCGTGTCTTGAGACGTGGTTGGCTCTTTTTAGTAATTGAGAGTCAATAGCAACAAATCTTCCTCAAAAAAATAAGTGCATTTGTTGTTGTCTTAAAGCAATTTTGTTTGTTTACAGGTGTCAGCTGTGATGCATGTTTAAAAGGAAATTTTCGAGGTCGCCGATACAAGTGTTTAATTTGCTACGATTACGATCTGTGTGCAACTTGTTATGAAAGTGGTGCAACTACAACAAGGCATACAACTGACCATCCAATGCAGTGCATACTAACAAGAGTAGATTTTGGTAAGTGATAATTTCAAACTCCAGTAATTTGTTGCTATATTGTGTCTACAAACATAATGTTGATTTTCATGTTTCTACTTATTAATTACTTCCCCCATTAGTGCACTAAAAGTAAGGGCCAAGTTCTTGTGTTCTTAAAAGCAGGCATGTTTTCTTTGATAGATGAACTGATTTTTTTGGTTTGGTTTGGTTTTTTGGGGTTTTTTTTTTTTGGTTTGGTTTGGGGGTATTTTGGGGTTTTTGGGGGGGTTTTTTTGACTGCTGCATATGTATTTCTGATTTTGTTATTTTGGTCTGATATCAGCAGATTATCAGACTAATAAATATAC
Organism: Falcunculus frontatus; assembly: GCA_013398115.1. Taxonomy (NCBI): domain Eukaryota; kingdom Metazoa; phylum Chordata; class Aves; order Passeriformes; genus Falcunculus; species Falcunculus frontatus. The sequence goes on from VZRV01003376.1 coordinate 137,759, forward strand.
TTAATAACAGTGACTACTATTAAAAGTGCCATAGTCTACAGGCAGAAAAAAAAATCCTGGTGAGATTTTGTAGGAAGGTTGTTCATTGATGGCTTATGTGAAACTGCAAGTACAGGAAAGGTGGTGATGGGCTGCATTGAGTACGAGAGATTAGTGGTAAGGACTAGCGTGTAGTCTTTTCAGAATTCCTTTGTAGATCTACTAATCTAAGAACTATTTCTAACTGTAAAGCCTTGTCAGTATTTGGAATAAATAATAATTATGTCCTATCCAGTTTGATGTTTCTGCTGCATCATACTTGAAATAGGTTGTAACTTGTGAGAAATGATTTTGTGACAATCCACTGCTCTACTATGTTGCTGATCCTGGACATGTATTTTCTTTTGATGTCAAACATGTGGGATTAGCATTTCAGTATTTTTTCCTAGTGACTGCAGCTGTAATCTTCATTTTTTTAATCCTTTAAATATGGTAATTTCTCAAGAGCTGAAGTCCTAACTTCTTTACCTTTTTGATTAGAACAGAAGTAAAATTTATACTTCATTGGTTTAAAGTTTAGAGAATAGCTATGTATAGAAATATGCAGTTTCTTAAAACAACCTTTATGTGAAGCTGTCTTCAATTTTCTTTCCATTCTCAGGGCTCCTCTTGCACTGAGACTGCCTGGTCATGACTTCAGAAATCCAGACCATGGCAGTCCATGGTTTGAAAGAAAATAATTTAGTGCATTATCAAAAATACATGCCCCTGTTTTAACTTAGATGTTTCTTGTCAGGCTTTTCTTTTTTCCTCTGTGTATAGTATTGGGGATTGAGGTCACTGTTTGAAATGCATAGTTGAAACTTCTTAACCGGTTAACAACAATTATTTTTTGGCACTAAACATGGGCTAAAAGGACAGCACTGCTTTAAGTACTACGTACTAATCACAGGGGTAAGAAAACTGAAACATAGTAATAATAAATGTCAAAGATTTCCCTGTACTGCAATGAGAACTTGTTCTAAACTATACTTTTTTTTTTTTAATGCCTATAATCAGAAACTAAGAGTGACTATGAATTTTGTTTTGTTTCTTGCGACTTGGGTACTTCTCTTTTGGAAGCCTTTGATAAATGTACCTTCAGCTTAATGCCTTTTATGTGTGTATGTTGTAGAGACACAGAGGGGTTATTTTCTACTATTTGACTATGCCTGAAGAATACAGATAGGTGGAAGAAGGTTCACAGTGAAGTATTGAGATGGGTAATAGGATTTGAAGGGCAGCTTCTATATTGCTTGGTGTTTATGCTGTTTATTCTCTAAATGAGAATAAAAAACTAAGGTCTGTAAATTTTATATGGCTTGATATCCAAGCATTGCTCCCACGGAACTAGTATCAGGAAAGAAAATACTGCAGCTCAGCTCTACAGTAAGACTCCTGGTTTGATTAACTGTGCAGAACAAGAATATCACCAAATTGTGAGCCACAGCAAAGTCTGATGGCACCTAATTACTACTGACTTGTAAGCTTATAGAGTGAAGAATGAATTGGGAAAATTGATAAATAACATATTCCTTAGAGTTCAGGAAGATCTGTGGCATCATTCCTAAAATGTTTTGATTTTAGAGTTCCCTGTAGAATACACATAAAGGCATGTACCTTACAGTATTGTACAGATGCTTAAAGAAATTGGTGACTTTTCAAAGGGCCTTGTGTGGCCAAGAAGATCATGTGACTTTGAGAAACATACAAAAACTTAGGGGCTAAGAAATGTTAAATTAATTAGAAAATCAGTAATAAATGGTAGAAGTAGTCTAAAATTACCCGATTCAGGGTTGTTAGGATAGTTGTATTAGTGGATATTAAAAATCACCAACGTTAGATATTAATGGCTGAGAAGAAAATAATCTCAAGGCAACTAAATGGTATTGTTATGGTTTATCCCCAGCCAGCAGCCAAGCCCCACACAGCTACTTGCTTACTCCCCACCAGCGGAATCAGGGAGAGGAATTGAAAGGGTAAAAGCTGAAAATTCCTGGCTTGAGACGAAGACAGCTTAATAGGGAAAGCAAAAACCATGTACACAAGTAAAGTAAAACAAATTCATTCAGTGCTTGCCACAGGCAGGCAGGTGGTCAGGCATCTCTGGGGAACAGGGCCCCATCATGCCTAATGGTGATTTGGGAAGACAAACAACAACACTCCAAATGTCCCCCCTTCATATACTTTATATCCTGAGTGTGGTGTCATATGGTTCAGAATGTCCCTTTGGTCAGCTGGGGTGACCTGTCCTGGCTGTGTCTCCTCCCAGCTTCCCATGCACCCCAATTTCCTCACCACTGTAGCCATAGCAGTGCAAAAAGCAGAAAAGGCCTGGCTCTGTGTAAGGCCTGCTCAGCAATAACAAAAACATCTTGATCTTATCAGCCATGTGTTCACACAAATCCAGAAGATAGCCCCTTACTTCACACTGTGAAGAAAATTAACTCTATCCCAGCTCAAAGCAGCACAAACACGGAACTAATTAAGTCTTCAGTTGTTTCCTGGTGATGTGGGAAGTCAAATAAAAGGAGAGCATTTGTAATGTACAATAGTATGAGTGGGGAATTTTCTTAAATAAGGAAGATGTCACTAGAAACACAGACTTGGAAGGCTGTTAGTGTAGCTAGGTGTGTAAATTGTAGTTTACTTGGCTGTTGACAAACTTCAGTACTGTTATCTGTAGACAGGTTTGTTTCAAAGGTATGAAAATATTTTAATAGCAGTAAACGTACAGTTTTTTCTTACGATATGGAGGAAAGTGGACAGCTAGTGAAAAATGAGTATTTTATCAAGGAAAAGGAAGCAAAGTGGGGAATCCTTCTGTTACAAAACTGATGCAAGCACTTCAGAGGAAGTCACTGTCATTTTTCTGATTTTAAAAGTGCCCATGGGGATCACCGAGTCATTTGCCCAAAATCCATCTGCTACTGATGAAAAGGAGCCTGTACTATTAAATCACCACTCTGACCAGCACTGTCTAGATGGGCATATCTGTGGAGTTCTCTTAAGTACTCTCCCTGAAGCTGCAACCAAGTTTGTGCTGGACAGCTGACCACATGGATGATCCTTTCAGCATAGAAAAAGTCACATATTGTTTACCTCTGTGAAAGTTACGATCAGTTTTTAGAGTTCGTAGGTTCTGTAATAATGTTGCAGAATATACTGCAAGAAGATGGGACTTTTTCAGATACTCTGAAAGAGGTTTTGTTGTCAACTTGACACATTTTAATTTTTTTTCCTTGAGATTCAGACTTATATAGGAGCCAGTATGAGAACATTGAAAACAAGTAAAAAGCTCTAGTGTTTTCTGGCTGTGCATGTTCACTCTTGCACCATCTAGTTGCTGTGTTTATCTTTCAGGAGTCAGCATATTATCTAGTATTAATTTTGAAGCAAGATGAGATCCAGAACAATGGCAGTGCTGTTGTTCCTCAGCCCCCACAAGAGATACTGGAAAAAATGCTTCAACGCCACCAAGAGTGATATGCTCCTGTAAGAGGGACAGAGCTTAGTATAAAGTATGAAGTCTCATATGTAATGAGAAGTGGCTTTTAAAGCACAAAACCAATTAGTTTATTTCCGAGGGGTCAAAGAGTAGAATTGTAGTAGGCCTGTAAAGAACAGGAATGTGCTTACCAGGCAGCCGCTGTACTTTTGTGCTCTTTGTAGATCAATTTGTCAGGACAATGGAGAAGTTCACAGCAAATTTCCTAGGTTTTTTTCTCCTAAAAAAGCATTTTAAACTGTTAGGATGCTTTAGGATCTAGGCATGTGGCTTGCCCATTACCACATCATTTTGAAATGGCTATGCTGACAAAGAAAGTAATACCAATTGTTAGTAGGATTCTCTGCCAAAATCATATTTTGTTGCTTTCACTGAAGTACAGAACCTACGTTGGATCAGAAGTGCCTTTACTTGTCAGCTAAGGTGCTTGTGTGGCAGAAGACCCTGCCACTTTTTGTGCCCAATTCCTAAGCAGAGGGAGCTGATAAAATAATGGGTGCCTTAATAATGTATAATGTGGAATTGTCTGGATTCACCAGAATTCAGCTTGAGTCTTTTGTGGGTTTTTTGGTTTGTTTGGGTTTTTTTTCACACACTAGAACAAGATATGTTTGCTGAATGTCTGTCATGCTAAGTCTGAGCATCATAGTTTGTTTGGAACAGGGCTCTGGAGCAGCTTTGAGGGTAGTATGTATGGCTGCTTGGTAAGTGATACAAGTGATACCTCTAATTCTTAATTAACTTCGTTATTAAAGGACCCCTTGGTAGTCAAGAACATGACTGTTCATAAATTTTAGGATTTTTTATGTCCTTGTAAAAACAAAACAGATGGAGAAATACCCATTCAGTACCTTCAGAGCTAAAAACAGACACAAAGATTCATAAGATTGCTTGATTACCAACCTTTTTTTTTTTTTTAACTTAGGTTTTAATTTAAAGGAACATTTATCTGGTGATCTGTATTTCACATTAGAAAAGAGATTTTGATTGTAATAGGTGCAGAGACATTAAAGTTGAAGAGGAAAAAAAGAAGGGAGGTATAAACTTATGAAGGAAAAGTATTTGGATTTGACAGATATATATAACTTCTATACATTTTTTAATATTTCTTTTCCCAAAGGAACGCATATTTGCTTGGCATTCTCATGTATGTTTGATGTATATTACAAGAAAGATGTGGAAGGAGGTATGAGTGGGAGAATATGCCAGAGGTATAATCAAGAGACTGCAGAGAACTCAGAATTTTACTATATTAGTCAATAAATGTTTTGTTTTGTATCCTTTGAAAACAAGGAACAGCACAGGATTTGACAGTCTTGTCAAACCTCCCCCCCTGTGATAGAACTGTGTGTGCTGCTAAAGTTCTTGACATCTGGATTGAGCTAACACTGTATCTAAGGAAAAGATACTTCTATGTGCATGCTTATCTATTTACAACTCTCTTCAGATGAGTTGTAGCCCTGTGCCCTTTGCCCAGCTGTGAGGTTGGAGTTGGTACTGTTGCCTTACTTGAAGATACATTCATTCGTTCTCAGTGAGTTTCATAGGTAAAGGTTTTTAGGCAGTCTGATATTTAAGAGGGGTTTTGTTTGTTTGTTTGTTTTATTTTGATGTGAACAAAAAGCTTATTCATGTTTCATGTAAAATACAAAATACCTGCAGAGGATGAGAGAAAATAACATTCTCTTCTTGCATGGTTTGATAAATTTTTATCTTAAGTTTGGGGAACTTCTATGTTAGCATCTTAAAAGTGCCGACTTTTCATCAGTGGTGCAGAAGTGCTCACATTCAACACACCTAAAAGTTGAAGCCATTGTGTAACAGATACCCAGATTCTTTTTGCACTATCAAACTTTTGTGTTATATATTTGAGACATTTCCAAAACTACTTACTGCAAAGCTGTGGTTCAACTGTGGCATAAATACTGACATTTGGTGTCACCGAGGACTTCTAAATTTTGGTCTAAATTTGAGATACTGTCAAGAGTTCCGCTTCTGAAATTTCATCTTATGGCTGAAAAGTACCACGGTTGACCCTGTATGTGGGATAAGTACAGTGGTGGAAAAGTGAAAGTTTGGCAGTATCAGCAGCATCATGATGGAAGTCTTTTTTCCTAGTTAATATTAGAAAACTAAGTTACATGTGCTAATGAAAATGAAATGTAGTCTCTGTTTTTTTTATCAGTAACTGAACCTCTCCTGAATATAGCCGTTTCAATGAAAAAACAGATTAATTTAGCAGAGATTACAATGAAGTACGTTTATAAACAGAGGTTGATGTAAACAAAATTAATGATAATACTACTTTGAAGTAACCTCTATTTAATCTCTTTCTGTTTCAGACTTGTACTATGGTGGAGAAGCTTTCTCTGTAGAGCAGCCACAGTCTTTTACTTGTCCTTATTGTGGGAAAATGGGTTATACGGAAACATCTCTTCAAGAACACGTTACTTCTGAGCATGCAGAAACATCAACAGAAGTGGTAAGAAGCCTCAGAACTTGCTTTCATGATGGAAATATATTTTAAATAGTCTCATTTCTGAAAAATTGTCTTTCTGTTCTTTCTTGAAGCATGTATTCATTTAAATGCTTTGTTAGAAGACAAAGTACCTATATTGGAGAATGACATCAAAATTCTTCTATGATTTATGGGTATCATATTATAATGAGCTTGCTTCCTTCTTTTAGAGTTTTTGCTTGTTGTCCTGATACAAAGGCCCCCTAAGCATAGGAGATTGTTATACTGTAAGACAAAATTTAGAAAGTTCTCACGGTTATTCTGTCCAGCTGTGTCTCCCTTTTCATAATTAGTATGTAATTGTTCTGCAAGCTTACAGCTATGCCGATCTTCTGTGACTGTAAAAGAGAGGAAGACATGCAGATGGTTTGTTGTGTTTTCTAATAGCTTTTTTGATGGACCTCTTATTTTTATGCAGTGGGATTTTATAATTGTTTTAAAACTATTCCTGTCAGAGCAGGGAGTTTCCCCCGTCCATAACCAGTAGGACACTAAATGTGGTTTAAAATGCACTTCTTAAACAAGTTTCAACATAAATACTTCAATTGTAGATGTTAACTCCCGCTATCTTGATTGACTTTGGGAGAAGGAGAAACTGGGTTAGCAGAATGACGTGGAGGGTGCTGTTCTCTGGTTAACTGTCTTACCATAGACCCCTAGGAAAAAAGCGATGCTTGAAGTGGATTACTCATCACTAATATATTGTGAAGAAATTAGTTATAAATAGGTTCTCTATTCTAATCTTCTAGTTTTCTTTTCTTCCACAGAGTTCTCCAAAAGGTAATGAATGACTCTTCAAACCTAATAAGGAACTTGGGTGAAGGAGTGATACAGAAAGGTGTTTGTTCACCTTTTTTAGGACTCAGAGGTGTTAAGATCTTTCTTAAAAACACAGGAAGTGAAAAGATTTATTTCACAATCAGTTGCACTGTGGTATAATTATTTAACTTGGTGACACACTGCAATTTTTACAGTGTCTCTGAGTTTTTCTTAAACTTTGTAACTTTCACACATAGTGTCAACCATTGAAAGTTCTGCATTTGGATGGCTTTGTTTGGTGGCTTGGTATTGCAGTTCTGATTTGCACCACTTGATGTCAGTGATATGTTCCAGACACAGAGTGTCCATAGATCCTGGGTTTTTAAACTTGAGATGCCCTTGTTTGCAGTTGTGACTTCTAGAACCCTGCACATAAAGCCTAAATTTGTGATTCTTGACACCTGCTACTCTGGTGAATCCTGAAAGAGTTACATGTATAAAAAATATCCCACAAAACTTTTCTTTTTATGCATCAGTCTGCAACACTGCTATATCATTGCTCCAAACAATGATAAAGGGCAATATTTTAATCCTTGAATATGATTGTTACTGTTTGTGCTAAGTTTTGAATCTGGCTTTTGCAATAAACATTCAGTGTGCATGCACATAAAATTTTTTGGGTACTGTACCCTTACTGAGATAGTGAAGGGCTACAAGACTAGTAAGAGGAAAATATTATGGATTCTAAATGTTTGTGGTTATAGGCTTTCAATTATTTGTGTTTAGATACTGAGCTTATAGTCGTTGGAGTATCTCCTTCCAAAGATGTGTTTTATTCTAGACATGTATTTTTAGGGATGTAAGGGAACTTTACAGGGACAAAATAATTTGTATTTTAAAGGCTTTTTGCCCAGTTTTTCAAAGAATAAGCCAAAAAATTTTTGATCTGGTAAATTTTGCCATTTTTATATTCAGAGTGATGCAGATAAGAACTTTATTTTCTGCTGATTTTTCTCACATATAGACATTGGTAAGTACAGCAATATTAGGTATCTGCTGGCAGGAATCACAGACTGAATGAGGTTGAAAGGGACTTCTGGAGGTCATCTTGAGCAGGGCCACATACAGCTGGTTGTTCAGGACCATGTCCAAGCAGTTCTTTAACAGTGATTCCACAGTTAATTCTCTGGTTAACTTGTGCCAGTGCTCACAGTGAAAAATGTTTCAGTATTTCCTGATGTTTATGAGGAAGCTCCTGTGTTTGAGTTTGTGCCCACTGTCTCTCATCGTGTCACTGCATGGCTCCATCATCCTTTCAGGCTCCCTTCAGGTATTCATGGACATTCATAAGATCCATCCCCCATTAACCTGCCTTTCTCCAGGCTGAACAGTTCCATCTTTCTCAGCCTTTCCTCCATTCCTGAAATCATCTTTGTAACCTTTTACTGAGCTCTTTTCAGTGTGTGCATGTCTCAGATATGTGGAGCTGGGTACTGGTGCTGGATGAAGGTGAAGGATCACAACCCTTGGCATGCTGGCAGCTCTCTGTTCAGTGTAGCCCAGAGCACCACTGGCTTTCTTTGCCACAAGAGTACACTGCTGGCCCATGGTCCACCAGGACCCCAGGTCCTTTGCTGCAAAGCTGTGTTCCATATGACTAGCCTCCAGTGTGTGCTGGTTCCTGGGGCTGTGCCTGCTCAGGTGCAGGACTTTGTACTTCCCCTTCATGAGGTTCCTTGTGTCCCATTTCTTCAGTTTTTTAAGGTCGCTCTAAATGGCTGCACAGCTCCCTGGCATATCAGCCACTCCTCCTAGTTTTGTGTAATCAGCAGAATTCCCATTGATCACCACCCTCTGAGCCCAGCTGCTGAGACAGTTTTCACTCCACCTCACTCTCTGCTTATCCAGCCTGAGCGTCAACAACTTCTCTTTGAGCATCTTGTGAGAGGCAATGTCAGTGGTCTTACTTGAAGTCCAGGTAGGCAATTTCCCCTGCTCTTCAGTCATCTACCAGGCCAGACACTTCAGCATTGAGGTTTATTAAGTTGGTCAAGCATGCTTTCCCCTTTGTGAAGCCAATGCTGATTACTACTGATGATTTTCTTGTCTTTAATGTGCCTAAAAATGGTTAACAATAGCTTCCTCACTTTCCCAGGGATCAAAGCAAGATGACCACCCTCTAGTTTCCTAGGTCCTCCTCTTACTGTCTGTCTTTAAGATAGGAGTAAAATCTGCTTTACACCAGTCCTCAGGCACCTCACCCAGTAACCATGATTGTTCAGAGGTTGACAGGAGCCTCACAATGGCATCTGCCAGCTCCCTCAGCACCTCTTGGTGCATCACACCGTCATAACCTGTGGGTTTAAGTATTCCAGTTCACACAAGTATTCTGCAGAGTAATCCTCTTCCAGCAGGGGAGTGTCTTCACTGCTCCAGACTTTCCCCCTGCTCTCAGGCCTGGAGTGACGAAAGACCAGTCTTGCCAGTAGAGACCATAGCAAAGGAGGCATTTGGTACTTCAACCCCTTCTGTGTCCTGTGTAGCTAGGCCTCACATCTTTTGAGCAATGGGCCCACATTTTCCCTAATTACCTTTTTATTTCCTATGCACTTCTAGAAGCCCTTCTTGTTATCTTGGACGTTGCTTGCCTGATACAGTTCCAGTTGGGCTTTAGCTTTGCTTAGGTTGCCCTGTGATGCTCAGATAATGCTTATGTATCCCTCCAGGGTTACCTATGGGGTTTTTTTGTGTTTGAGTTTGTCCGGGAGTGTCTTGATCATCCATGTAGGCCTCCTGGCATTTTTGCCTGACTTTATGTTCCTTGGAATGGAGAACTGTTGAGTTTGGAGGAGAATGATCTTTCAATCTTAACCGGCTTTCTTGGGCCCCCTTTACTTTCCAGGTTCTTACACCATGGGACTCCTCCAAGCAGATATTTTGAGACCAAGGTATGCTTTGCGGAGGTCCAGGGTCATGAGCTTGTTTTTCATCTTATTCCCTGCCCTCAGGATCTCGAACTGCACCATATCAAGGTCACTGCAGCCAAGGCTTTCTTTGACCTTCACATCCTGACTGATCCCCTCCTTGCTGGTAATTATGAAGTCCCATATAGCACCTCTCCTCATGTGCTCCTTTGTCACTTGGAGGAGGACGTTTCCCTGAGTGCACTTGAGGAGCCTCCTTGATTGCAGTCATGCTGTGTTGTCCTTTCAACAGATTCTGGGGTGGTTGAAGACCTCTGTGAGGATCAGGTTCTGCAAGTGTGAGGCAGCTGCTCTATGTCTCTAGAGGGCCTGATCGGTTTGTTCCTCCTGGTCAGGTGGCGTATAGCAGACAGCCCTTATAACATCACCTTTGCCTGTTCTCTTTTTAATTCCAACATGTAAGATTTCTGTCAGGTCATCTTCCATCCAGACAGTGCTTTTAATGCCTCCCAGCTGCTCTCTCACTTAAAGAGCAAGCCACCCTTCCTGTTCAAAGAGCCCTCTTCCTCTTCTAAAGAACCAGAACTTCTTCACCTATATAATGTCCAGGGACAATGGTTAGAGTTGTAAGGCAGAGGAATCTGGGAATCAGTATGATGGTTGTTTCTGTTGGTGTTAGGGGTTCAGATTAGTTGGACTGGTCCAGATAAAATGCAGTGTTCAATTAGATTGCTAGCATTGTAAATAAAAAAATATTTGGGAGACTTTGTCAAATACGATCTCTTCAGTCATGTTTCAGAACAAAGATGCAAATTTTCTGCTATTACATTGTACTGCAGCAGGTTTCTCACCTTTGGGAAGGCAGTAACTAGGCTCCTTGGTACATGAATTATGAGCCCTAGGTTGTTGATACTTTGATGATAAAACTGGGGAGAGCTTTTTCTGCAGTAATGAAATGGACAGTCTGAGACAATTTCAATGTCCCTGTTCATCCTTGAAGATGCCAGTGACTCTTGTTGAGGTTACAGAACCACTGTCGCTTAAAGTGGTTGCTTTGTATGTAAATGGGGAAGCAGTGGTAATACAAGCATAGTTCTGGAAACGGGCGGGTGTTCTGTGAGTGGGATTGACTTAGGCCTTTAGAGTCATCATTCAGGGTTGCATGGTGATTTCTTAATACAAATGCTCATAAATTCAAGAGAAACTTCTGACAGTATTTGCCTTTCATCTGCATCATTTGTTCATGCATGTTATAATTAACAATGGTTTTTAGCTGTGTCACGCTTAATCAGTGATCCAGTAGTCTTTGTTGTGACTCTGTCAGAGTTTATGCTTAACTAGATTGTTGTTTGTGTGTAATAGTACTGGAGTAACTTTCCCTAGTCAATAGTTCTTGACAGTTTAGTTGATACTTTGAATTAGGGTTGGGATGCTTTGGTTCCTTCTTACTCAATATCCATTATAACATTTTCTTAGCTGATGTGTTTCTGAGTATTGAGTATATTCACAAGTATGTGCAGTTCATTACACCTTTGTCATGTTAACAAAGAACTTTCTGGTGCTTTCCTGCTTTCAGGAGTGGGTTGTTCTTCCTATGTAGGGTTTCTGCTTCCTCAGAGTAGCTTAAATAAAAGAAGATTGTTTTGAAAGTGTTGAGTTCTCTTGGTATGAGAAGATTAAGTAGCTGTAATGAAGTTTAGGGAATTTGGAACCATCTGTCCAATACACATCCATTCCTATATCCCTACAGGGTAGCTATGTGATATGTTGGCATAGCTGAGTATTTATTATATTATGCTATGATAAGATGTACTGTGTAGTGCACTTGTTGGCTCCTGTAGTGGTGAAAAATCTATGGAGAGAAATGCTGAACATTAAAAATAAGAGGGAAGGAGTTGTAGCAAAAAGCTTTTAAAATGCCTGGTTTTCTTTTCAGAACTGGCCACTAAAATTAAAGTGGAATTAGATGCAGCGGTTCGTGTCAAAAGCAGCTGAGATTTTACAGTAAACTTATTTCAAGACCTTGTTCTCACCTCCATGAGAGTCCAACAGATGTGTGCTCTTTTATACAGGTGTTGTTAATGCTGGTGGTCTTTTGAGATCTACATTCATCAGCTTAAGTATACACATGAGAAATGAAATAAAAATGGAAGATGCCATTTGTGGAGTCATTCAAAGAACAAGTCATAATTATGGCAATAGTAGTGGTAATGTTTGCCTGCTTAGTGAACTGTACTTTGGTTTGAAAAACAAAACAAACAAAACTAACCAACCAAAAACCGCAAAGTGGGGGGAAAAAACCCCAAAACTAAAGAGAGACCTCGATACCTTCTCTCAAAATACTGTTGTGGAGGGGTATGGAGATTAACCCTTTTCTGCCAAATCTGCACTGCCTGGGTGGGATGGTCTCAGCTTGATACTTAGCAAATACAGGCAGTTTCATTCTGATTCCTCTGCTGGGATGAGTGTCAAGCAGGCAAATAACATTCCTATATGATTAGACTTGACTGTCTGTGGCAGAATTGGCATGCAAGTACTAATTTTCAAGACATTGCAAATTGAATTTGAGAATCCTAGTTCTGGTTTTCATAGTATTCTGAAATTCATGAAGTGTAAGAAGGTTAAATTAATGTCTGCACTTCAGTAATTTTTCTGAGTTTTTTTGAGTATGCTGATATTCAGGTGTTTGTGAATACCAAACTGTGATTTTAAAGCATAAGAGCCAATATCTAATGATTGACTCAATACAAGTTTTATTTCTTGTAATATTTATAAAGTTGGGTGTTTTCCTTGCTTTGTCATTTCAGATTTGTCCAATATGTGCAGCATTACCTGGAGGGGATCCGAATCACGTAACAGATGACTTTGCAGCTCATCTTACACTGGAACACAGAGCTCCTAGAGATTTAATATCCTTTCAGATTTGAGGCAAAGAGGCTAGACTGTTTCACCTAGTAGTCATGGTGACGTGGTTTGATTTTTATAGTCAAAGGGTCATATTCTGGATTTCCTGGAACTTAGGTTGCTAAAGATATGTATGTCAAAAATAAAAAGGTTCATCTGCTAGTTTAAAAAAGTGTGGTTGTCAGACTGTGCACAGACTTGTAGGTATACTTGAGAGTGTTTTTTCTTCTAACAGCAGAAACATTTAAAGGATTTTGACACATAGAGGTTTTTTCTACTTGCATTGTGTTTTATCCTGCCTCATCATTACTCCTGGTGCTGTTTTATGTATCAATATTCAGTCCTGTATATATTTATGACTTAGATGATTCAAGCACAGATGCTTGTAACAAAAGATTGTAAACTTGCTTAACGACTTTGAACACAATCTTTTAATAATGTAATTTTGTAGTGTTACTGACATTTTGTAATACAACTCAGAAAACCTTCAGATTTTCTGGGAAATAGGATGTTGTTCTTCAGTTGCCTTAGCAGCCAGTTACGGACATTTATCTCTGCTTGATGGCTGAAGAGCAAGAACTGTTGGGGCTTTTTCATCCTTGTTATAGAAATATTTGTCTCCTTTTTAAAAAATTTTTCCTTCCTAGGATTAACTGATAAAATACCTTTTGGTTTGGGCTTTTATTTAATGACATGCAAGCTATGTAGCATCCCTACAGTAAGTAATCTCTAAATTATTCCTTTGTGTCTCATTTAAACAAACAGAAAAAAAGACTGTATTATAACTTTGATAGTGGCTTTTTTGTTCAGGGATTTTTAAAAGGAAAAAAGGAATAATGCAAGCTCAAGCAGTTGGAGTAAAAAAAAAAATCCAAGCCCTATCAAACAGAGCTGATTACACTAACAGAAGGGAAACAGCGTTTGAGGTGATGGCTCCACTTCAGTTATGATTGTGTTTGATTGCATTTAAGTTTGTCAGTATTGAAATGGTTTTAGGGTCAGGACAGACTAAATGCGCAGGTTAATTACTATGCAATAATTGGATCAGTGTAAAGGAGTTTGGATGTAGATTTGTGCTGTGAAAGGTGAATGATGAAAAAGTGATGCCAAAACCAGTGCAAAGTCAGATGAAAGCAGTTGCCTCTACTTGCCTTTCTCGTAGACAGGAGTAGAGCTCTCAGCACTCGGGAGGAGCAGGGTGCTGGATACCGTGGCTCTGGCCATGAGAGCTTGATCACAGGCATCCCTGTAGTCCTCAGTGGCCAGGAGTCATGTCATCCTCCCTTTCTGGAGGAGGTGGGATAAGATTGATGAGGGGAGAATATCTTCCAGACCACCAGATCTTTCCTGGCCTTTGGACAGCTCTGAAATGTTGCTTGATGGCTGATGTAGTTTGAGCAGTTTCTCTTGTATCATTTTAGTTCTGCTCATTGTACCAACTGTGAGATTTTCATAGCACCTGCCTAATTAGACTTTTTCTAACAAAAATTATGTAATTACATAGCAGTGTACCAGAGTTCAAACGCGGGCTTCCAACATTGGCTTAACAGCTCTGGAAGGCAGGAAGTTTAAATTTTCCCAGCTACAGAGTAAAAGTAATTTCTTACTGAAATACACAAGATATTTGATTAGAATTCAGGCTACTGCTGCATTTTTCTCCCCCCTAGTGTCAGAGATGCCACCAGAGGACTTTTAATTAGGGAATGTTCGAGCTAGAAAAGACAATCTTTTTTTGAAATAGAGAGTAAGGTTTCAGTATCAGTCATCCCAAAATGGAAATATTTTGGGAATACAATGCCCATGATTAAAGATAACACATGACAATGCCCATGATTAAAGATAACACGTGTAGAATTTTCTACCTCTACTCTACTGTGTTGGTGTCCAGTGTTGTCAGCTTTCCAAAACCTGGTAAGAATTATCTTGAAGTGTTTGTCTGACATTGGGCTCTACATCATATCTAGCATCAGGCAGGTCTGAAGCAGGAAAAACGGAAGCAAACATGCCCTTTTTCCCTCAGGGTCTGGCAGTGTAGGAAATGAGAACCATCAGACTCTAACAGGAAGCTGTTAGAAAGCTACTGTCTGATACACCATTATATTGCTGAATATGAAGTTGAAGCTGTAGGGAACAACTCTCCATGCCCTTTAATTGCCTTCATGTACAAAAAGGAGATAGAGAAGGCTCTTGGCTTGCATTTTTTCTAGAGTTAAAATTTATTTTGCAGTTTAAAGTAAGCTTTTATTGTTGGATCTGCTACAGTTCTGAGGGGTGGCCTTATCCACCAGCTAATTAATTAGACATGTTAATTAGACATGTTTGGTTAATCTTGGTTTTTGGTTTTCTTTCCTAAAGTTGTCCCAAAATACTGTATGTGTTTCTTACTGCAAACCTTTTGCAGCTATTGCAATGTGTGTCATTTATTCCTACAGTCTGTGGACAACTCTTTAAAACCCAGTTTCTTTCTTTAGCAGGAAAATACTAGAAAAATCATTAAATACATCTTTTCAGCATTAATCATACAAGTAGTTCTCACATGACTTTTCAGTTTAAATGTTTGTCACAAGGTAAGGTTTGCAAAGTCTTTTCTTACTCTAGCATAGCTGATAAGACTCAAGTGCATGCTTAGCTGGTATTTGAAGAATTACTTTTATCTCAAATCACTTTAAAAACTGCAGTTGGGAGAGTTACCCTAGAGTCCTATGCTTGAAAAATCCCCAGGCAGTATCCTGTTCTAGCATGTTTAGTTATTAAAAGCTTGCCAAACTACATAGGGTCTATCGTCCATCTAATTTAGCAACTCATCTCCAGCAGCATCCAAAATTGGCACACCCAGAGGTGCAAGACGCTTTGTACTAAGCAAAGTGTGTTCTGTGCTGGGGAGGTTTTCCTCTTGCACCCTAGATGTTAAGTTTTACTCTGTAGTATATCTAACAGTTTTATAAGAAGCAAATGTTCTGTAAAGTCACTTGTACTGGCCAGAAGCTCTCTCTTGCCATGAGAAGTCAAGTCAACTTTCAGTCTTAAGTTCTTGACCTCTATGGCATCATGAGGTTCTGCCTCATAATTGTGATTTATGAAAGGTACATTGGACACTACCCTTACACAGAAATTGATACCGTATGAGTGGTAACCATACTATTATGAAAAATTTTTTAATGGGAGACGGAGATCTAAGCTAAATTCTAGTAACACTTAAATAAAATAGTAAAACCTATGCTATTTCATTTTTCACCAGTGAGTCATACTAGTGATTTTTAAGAAGAAGCCTTATCTGGACTGTCTTGGAGGAATGAATGTTAACAGCTTTATGACAAAAATAATCTTAAAATAATTCGTTGATTACTTCAAAATTTATATGAGAACCTATAAAAGTGTGATACAAAATACAAGCGTCTGATAGGGGGAAGTGGGGGAAAAGGGGAAAATGAAAAGCATCATTGTCATAACTTGAGTTAGTGGTATTTCTTTGGCTCTAAGAAGAAAGGTGAAACAAAGGGGTGTGATGGATGTGCTGAATACTCCAGAAACCTACAGTTTCCTAAGGACTGAAGTGATGAAATTTCTTGGATAAAAGCATGAAGTACAGAAGTCAAAAGGAATTTGGTAATTATTCTGATAGGAATTGCAGTTAACTTTTTTATTATTTTTGATACCTAATGTAAGAAGTGGGAAGGGAGAATTGAAATCCCTGTCTCAGTAGTAAGCTTGGATGACAATGCATTTGTGTGGGTTTTCATAGAAAAGTTTGATTAAAAAAAAAGTTACCAGATCAGTAATTCTGACCTGCAGCATAGCCACAGTGTACCTTAGGTTTGCTTCAGAAGTTGAATCATTACTTTATGAATCAAGAACAGTACACCTGAGTATTTCACCCATTGAATGTCCTTTATTGGTCGTTTAACACTCAATCCAAACAGTTCTGTTTTCTTAACTTCTTGCTACGATGAATCCAGTGGCGTTCGGCATGTACGTAGGATGTTCCACCCAGGCCGGGGTTTGGGAGGCCCCCGTGCTCGTAGATCAAACATGCACTTTACTACCAGTTCTCCTGGTGGGCTTTCATCTTCTCAGAGTTCGTATTCTCCAAGCAATAGAGAAGCCATGGATCCTATAGCTGGTAAGAGCTGTATCCACAACTTTTACCTCACTGTTCTCCTTCCACAGAGGAAGCAAAATGCGAAATGACAGTAGTTGCCCTGCTCTGCATTGCTGTGAAGCTGCACTACAGACACAGTGTCCCACAGCACGGGTGAAGAGGGGACAGGTGTTCTTACTGTCAGCATCAGAAAATAATTAGCCTGTGTCTTTAGGATTCCCAGAAAGAACTTGTTTGTTCTGTTTTTAGCTTTCATGTGAAAATAACTTTTTTTTTACAAGGAAGAAAAAATAGAGAGTGAAGACAATTTTGAAAACAAATACAGCTTTGCCTGTGGGGAAATCTGAACATTTTAAGGCTTGGTCTTTCACCATACCAATGTGTTACAGGGAAACCTCAGAGTGTCCGCCACAAATCCACCTCTGCTTCAAATGCAAAAGAGACACAGTACTCAAGCTGGAGCTTGCTACTATCAGGCTGTAACCTTCTTCAGGGGCAGGTAGCCAGCCAGCTGTCTTAATGAGGCATTGCCCCGGAAAGGGGAGCTGTGCATCCACTGCCTTCCTTAATTGTGATCCCCTTTGCCGGCCTTCTGCTGGCCTGGTGTGACTTGATGTAACTCATTAAATTAGCTGTGAAGAAGTAGCCCATGAAGAGAAGGAAACAAGTTCAGTGAGGTCACAGGTGAGTTTGTTCAAAGAGGGAGGATGTTCTTGAAGCTTCCAGTGCAAGACAGCCTCTTTCTTTTGCCAGGGCAGCTATTTCAGCTCAGTTATAATGTGAAGTGACTGCTGAAGTTTGTTTTCAGCCTCGCCCAACCTTCCCACTTAGTAGCATTAAATGTATGATAAAATGTCATTCTTCTGCATCTATTCTCTTTTGGTGGAAGCTATGTTTCTGCATTTAGAGCACACTGAGCTGGGTGTCCATCTTGTTCCAGGACTGTCTTGAGTTCACACCTGCTTCCAAAATACTGCTTCCCTATACTCTAAGCTTTAGCTTTCAGTGAGAATAAATATATCTTAATCTTGCCTGTGAGTTTAACGTGTCTGCCTTTTTACTGGAGTGATAAATAGGAAACACCACAGTAGTTTTCCTGTTTAAAGTTTATAGCATCAGTTACTTTTCTTAAACATTTTTTTCCTCCCTGTGGCATTCTCTAGTAATTAAAATTTAATTAATTTTGGTGCTGCTATCAGTGTTGGTGAAAATTACTTGACCACTCTTGTCCATATTTTGCTTTATTCCTTCAAAAACAGTTTGCTTTAGAATGATTACATTTCATTAATGCAATGGAAGAAAAATTGTCATGATCTATACAGTAACTTTGTAATGTAGAGGAGAGGAACAGGAGCAGGATTGTCCCCTTGCTTCCTCTGCCATTGCATTAACTGCAGCAGGTATCTGAGATAAGAAGTACCTTCTGCACAGGGCATAGAAGAGATTCTGCAGTAGTGCACTGAGCAGTAATTTGCTGCTAATATTTATTTTAAAAAAACATTTGTGGATAAAACATGCAAGGAACATTCCATCCTTCTGAACTGGAAGACTTAAGAACAGAGGGGGGTTTTAGTCACTAGGCCTCCATGCTTGTGGCAGAAATAAAAATTCATACAGAATGCTTTTGATGTGAAGCAGTGATTTAATATGTTTTCTTAACTAAATTTCTTTTATTAAATGTTTGAAGCAATGGTACAGTATTTCTTTCTTTGCTGCAGCACAGCTTCCCTCTGGGATAATTGGGAAGATGAAGTTTGTGTTTTGAGGGAACACTTGTTGAAATGAAAAAAAAAAAAGTCACCATCCAAAGCCAAAATAAAGAGGCTTCTTAGTCAGTGGCTATTTTGACTTGAAGTTTCGGAATTGCTGCCGAGGACATCTTTTGCCAGGCATTACCTGTAGATTGGCTCTCCTGTCGTTGTCAAGACATTAAACTTCAACTTGTTATTTGGACTAAATCTGCATAAATTAGTCTTGATCTTCATGGGCGTTAATCTTCATAGTCTTCTCTGAACATTGTTGGGTTTTGATGCTGGTTGAGAAAAATGGAATTCAGGGTGTATTCATTCTGCTGTGTAATGCACATTTAAGATCTTAAGTCATAGAACTTTCTCTTCTCTGGCAGAGCTTTTATCCCAGCTATCAGGTGTGAGACGTTCTGCAGGAGGACAGCTCAACTCCTCTGGCCCTTCTGCTTCTCAGTTACAGCAGCTGCAGATGCAACTGCAGTTGGAACGACAACATGCACAGGCAGCAAGACAGCAACTGGAGACTGCACGCAATGCGACCAGACGCACCAACACGATCAATGTCAACACCACTATGACACAATCTACCACAACAACCAACACATCTAACACAGAAAACAGTCAGCAGACTATCCAGAATTCCCAGTTCCTTCTGACAAGGTAATTTGTTCAGTGTATTTACTTGTATTTACCTCTTATAATTTCTGTTTGCCTTAGTTCTAGTAGAGATACAGAGCTTGATGAAGCTTATGTGTTTGGAATCAGGCACATGCCTAGGATGGCATTAATTAACAGAATACTTACCTAGTTTAGAAATTATACTTAGACCCCAGGGTTATTTAAAAGAGGATTCCACCTCCCGTGTCATTCCAGTTCTAGAACACTGACTACTGACCTGAAATAAAAATGTTTTCCACATCTCCTCTGTCACCCCGTCCACAAGCATACTTTTGTTTGTTTGGTATTGTGAAAGAGTGTGGTAATTTTAACAGCTCCTGTGCCTGAATTTGAGTTGGATGGATTTTTGTCTTAGTTCAAAATAAGGCCATGTGACATCTTTCAGTCAGAAGCTCACTTGAGAACCTTAATCAAAGCACCCGCAAGAGTCACAGACTGTGACTTTCAGAGTTGGAGTGAGCAATTTCTTTGCTGCTATCAGGGCATGCATGACCTTAGGAGAAGTGAAATTACATTCAGTAATCCATACACAGGCTTTATATGTGCAATGATGTGTTTTGTGGCCAGTGTGAACTTAGAAGTTGATGTGGAAAAAAGGGAGGCATGTAATTGCATGCCAGCCTTCCCTAAAAGACTCTGTGAATAGCAGGAAACCTCATGAACAGTTTTTGATGTTCCTCTAGCTTTGGGCTCCACTGTGAATGCTGTTGCAGCAGCCGGGAAGGGGAGGGTTGTTAAATGCATGTGTGTTGTACTGAGGTGCTGGATGTGTTGAAGGGCAGGCAGGACTGTCCTGAAGGAGCAGTTTCTGAGCACATCTCAGCCTGTTGGTGGTGTATCAGTGAAATAAATGGGCTTTCAGCAACTGCTTGTCTTCTCTTGCTGCTGCACAGGTTGAATGATCCGAAGATGTCGGAAGCAGAGCGTCAGTCAATGGAGAGCGAACGGGCAGACTGCAGCCTGTTTGTTCAGGAGCTTCTACTGTCCACCTTGATGCAGGAAGAAAGTTCCTCCTCAGATGAGGATGAGCGGGGGGAGATTGCAGATTTTGGTGCTATGGGCTGTGTAGATATTATGCCTCTAGATGTTGCTTTAGAAAACCTAAATTTAAAAGAGAGTAATAAAGGAAATGAGCCTCCTCCACCTCCTCTTTGATGACATCCCTCTTTGCAGACAATGTCCTCTGTGCTGTATTTGCCAATGAAAGTGGACAACAACTATCTTGGGTTTGTTTTGGTGATTGTAATTTCAGGTCTGTCACTCTTGTTACATTGTGTACATTCAAAAGAAAGAGAGAAAAGATATATATGATAATCATTTCCACTTAACTAATTTTTACTTTTAGCAGGTAAATGTAGGTTGCAGTGCAGAGCAGAAGGCTCTGTGTCCTGTACCTTGACATGCAAAAGGCTCTCCTAATACTCCACATTCAAACTGAAGAGGAAAAAAAAAAATGAAAAATCTCTAATGAAGCTGCTGTGTGTATTTATGAATATTAATGAATAAAAACTGCTTGGATGGTTTACCTTAACTACTGCATGATGTTTTTTGCAGCGTGCATGAGTTTTAGTGACCTTGTCATTTAAAAACTTAAATACAAGGAGTAATACTATAAAACACAAAGCTTTCCCATTATTCAAAGGTTACATGATGAAAAAGGTTAGCGCTGAGTAGCAGTTTGTGGCCACAAAGT
Source organism: Falcunculus frontatus (assembly GCA_013398115.1). Taxonomy (NCBI): domain Eukaryota; kingdom Metazoa; phylum Chordata; class Aves; order Passeriformes; genus Falcunculus; species Falcunculus frontatus. The sequence continues at coordinate 158,608 of VZRV01003376.1, forward strand.
AGCTTTTTAATAATATGTGACAGAATGACATCTTCATGTGCTGTTCCTGCACAGGATGGAAACTCTACAGTGGGATACATTGTTGTGACCGGGGTGTGGCATTTCGCTGTATGTGACCATTATGTTGCCCTCTCAGCTGTCACCTCAGTGTGGAGTTAAACTTCATTTTATGCATCTGTAGGAGACACAACAGTAAGGCCGCTGCTGGAAGCTACTGCAAGGGGCTTTTGTGTGCCCTAAAATCAAATTATGTTCACTTTTGTTTAAAGTTTTTCTTCGTTGTGGTTGTTAAAATTTTTTAATTGTTAAATATGTTTTATTCAGGTGTAGACAATTCATATATTCACTGTGTTTCTTAAAAAAAAAAAAGTTAACCTGGATCTTATTGTCTTAGTTTAAAAGCCTTTCACAGCCTCAGTCATATTTTTACTTATTTATGTATTTGCTTCATAGTTTGCAGAGACCTGACAGTATCAGGAGAGCTTGAGGATTTGGATTCCCAGACTGTCAGTATATTACAAGAAATTCTTATTGCTAACTTTAGCACCTTTTATTTATTGTCTCTTTTGGTTATTTTCACTGGTATAAAAAAAGTTGGAAAAGAGCCTTTTAGTTGAATCATGCCACCTACATGCCTATACTGTTAATCCTACTGGTTTGAAAAAAAAAAAAAGAGTATGATGTTCTTGTGCATAGAAATTTATAATAGCCCCAAAGCAAGGACAGAAGGGGTATGTTTGGTCTTGGTTTTGGTTTTCTTTCTTTTTTGTTTTTTTTTTTTTCCTTTATTTTTGGTGGGTTTTTTTGAATGTAAAGTTAGATTATAAAAACAAAAGTGCACACAGCTTCTGATGAAAATTTAAACTAGGCTTATATCATAATGATGTCTTTCCAGATCTTTCACCTCACGCCCTCTCTCTTTCTCTGTATCCTCTCATCTCAGCAGCATTGTAGAGTAAACGTACAGACTTGGACACCACGTGGTGTTATCAGCAGAACTGTGACATGTATGCTAATCCATAATAACAGCAGGAAAAAACCAACCATATTGACTGAAGTTTAAGTTCCTTCCTCTTTTTTTTTTTTTAAATCATCAAATCTTGATTGTTTTCATGTAGGGCAGCACTAGCTTTGGTTGGGTTTTTTTTAGTCTCTGCAACAGAAAATTTTACATGCAGCCTCTGGTTATCCTGAGAGTTACCCCCAGTAGGGACTTTTTTTATTGATTGTTGAAGACTTTCAAAAATTTTTCAAGCTGTAGTTTTTCAAACACATCTTCTGCACATTACAATAAGACACACGGTTCAATAAAGCATTTTCAAGACTGTTGTTCAGTTTATTTTCTTTGGTTTTAATATATTTTCCAGACTGTTTTGTTCCAGCAATTTCTGCATCTGCCTTTAATTCTAACTGTATCTTCCACCACAAAATCAGTTTGTGTAGCCATCCTGGGTGGTTTATGTAAATATGTTTTAAAAACAAGTGCTTTGGCAGGTGATGAAGTACATAATCCTACACTCTTCACAGGTAGGTGAATTGAAGGCTGCATAGACCAAGATGCATTTACAACAGGCTCTTCTCAGTGCAGTGTTTTGTATTGGTTAAGGCTGGTCTCTTACCTTGCCCGAATTCTGGACACCACCACACTTGCTTGGAAGGGGATGCAAACCAGTGCTACCCGTGTTTGTTTAGAGACTGAATCCATGCTGGCTTGGATTTAAAAGTATCCTTGGATGTCACATTAACTTGTTCAAATCTTCAGTTGTTTGGGGGCAGTTTGACCTTTTTTTTTTTTTTTTTTTAAGATTAAAAATAACATGAAAATGGCTAGTAGGAAGGTATGCTGGTAGTCTGTCAATTCCTATTTGCAGGGAACTGTTTTTCCTTCTTAGAATAAGCTTCGCCAAAGAAGTATTTTTGGGGTATTTCCAAAACATTTATTTTCAGGGTGCTTTGGGCTGCAGTGACTACAGCGTCCATCAGCTTTGAAGGGGAATCCCAGAGGGGGTTATTTTCCATGTGAGAGAGGAAGAAAACCACAAAACAACAGAAAAAACCCACCACACAACCACATCCCAACCTGCAACGCAAGACACCCCCTGCCCTTCCGGGAGCAGGAGTCATAGTGCTCTGCACTTGCACAGTTCCTGGACCGCAGTGAAACTCAAATTGTGACTGGGTGGTCAAGGTCACGTAAGGAATCACTGTCAAAGGTCTCAGCAAAAGAAATTTTACTACAAATTTGTGAAAGCACAACAAAGTTCTATAGCAGAGTTCGCTCTGGTACCACACAGATAAAGCACACAAAGGAGAACTGGATTGGAGTCAGCCTGGAGTGATACACAGCAGAGACTGGGGATGCAAAAGGGTGGGGATGGAGAATGTAAGGGTACAGAGGGGGAAGGGAGAGCCTCCCACTGGGTCACAAGGTTCACAATGGACCCCTTGCCAAACCTACCCTTGGAATTGCTCAGTGCTTTATGTCTAAAGGATTTGGCAGCGCTTAATCTTTGACTAATTTAACTCCTGCAGAATGATTCCGTATGATTTATTATAACCACAACAGTAACTTAGTTTCAAATCTAAAATGGCAACATTGGTGCTAACTTGCTATATTGTTTATAAAGTCAGTTTTCACACACACACGGACACGTATATATTAAATATTTGTGTGTGTGTGAGCATAGGTACAAAGCACCTGTTACAAACTCCCCGAGGTCAGTGAAATACACGCACGGGATGCCTCTGCATCTCTCACTGGGCAAAGACCTGAGCCTCGAGGAGGGGGTACCAGGCCGAGCCCCACTGTCAGTTTCTGATGAAGCTCCTTTGAGTCCTCAGACCTTTGGGTTGATGAGCGCTGAGGCACATCCTGCTCCGGGGGAGGTGCTGGCACAGCCACTGCGGCCAAGGGACCTCAAAGGGCCTCCCGTGGGACCCCTGTTCATAGGGTTGTGAGATGCTTGGTGTTAGTCTTCTATCAATTTCTATCCTGGACTCAATCCAGGTCAGTAATTTTCCTCAGAAGTCCAGTAACAGTAATACTATTTCATTCCAGCAGTGATTCAGATAAAAATAAGTTTCCAAGACTGTTCATTAGAAAACAAGTTTATTGGGCAAAAAATTCCTGGCAACCGGCAATATTATTGGTAAGATCAAGGAGAGGGTAATTTTAAAGGTGCGGGGGGAGGATGTGCCCCGCCACAGGCAGGTCCAAGCTGCCTGTGCTGTGCCGTATGTGCTGTGCTGTGTGTGCTGTGCTCTGTGTGTGCCGTGTGAGCTGTGTGTGCTGTGCCGTGTGTGCCGTGTGTGCTGGCAGGCGGCAGACCCCCCTCGTATCGCTGATGGTGCTCCGGAACCTGCGGTCTCCTCTCCTGCGCTGTCAGCGCGGGGAGTGCCAGCTTCGACTCTGGTGAGAGCTGCCAGAGAGCCTTAGTTGGGGGGATGGGCAGACAGACATACAGCCATTCCAATGTTTTCTAACAGTTAAAGGGGTAGGGAAAAGGGTGGAAACACCCTTGGAGTGGAGTTCAAGTCCCTGGAAAGCTTTTTAGAGTATCGATGTCTCTAACTTCTGATCTGCCTTAATAAGGTCTGGGTTGGTTTTTTGGTACCTTTTTTCTGTTCGGGTCACAGCCAAAGAAAGGCTCTTGCACATGGTGGTGTGATAAACAGTGAAAATGCATCCACCTCGTGTTTTACTTGTGACTGCCTTCGTCGATTCCCTGGCACTGGGGTTTGGGAGAGTTTCCAGTCTCTGCCCTTAGCTCAGGTTGGGTTTCCTTCTTGGCACAGAGTTGTGCTCCCCGTTAGTTTGTGGACAGCATAGTTTTGTGCAGAAACCAAACATCTAGATGTGTGCACAGCTGCAGCTCTGAGACACTTGTCTGTTGTGAAGGACTAAAGGCCATTCCCTGCTACCAGCAGGAAGTCCCAGGAGGAAGAGGCTCCACTGCCCCCTGGGGCTCTCAGAAACAAGCCAGGGAAGGAGTGGGTACACTCAGTATGTGAAGGTTTTCCAGTTACATCACTTAATCTTCTTTGCTCTGGCATAGCTGACCTTCACTTCTGCCCTCCCCCCCTCCCCCCCCGCTTTGCCACATGGGTACTTTGCTGTGTTGAGGCCGTTCTATTGTTTTAGCTCCCATGGAAGAGGAACTCCGCAGGCCCAGCAGAGGTGCAGACTCCCCTGTGGTGCTTGTCCCACGCTGAAGGCAGGGTGGCAGGGCCCTTGCTCCAGACCTTGCAGCCAGTCCCGTGCAGCCTTGCTCCAAGGGTGCTGCTGCCTCCCACTGCCAAACACACACATGGGTACAAACGTGCTGCCCTCTGCTCCCTGACACAAAGGGTCTTGAGACAGGCCAATGGGTACAAGGATTTATTTGCAGTATTATACTTAATGAGCATAGTATATAGGTGCTCGAAAGTTATTTGTGGACAAAAAGAGTGGAAAAGGGGAACTCTAGGGGGAAACTGTGCAGCTTCTGGAGTGTGCTTCCACCACACCTTTGAACACAGCAGTGGCTGTCACCTCCTGCAACATCTAATGCAACATAAGCACGGTGGGGGGACAGAGCACCTGTGGGATGTGGAGGAGAGGTACCACTGGAAGAGAATCTGAAGTGCTGCATCCTCCCTGCTGGGCCGGCAGCTGTGGAGGGGCAGTGGGAAGCAGGGGGATATAGGGGCACAATTCCCCCATACCACATGGAGTGCTAGTCATGGCCTTGCAGGAGTGGACAGGCAGCAGAGTGGAGAGTGGAGGCCAGAAGAAGGGATACCAGTGTGGGTCTCAGCACACTGCGGGGTGGGAGAGCTGGGAAGGGAAAAAGATGTATAGCAAAAGTTAGGAAAGGTTAGGAGTGAGGGAAAGAACAGGACAGGGAATAATGGTCTAAGGCAGGAAACACTATAGTCATGCCAAAGATGAAGAGGAGTGACAGGTGGGACTGAGGAGGGCAGAGGACCACAGTGAATCACAAGCAGCTGGAAGTGAGGCTCTGACAGCTTCCTGCCTCCACCATCCACTGCCTGTGGTGCAGGAGGAAGCTGGCCACCACCTCTGGGGCTCTCCTGCCCTTCCCAGACAGCAAACACTTTACCCTGGCCTGCCCTCAGCCTCACAAACTCTCCAGTCACTACCAGGCCGACAGCACCGCCACCAGGGCACCCTCCCCTTTCTGATCCCATTCCTTTTACAGACCAGCCCCGGAAGGCTGTGTCAGGGTCTTTGCACATCCTTCTTAACCCCAGTACTGCACACAACACTCACGGGTTCAGTATCTCTCGCTGGCTGTTGCCTTCTCTTTCACAAAGATCAGCATTTGCCCATTCTGAGACCCACCCAGGCCTCCTCCTCTCCCAGATGCCAGAGCTGCTCATCAGTGCAGGATGGAAAGACAGATGTTTGTGTCCACATTAGCAGTGTCTCCTTTCCTTTAGCTACATCTGTTGTGAAGCTTCCATCGGCAAGAGAAAATTGTCTTACTTTGGTCATTTGCCCTCGTCCCTTGGCGAGGCAAACCATGCCACGCACCTCAGGCAGCTGGATGGGATGGTTCCCAGCAGAAGTGAGGACACTGTCCTTTCTGATGCACTGGTGCAGCCCACCTGCCATTCACCCTCCTTTGCAGAGCCCCAGGAAATGCAGTTCATAACCAAGTACCAAATAAAGGGAAGACAAGCATTTACATTTTATATAAGCGTTTATTTACAACTTGTTTAACAACTGTACACTCTTCTATCACCTTGGAAGCATTAGTGTATTTGACTGGGAAAAATATTAAACTTTTTGATTCCAATTATCATTAATGAGGTTTTTTTTTGTCTATATACAGGTATGTATATTAATATTGCTACCATAACAATCTGGTAGTTACACAATTTGTAGATGAACTGAAATGGGAAATTAATGTTTTGACACTCTAAGAATTCATTCTTTTACAGAAAATATATCACTGGCAACTTCACAAACAGTTATTACTTTGATAATTGATCAACATTTAATTCAGGACTGTCAAACAAGCTGCTATTAAGAAGGTAAGAGAGTTTTCTATGCAGCACAAATGAAGTTAGTATATCAGAGACATGCTGGAGATCAGCTCTGAGTTGAGAGCTCACAACCACTTCATGACAGAGATGCCAGGCTAATCTAATTGAAGTAGCCAGCTCCTTGCTGAAACTGGTTTCGCCCGGCATCTCTCTTGTTGCATTAGTAAACTCAAACAACTTTTGTCAAGCTAAACACACTTACATACAAATGTCATCAAGGCTCAAGAACAACTGATACTTAGTCTCTAATCTGCACAGACTACTTGGAGAAATGAGGTACTGCTCGGCATCACTTTGGGACACCCGTGGAGGCAGGTGCACAAAAAAAGCAATCCCCTCCTGCCCAGCACAGTGCCCTGATTTCAGGGATCCTGCACCCAGCCTGGCTTGGGGCAGGGTGTGGTCCCAGCCGAAGCAGCACTTGCAAATGAAAAACATACCATGCCTCTAACACCCAACTAAAAGTTTTACTAGTAACGCTTGCCCTGACACATAACAAGGGATCAATGGCTAGGACCTGGAAAGACACAAATTCTTCAGCTCTCTGCTGGACTCAGTCTGATGAAATGCTGCCGCCTCTGCTGCAGGAGTAGCTGACTCATTATCACCGAACCCCAGATCCTGGCTGCACGTCACGTCAGACTTCACTGTCCCTGGCCCTGGTAGACCAGGAAAGACATATCCCCATCTGAAGCCTTTACGGACAGCTGTCAGCCAGAGCACCTGGTAGCCACAGTACCTGATACAGTATCCAGAAGAGAGAACACCACAGCTCTCACTGGGATCTGAATTTTGTCCTTCACTCTGCTGCCTGGTCTGCTTGGAGCCCATTCCTGCCTGCCCATCCCTTTGCCAGGCAGCGCAGACCACCCCACTCTGGTGGGGCACACGTCTGTCCTTTCTCCATGTCATTCTGCACAAGGCCACGGACACTGTGGGATCAGGATCCCTGAGGACTGGACACAAGCGGGTGTCTCTGTGCATGAGGTGTGACTCTGTCAGAGCCCACCTGATGGGCCAGGGACAAGGCAGGCACCGTGTGTGACCAGAAGAGACTGCAGAGACAAGTGGACACAACGCCCCTTCAGCGTGGGGTTGCCCCCAGGGCAAACAGAGCTGGAGGTTCTGCTACTGCCTAAATAAGCAAAATTCCTGGAGGCAGCAGAGTTCATATCAGTATTTCTGCAGGATTAAGATCCAGGTGAGCAAGAATGGGGTTTCTCTAAAACTGGATTTAAATGAAACCGCTCAAGGTACTCGGCATTCAGACTTCTCAGTTTTTCCAGCAAGTCCTATGGCTGGAAAGCCCCTTTCCCTGTTTGTTACGTACTAACCCCTATACAATAAACCTCTGACTTACAACACTACAGCACTCCCTCGTCTTCTGAATCTTGCCAGTACTGGATGTCCAATACAAAACAAAGATACAGTAGTACAAATGTGCAGATATTTAGGAATATTAAATAAGCAGCTTTTTAAATTAATATAGGCAGTACAAAGCATTTTGAGTTACACTGTCTACATATGGCAAATCTTATAGCTAAACTTCAAAATACAAAGAAACAGCCAAGCTAGTGCAATTGGAAATTAAATAGCTAAGACTGTGACAGGAGAAAGAAAAAAAGAAAGGAAAAAAACAGTACAGGTGAAAGATAAATGATCCAAATTATAAACTGGCAAGGACAGTCTGCATAATACTGAAAGTGTAGATGACTTTCATAATTATCTCCATTCATGGTCTTTCCTCAGATTGTTTTAACAATTGTACACAGATTGGAAAAAAAAGTTTCTGAAAGAAACCAACAACACAGCTCAAATGTAGAGAGAAAAATACAACAGCCACAAACTACTGTGTATATACATATTAAGGAAGCAGGCAGTGCCTGTGAACAAAATACCACCCGGTAGTTTGCCTGGCTCGGAGATTATCAGATGAAACTTGCTTGGTTTTCTAAGGAAGATGGGATCGCCAAGCAGCAACTCATTAGTCATTTCTCCTGGTAAAACACCTCCTTCGCTTTACTTTACTTGTTTAAAGATTCAAAGTGGATCCTTTAAGGGTGCAGGTACTTTGAAATTTTAACAGTAACCAAAAGGCCTTTTTTAGGAACTCATTAAGACTAGATTTTTATAGTTCGATATATGAAAATGTTGTAGGAAGTCTGTGTGTTAATACTGTTAATCAGAATTAAATAAAGTGGACAGGCAGAAGTAAGATGGAGAGCTGACAGTGCTCTGTCAGTTTGCAGAACGCCTCCTGTTGAGTTGTGAATACTGGATTTCCTCTCTTCTAGCCTCATAGGAGACTTTTTGTGAAGAGAAAGAGTAAGTGGAAGTGGGAAATGGGAAAGCCACTTCCCAGGATGGTAAGCTTCTCTGCAAGTAGATCCCCCTTTGAAATCAGATGGCCATGAGTCTTAAGTGTAGAACTGGTTAAGTTTTGGTTATGCAGTCTGGACAGAAAAGCAAGTCATGCACTGAACAGTCCCTGTTATAATAATGCTGCAGGTCATGCAACCACATCACTGCAAATAAAAGAATAAAGAAGAAAGTTAAAAAGCAGATAACATATTACTGTTGAAAAAAAAAACCCAAAACAGAGAACAGAACAGGTCTTTTTCAAAGCAGTTTAGTAAGGCCACCTCTACTTAAGAGCTGTGCAAATTCATGGGGAAAATACCTTTGCCAAGCAACTCTTCAAATTAACAGGAAGGTTACAGGCCAATAATTGGAAAAAGCAACAAAACAGCCTTGGTCAATATCCAAATTTAGCTGTAATTAAACTTCACACACTTCTGAGTAAAATTCTTCAGGGCACCATTCTTAACTAATAAAGCTATGGAAAGTAAGTTTACACGGCAATGAGCAAGTCCCAGGCATTCCTGCTGTCTGTGAGTACAACTGTTAAAGAACCAAAGCAAGATAAAGTGAAAGGTGCCCACCCAATACTGCATGTGTTTGCTGAAAGACAATCAGAGTCACGATGACTATCTTGAGCTCTGAGCACCACTGAAGGCATTTAAATTTCATCAGAGCTCATCCTGTGCATGAGGCTCAGCATCACTGCCCCACTGCACTGGCAAGTTCTATCCACTGCATGCAAATACAGGTTTGAATTACCAGAAAATGATATGTGTTCTTGTTAAAGTAAGCTGATTAGAGTCACCGAACAGTCAAGAGAGCACTCCACAATGCTGCAGAAGGGAATCTAAGTTTGGAAGAGAATCGGAGAGGTTGGCACAGTTCTCCATCCTCACTGATACACCCTCTTCCCTGGCCAGTGTAACTGGAATGGAATGCTTTACTGACACAGCTATGGTGCTTCCATTTCCCCCAGGTAACACAGATGTCTCTACACAGCACTGGAACAGCACTAAATGTGCATTTTTGTTTTCATATTGCAAAGAGCAAACTGGCTTCACCAGACTGAAATTAGAGCTTGTTTCCCCACTTCCTTCTCCCTTGTATTGCACTGGTCAAAAATGATTCTAAGAATGCTTCTTGGGACAATCCAGGTTAAATAGATAAAAAAGAGTATTTATGCTACAAGTCCTGTAGCTTGTGTATCCCTCATTTTTTTCCTTCTCATTCATCCACCCAGAATATTAACCACAGTTGAAAAACAAACAGCAACACAGAGACACATATCAAATGGAATAAAAAATTTAACACATTCAACACATTCAAAGACCTTGAGGGTGTGTATTTCGAGCAGTCATTGTCTTTTAAGCTTGCTTGGCACTGCTTGGTGCATAAAGTTACACAGTTCAGGATTAATATGAAGATCACTGTAGTTATTCTATAAAAAACTAAAAGTTTGAGCTACATAAGCATGTACCTATTCTACTGTGCATAAATGAATATAATCTACTCCTTTATAGTCTCACCTGGCTATTATTTAGTTCAAACTTAGTATTTAGTAGCACTTCAAGTGTCCTTCAAGTGTACATTGCACATACACGAAGTAACACTGTAGGCTTCTCTTTGAGTCAACAGTACTTTTGAGAGATCTTGTAAACTCAGGACACTGTATTATCTTTCAAGGATATAAAAATTCATCTGGTAGTGCCCTTTCCTGACTAGAAATTCTTATCATGTTCTAGTTGTCTGTCAGTTTCTCTATTTTAAAGCCACCTGTTGAGGCAGGAACACATAAAAAACAACAGAGATGCAAGATGTGAGGGTAAATTCATTCAGCATGACCTGTCACTGCATCTGCAGCATCTGTAGAAAGAGACAGTTTATGCAGCAATGTGTCTAGGGAGGAGTGACAGAGAGAATACAAAGCAGACTATAAATTTTAAAAATTGTGGCCATATAATGTAATGCCTATAATTATTCCAAGACTTTACTGATACTGCTAAACAAAAGCTTTAAAATCTCTCTCGAAACCACTGATGCCTCCAGGAAATAAGTCTATTCTCCAGCTTATTAACCTTTTGTGGCTGTGAACAATAATCTCTGCTTTACAATATCTTAAATTATATAACTGATGTTATATTCAAATCCAAATCAAAAGTCTGATGGTCTCATTACAACTATTTTATAACCCCATAAATACTACACCACTGGGGATTTTCTCTTAAAATTCCATACACTTTTACCATCAGGGTAACAATGTGAGCATGCTAACACTAACAGTTGGACTTCATGTTAGTTCTCTTTTCTCTTCAAGTTAGGTATAATCATTAGGGATTCAAATTCCATTTCCAGAATAAACTACTCTATACCTGTAGAAATACTTGCTTTTGCAGTGTTTCAGATTTGTGCCATGCTACAGTAGTTAGCAGTTCTTCAAAGTGCTGACAGACGTCTGCTTTTGTAACAGTTAAAACAACCACATTCCTCTTTCTGAAATGGGATATTCTAACCTCATCTGATAGGCAAAGGAGCTCTCTAATGCAAAGCAATGAATGAAGTCAGTACCAGAAAGGAAAGGCTGACCAACTGACCTGTATTTCCCTCTACTAGCAGTATTTTTCATGTTGTATGGATCAGTCTTTGAGACCCATAGCAGTGAGACGGCAGAAAGAAATTTTTATCTGACAAATGGAATCTGCTTTCAGTCTGGAAGTGACGCCACATGCAAAGGGGACTAAAGGTTATGCAATTTTCCAAACAACTTAACGTGCACACCAAACAGCAGCACAGCAAACTGCTGATTTGCCACCAGAGCCAACTACTGCAGAAATATACCTCAGGACAGTCCTGCGCTACCTTGGCAAGGCCCAAAGGTGAAGGTAGAATCTGGACCACAGTGAAGCTGGCAGCAACACCATCCTGTGTCAGATGAGGACTTCGATTACAGCAGTCAGCACAAGTTCCTACTGATCCACTGACTACAATCTGACACCAGAACAATTTGTCTGGGAAGCTGTCTTGGCTATACTTCCAGGAGCTGTTTCAATGTCCCATCGGACAGCATGATTTGTCAAGTTTCCTAGAGCCCCCCACTCGACATTCATTCATTGCCTAATTCAATGAACTGATCCGTTTTAAAAATGAACTTTACATCCCAATATTTTAATGAATGCATTTTAATTAACAGATTTTAATGAGTGCATTTTAATGAATCCACAAAAATAAAGTCAAAGAAAAAGAGAGGATGAAGCTAAGTCCTCAGTATCTCCAAATGGTACAATGGAGCTGGCAGCAGAGTCAAAATTTCTAGGGTTTCACTGTACCAGATGCAAGAAATCTGAGGTTGCACTTGCAGCTGATAAAGACAGCTTCTGCCTTATACATAGATAAACCTCTAATACTTACTCAATTAAAATTAAAATTTAATTTAAAAGATAAAAACTCAGCTCAACAAGCTCAGGTTCTTCTTCATTCATTTTAAAATGAACTGCAAAATGGTGAAAGATATACTGCTCTCCTGATTTTTGTACTGACTAGTTGCCTGCATCTGTCTCCTCCATTTTCAAACCAAAGAAATCACGCCCTATTTTTAGTTATAGCCTTCAGGATCACTGACAAACTTCTGCTACTTTTCTGGACTTCCAGAGGGAAAAAAGATCACAGGAGTAAGGCAACCCAATCAACCAGGCCAGGATATGTTCCTGATTCCATACGAATGACAAACTAGAGGCATAGCTAGGGTCCTACCTGGAATCTGACATTTGCTGCAAAAAACCTCACTATTTGGAATATGTCCTGATAAACCCTTTTAGCTATTTATTTATGCAATGCCAGAAGAGGAAAATGCCTGTTAAATTTGCTAAAATTGATTAGGAGATACTGAAGTTTACCAATACAATCTTACTGCAACAGACAGAGTCCACATTCTACCTAAAACACATGTGCAAAAACCCATAAGAAGTCAGTATTGCATAGCTGACTGAGTGCAAAAATACCTCCCTCATCAATCCTTGCAAAAAGTCAATATGTTGGGCAAGAATAAAAAAATCTCTATAGAATAAGTAAAATTGAAATACTGTTTTACTTCATAAGAAAAAGAAAAGTTAGCCACATTCAGGATAGTTTTTCTCCAAATCACTAACAAGAAGAAAATCAAGTGGTGACATTATAATACCTTCCAACTACCAAATCTACAGAAAATGTCAACACATCAGGACAATTAAATCCACTAAAAATCATTCGGGAAGCTGTTAAGTGTATAGTCTCATATGCTAGAGAAGACAGGAACAGCAAAAGCTACTTGCACATGTCAAAATACCAAGGACTTCAAAATTGCCAAAAAACTTTTAAATTTTCTTGACAGCTTACACGCACCACTTACTATTTGAGATCATAACGAAGCAGTAATAGGAATATTCACTGTTAATTCTGTAATACACATATAAAAATGCCAGTGCTCCTTACAGAACAGAGAGCCACGGAAAACTTGCAGAAGCATGACTGCTAACACGAGTGACACTTGAACAGGACAAGACTGCCATTTGATTATTTCCAAACAGAATGAAAGGCTTCTTATAGCCATTATATATTCATTTCATTCTGCAATACATAAAGGTGCACATTCCAGACATGTATTTGCCTTCGCACTGTAGGTGGAACACACAACCTTTAAACCAGATTACTTCCGTTTTCACAGCACTTAGAAAATACATGTTATGATCCAAGTGGTTATGTGTTGCTATCAAGAAAACACAGAACTTGATTTTTTTTTTTCTGTAATGATCAGATATGCTAAAAACTTTACTCTCCACAGAAGTACATGAACTGGACTGCACATACATCCTTTTAGGTCAGAAACTAAGCTTCAGCTCTCAACAATGAAAATATTTATCCATTTATCTGTTATCTTTTATTGGCATTAATTAAAATCTGTCAGAAAGATTATTCTGGGCAGATCCTCAGCACAGTGGCCAGAAAAATACTCTAATGAACTCCTCAGCTGTTTTATCTCTGCCCTGGAGAACCTTTTCTCTTTAAGCTCAGTTGTAGGGGTATTTTTCTGTAGTGTATCAGGACAGGATATGGCACTGGCTTAATAATTATCACTACAATTTTGATGTAAATAGTCTTTATTGCCTCAGGGAGAAAAAGTATTTCTAAAAACTTCTCAGAAATATCTAATATACTGAGAAAATTCTGTTTCACAGGTTGGGGCTTTTGCTTATATTCTTTTATCACTCAAGGTAAGACAAATAGAGAACATGCACTGGTAGCTCCCCTATATATGTGTTTATTCCCTGGAGTCATAGTCTGAACTCCTCCTTTTTCTTAATACACACTGCTTACAAAACTACGTAATAAGCAAGCGAAGCTGAACCCTTTCAATAAAGAAGCTGTTCTTGTGAAAGAGAAGGTATAATGATGTTCACCACTTGCATTCATCCACGCAGAAAGATTAACAATGGATGTATGCAGCAAATTAAAGAAGTATAGCACTGAAGAACAAAGAATTGAACTCCTCTTAATCACTAATAGAAGATGGAACAAATTACTTACTGGAACTGGACAGCAACTGAGTATATTTCTGTAAGAGTGCAGTACAGTTTTACGTTTTTATATTCAAAACGAATACTGGGAAATACCAGAATTTCTTCAAGTTTGTAAATTCGCAAAGACAAAATGATTATTCACTTGCCTAACAATTACTATAAGCAACAGTAAAGCTCAGATTCAATATGAGTCTTGCGTTGCTCTTTGATGCTATATGATGATGTTATCTATCTCTGAAGAGAACTACAGAAAACACTTCAGTGTCTTAAAGGGAAAAGGAAAGACAGAATCACAAAGCAGAAGAGAAAAGCCAACAACCACCAAGAAGCAAAAGAAGCCATGAGAGACTGGAAAGTAAAAGCGTAAGACAAGGCTTCTAACCAGCATCTGTTCATCTCCTAACTCTCAGGGGCATTAGCCTGTCATCAAAACTCTGGAGGCAAAACAGTAAAACAAATACTAACATAATAAAACAATTACTTTTATTCTAGTGTGCTGATTGTGTTCAAGTTCTTTTAGACCTGCACCTTAACAACAATAAGTAATTAAATTACTAGACAAAATTAAAGAGATAAAACTTCCCATTAAGGTTCCATCCTTTTCTTTCACAAAGAGCCCTTGGCAGTTTAGTAACAGAAAAAGTCAGCTAGATTAAAATTAGAATAAAAATGGACCTTTAGGTATTCTTAGGTTCTTGCTCTGGGTGATAAAAAATGCTGTAACCTCAAACAGGAACAACAAATTCCCTCAGAGTGGTCTCGCTCCTGTTCACATACAGCATGCGGTAAAGAGTTCTTCAAGTTACTAAAATCAGTTGCAGAAGATCAGTAAAAGATATCCCACACAAACTGTAATCATCTAGATAATTACAGATAGCATTCTGTATACAGAGCATTTTGGATCTCAGTAAGAGACAGAAGATTGAGTATATCACCTCACTGAGCTACAGAAATTATCCAAAACTCCCTTTGCATTGTTACCTTTCTGCACACAAGAAACTTGCAATGTCTCATCTAATTTTTGTAAGCATAGCCCATACCAGTCATACACTGCATAAGTACAGAAAATTTTTAGAAAACCACTTTTTTCCAAATGTGAAGAATACAAGACAAAACTATATGTACAATTCAGCATCTGTTTTTTGGTGTGTGTGTGGGGGGGTAACTAGAATTGAAAATATTTTTCATACACTGAATGCTTTTCTTAGCCCAGATTAAAAAAGACGATGTACTCAAGGATAAAACAATAGTACTTAAAAATGTCATTCACGTGTTTATTACTCTTTAATCTACGTGTGCTTGTTTTAATTACCCTTTGCTCATTCTACCCAAGTTTTGAATTAAAACACACATTCAGATGACTGATAAATGCTAGTATGTCTTTTCTCTAAAGGGATTTATGCAACAATGTCTCCACTTAGGAGGGCATTGAAATCAGGTGAAAGAATAAATTTATAAACCGACTGCATGTGCATTAGGGTCCAAACAGTCTCTAAATAAAAACCGTTTAAAACTGAATCACAAGATGTACGTATATGAAACTTCCAGCCAATACTCAGGTTCTCTGTGTCCATCAATTCTTTGACAAAAGTGATAGGGAATGTATAGAACTGGTCAGGGAAAAAGCACAACCTTGTAGGAACAGAACCTAAATAGGAGGAGCCTCCATCCACTGATCAACATGAAGGTGTTACAACAATTAATCAGCTATACACTAAAAAGGCAGTACAGCACATCACAGCCAGTTTCCAACAAAGTCAGCAATAAACTCACCTGAAGGCACTGGTACCATTAGTAAGGCAACTGATACAATTATACCCTGAATCAATATATTAAAAGCAAGTCTTTTGGTAGGGGATGACAACTGGAATACATTAACAATATTAACTGGGGCCTTGATCCATTATGTATTGGTCATCCATAATTATAAAATTTTAAAACAAATGTCCTTTTCAAGTGGATGATAGAGTAGCATATTAGCATATTCTAAATACTTCTCCACCTTTTAGAATATGTATTAAAGCATACACTTGACAAAGAAGAGTGGAATAAACCATTTGAAAATATTCATCTCTACCAGCTAAAGAGGTAACACCAGTTGATAAAGAAAAACCTGGAAAAAAAATCATCCTGCTTCCCTAAATGCCAAGAATAAGAGCAAACTTTGCACTTAGGAGATTTTAAAAAAACCCCAATCTTTCTTTTTTGCGTTGGTGAGTTTTTTAGTATGAAATATATTTCACAATACTACTATAATCTAGCTTTGCATTTCCATGAGAAATGCAAATGAGATTTCAGTGCTTTTCAAAAGCAACAGGTTAGGAGATGAAATAAAAAGCTAATTCCCTTTGAACAAAAAGTCTTATAAAGCATAACAACACTTAGAGGCACAAAAGTACCAACTGTGGTAAGAAATCTACATTGTCATATGGTCCACATGAGGTTTTTCATAAGAGACCAGGCTTCATACAAATAAGACTGTTATTATACAGCACTCCTCTAGATGTTTTCAAAACTTTGGCACATTCAGAAAATGCAGAGAGAAATGAACTCCAAAAAATATAAGCAAAGGGCATTACAGAACAATGAGAAAGCATAATAAAACCCTTTCCTGAACTGTAAAATAATAGCAGTAATAAGGGAGAAAGAGAAAGGATGCTGGTTTATTTTCCTTGAATGTTGTCACGTGCAATAGAAGTGGCCTGAATCACAGGGCAGTTTTCTTTCTAAGGGCAAGGCTTCTCTACCTTGCTGTTGCTGGCTGGACATGACCAGGGTAAGATCTCCTTGTGCTCGTGGCTTGCCTTTGTCTAGCCAGGAAGGACTGTCCTGAGCCTGTACTAGCCAGTCTGTCTTCTGCTGCTTTTTTATGCAGAGTCATCCCCTACAGACAAAGAGAAATTCTCAGTGAATACCAGTACAGAACACTGAATAATTTTATTCATTTACATTTTGTTCATTATTTCCGTCTTCACACTGACTAAACTATTTTGAATTCCATACACAAAACATCATATTTTCAAGGACAAAGGTTAAGATATTCTTCCTAATACTTTGTGTGGAACTCTTCCCCTACCCTGCAGTCATTCTCCAGGTTTAGATTAACCACCTAAGAACTCAAAATATGCTTCTCATGGCAATTAGATAATTCTTTTCAAAAGGGCTCCCCCCAGTTCCTGGCGCCTTTCAGCATGTTGAGCTATAAGTGTACTTTTCTTCTGAAAAAAGTTTAGGTATTGTCATCCTCTGTGGAAACACCAGCTCATATGTCAGAAGCATATCTTGGGAGACAGTATGTTCTCATCAGGCAAAAATGCAAAGAGGAAATTAAGAAAGCTGTGGTGGGTTGTGCAGTTGTGTATAAAAGCAGAGGCTAATTAAAAAATGATACAGACAAAACTATCAGTGACCATCTTGGTGTTCACGATAGGTCACTGAACTGTGGGTCTTATCTCAGGCTTGTCTTCTACTTGTCAGTGGGACTAAGGTTATAAAACTGGCCAAGGACACTGGTCACTTGAAAATACCTTCAATATGTAAACAATTCAAACACTCTACTTGAGTTTAGACTTGCTATTCATGAACACAAGAAGGATGTAGAACAGCAAGAAGGAAACTCTTCCAAAGGAATACAGAGAGGAGGAATTTGAATTCTATGATGGAGCAGAGTTAAAGTTGCAGATGCCAAGGAGTTTTTCTATATGAAGAGAAGTTTCAATGTAACCAGTCTGCTAAAGGGAAGTCTTGAACACATCTGATGTGGGTGACAACTCTCCTGGCACACAGGCCCAGCAAAAGCTGTATGGCTGCACAGATCACATCTTCATCACTTATTCTTTGAATCATTTAAGTGAGGGTCTTGCTGCTGCCCTCACTCTTTGTATGGGGCTAAATTTGCAACCAAGTTAAAGGGATCATTTTTCAGAGCATTTAAGCTGAATTGCAAGTAAACTGAATCGCTTTGATTGTGCCCCTTCATTAGAAACAACCGGAAGACTGGAGAGTGGTGAATCGAAGTAAATTTGAGCACTTTAATTTGTGCAACTGAAGGGCTGGGATGAGAAAATAGTGATCTGAGCCATTCCTGATTTTAAAATTTGAAAATTACAAACTTTTTTATTTTCCCCAAGGTTATTATAGGAACATACTCTTACATAGAGATAACTTAAAATTACTAAGAAGTATTTGTTTCTATGTTTGTGTGCTGGAAAACGCTTTTCAAACAAAAATACTGTAAATGAATGAATGCTATTATAAACATGACAGCAAGAAGTAGTATTAATAGTTTCTTTCCTTTTTTTTTTTCTTTTCAATTAAAAGTTTTGGGAGATTCTTACCATATTGTACCAGGCACTAACGATAAATTTCTCCTCCATTTCTCTTTGACTTTTTGTTTTCTCATATTCTTTCTATAAAACATAAAAAACCCATATATTTAAAGACAAAGTATAATAGAAGTATTAGCCTCTAACTAAAAAACAGTGAGCTTTTACCACAAAACACAAGGAATACTACCTCCAGGGAATGAAACATTCTGTCCCGCTCCTGCAACTGATTTTTCAGCGCCTGAATCTCAGGAGCAGCACCCTGGTTCTGTTTAGGATCTAATGTACGGATGACCTGTAAGACAGAACCAGTTTGCTTTCATTAAGTCGTGCAATCTTGTTAAGGAATTAAACCCTTTTAAATCAGTTTAAGAAATAAAAAAAGAAATAAAGAAATAAAATAAAATAAAATAAGATAAAAGAAATAAAAAAAAAGTGCTTAAAATATGTCTACCTCTCTCATCAAGCATGACATATTAGAGCATCTGAACAAGGCCCTCCTTCACAGGACTGTGAAACAAAACTACTGACAAGAAAAAGTGATACCTAAAAGGTTCAGTAACCCAGACTCACATTTGCAGCTCCAGGCTACATCACCTTGGGGTCACGGTGACAGAAACCTCTTCTATAAGGTTTCTCTCTTCTTAGTTATAGTTTTCCTGCCTGTCAATTTCTCCAGCTTGAGAAAGGACTGCTTCTGTCCTTATGGATATTTGCCATGATTCACCTACCTGGGGTACCAGGTGCTGTAATTTCTAGGTAGCTCTGTTAAGCCAAGAAGCACTCTGTGGCACATACATAATCATTATGCTATTAAAAAGATGAAGAGACACCTGGTACATTTGTATGTGTCATCCAAGAGTGCCAGCAAACAAAGCTAAACCAAGAACAAATCCAGCAAATTGCCTGAATCATTAAGCCTTTAATAGAAAATGGCTTGAAACTTTTTAACAACCTCTGGCCATACAGAACTAAGACTTCTCATCTATTGTGTTTCTACCTATTTCAGAGTTGTGTTCAGATGCTGAAATAAAACAATGCTTTAAATTTTAATGAGACATTTTTACTGTATGGTAAATACATAAATCCTATGAGGAGTGGCTGAGGGAGCTGGGGGTGTTTAGCCTGGAGAAAAGACTGCTCTGGGAGCCCTTATCACTCTCTACTTGAAAGGAGGTTGTAGCCAGGTAGGGGTTGTGGCCTCTTCTCCCAGGCAACCAGTGACAGGATGAGACAACATAGTCTCACCCTGTGCCAGGCAAGGTTTAGATTGGATTGGTAAGTACAGGAATGGGTCGCCTAGGGAGGTGGTTTAGTCACAATCCCTGGAGGTGTTCAAGGAACTGGCCACTTAGTGCCATGGTCTAGTTAACAGAGTTGTGATCAGTCAAAAGCTGGATGCTATGATCTTAGAGATCTTTTCCAACCTAAATGATTGTATGATTCTATTCTGTTCTATAAAAGCATGTTATTTTTCTAAGAAAATACTCATTAAACTTGGATACAGTTTCCATACTGGAAGACTATAATGATTCTACTGGTCTTCACAAAAAACCCTGCACCAAAACCCATCAGTAATACCAACAAGAAAAAAACAACCCCAAACCTAACACAAATAAAATTCAAAATGAAAATTCATAAAAAGATTACAAAATGTCAACCTAACTAATTAATGCTATTGTCGCATAAAATACCCTATAGTAACACAGTACATAAAAATAAACAAATCTTACTGAAAACTGAAAAGCTGTCTTTCAGTGGAATATACTCTAAGACACAAAAACCAATATAAAAGGGGGGGAGGGGGAGGGCAGAGGGACAGAGGAGAAATTTGTTTAGACTTCCTGAAGACATTTCACAAGAAGTCATTTAGGAAACTCCAGAGAAATAAAGGAAGAAAGCATAAACTTTTCCCAAATTAGGAACCTTCTTACAGATTCCAATATAATGATATGTATCCAAAGACACTGATATGCTTTTAAGAAACTCAAAATAACAAAGTATAGTAAGAGAAGAAATGGGTCTATGATTAAGACCACAATACAGCCATTTCAAAGCTAGGAGTATACCCATATCCTCAGTACTTAAATGTCAGTCACCTATCCAAAAGAAGCATATATTAAGCAATAAAGGCAAAGAGAATGCTGAACATCATCAGAAATGTAACAGCTATTGAAGGTGATCCAGTCAAAAAGATCACTTTACTGAGAAAAAGCATCAATAGAAGAGTCTCAAAAATGGGGTAATCTTCTGCAGAATGAATCCATGTTAAATTCTGAAACAAAAAGATGATAATCTAAAGGCCTTCCTCCTCTTTTACTTTTTAGTGTGTATACAGATACCTCCTTCATTTTCATTCCCAGTGAATGGACATGAAATACAGAGAGGGATCATTAACATGGAACACATCCACTTACACTTTTGGCCTTTTCCAAATACTTTTTGTATCGTTCTTCCATTTGCTTCATTTCCTCCTCCTTTTTCCGTAAAGCTTCTTGTAATTCCTCAATTTTAAGTGCTTTATGTCAGGAGACGAATGCATTGGAAAATAACATCATTATATTATGCATATTTTCATGTCTTACAAGAGACATTTAAGACACAGCTAAAATATATTTCAGTTAAGAAA
Source organism: Falcunculus frontatus (assembly GCA_013398115.1). Taxonomy (NCBI): domain Eukaryota; kingdom Metazoa; phylum Chordata; class Aves; order Passeriformes; genus Falcunculus; species Falcunculus frontatus. The sequence goes on from VZRV01003376.1 coordinate 179,523, forward strand.
AGCTGAAATAAGAAACCTGGCATAGCAGATATCAGAGATTTACTTACTGTACAGCTCAGAAACACATTAAAAATATGTACTCCTATATAATCTCATAAAATTGATTTCTGGGACATAATTTTACTTTTCAAAATTATGACAAATAAAGAGAAATTTAATCATAGAGCAATCGTGTTACTGAACACATTTAGAAAATTAGTTTACTAAAGACTTACAGCTACTATAATATCTTGGCATGTAATACAGACCAATATGATTTTTCTTATTTTACGTAATAGGAATAATTCCCAACAGGCACAACTCCTGCTTAAATCTGCTAAACTGTCACTTGAGTATACTAATTTTAATTTTCCCCTCACATTTTCTTAAGCAGCAATTGAGATTAGTAGGACACTTTAATTGCACAGATTTTTCCTGGGTTGTTGTAAGAATAAGCCACTATTACTTCTGCATCTTCTATACAACTTCTCAGATCTCAGAAGACAAAATTATATTTTTCTATTTTTTCCTCCTTCTCACTATGAATAAAATAATTCTACCACAAACCAGAAAAGCTGCCATTGGTTACAATCTTTGCCTTGTTCTATAATAACTAGTCTTCTAAAAAAAAAACAGACTACCTTCATAATTACTTCTCTGGAAAAACTGTAGCAAAAATGTGCTAAAAACCAACTAGACACTGGGTTCTGCATAGCCTCTGAGCAGTAAGAATACATATTTACACTCTCTTTGACCAGTAACTGAAAGTTTGCTCAAATGACAACATATTTTTGAAAACACATTGAGGGAATATACATTGGAAGTAAAAATGAGCCAGCGACAGCAGCAAGGATCTTTTAAATTAGGGTCTTACAAGACATGACAGCTCTGGACAGCTGAGGTTCAACAGCAGGTATGGCAGTGAGCTGGTATTTCCATGGCCAATGAATGCATTGGAAAATAACATCATTATATTATGCATATTTTCATGTCTTACAAGAGACATTTAAGACACAGGGATTTAATGTCATTGGGGCTTGGGACTAGGTGATCTTTAAGGTTCATTTTAATTTCTTAGCATACTATGATTCTATGATTTCTTACTACAATGGTTTCTAAAACGTGATCCCATGCATTTCAAGTTTTAAAAGCATCTTTTTGGTCACCATAGTTTCCAGAGAAATTAACAACATACAAGTCACTTCCATTAAAAATGTACATTCTGCTTACCTGACACCTCCTTTAGGTATCATAATTAAAGATACTGCACATGAAATAACTTACAAACAAAAGAAATGGACTGCACAGGTAACTCACAGCTGTTGTTGCATCTTGGTTCCAAATCTTCAATAATAGCTCGTTTCTTCTGTAGCTCATTGTTAGCTTCATGGAGCTTCTCACTGTTACAAATCACAAAAGCATATATTGTTTCCCCAATAGTATTCCTGATCTTGAAATGAGCACCAAGCAGTACAAAAAATCCTCAGAGAGATATTATTTCTAAGGGCATGATTGATTTTTTTTTTGTGGGGCATAAAGACAAGTGACATGATCGTTGTAGAAATATTTGTTAGATAAGATGAAAAACATCATTCTGTATGGAGAACTGCAACAGCAAACAGCTTCTTTGTCAGTAACCGTACTTGATTTAGAACTTAGAATTAATTGTACAGTTAGAGCCTAAAATGAATACTCATAACGGATATTACTCTGAAAAAGAATGGCTAAACCCAAAGGCAACAGAGACTTCTTTTCGCAAGCCAGTCAAAAAGCAAATACGTTTTTAGGGAAATAAAAGATGTGCAAAAACAGCACAACAAAATGATAGCACTTCCTAAACTAAAGAAGCACTTGCTATACTTCAATGCCATCATGTATACTAAAGAGTAAACAAATTAATTTTGTTTATATTAACATGTTTTCCTCAGAAAAAAATTACTTAGTCCTCTAGAGCAAAGATTTGCACAATGTTAAGCAAAGTTTTCTACCCAACACAAAATGATGGTTCCCTCATCGCTCTTACTTTCACAACGGTTTTCTACGGAAAAAAAAAAATAGAATCTGAACAGCAGATTCCCAAATATTCTTGTGTTATCTTAGTTGCTTATTATAATGTCTCTTAGTTGCATATTTTCCAGATCCATGATTAATGACTGTCTGCCTTCCCCACCATATAGAAAACACATAATTTCAAACTGCAAACAAAATAGGCAAACAAAAATACTTACAGATGTTCTTCAAGTTTCTTTTTCAGAAGAACTGACTAAAATAGAAAGTTAAATGTTTTATTTTAATATATTGTGAAGCTCTAACATATTTAAAAATTATTTTAAAACATGCAATTTTGACATTCTAACCAAAATCCAATTTTTTTACTTCAGTTTTAGATCACAACTGTAAAGCCTCTGTGGTAGCAACCTTTCTCTTCACAGCTGTGTGACTTTAGTAAAATTAGAACCCCTTAGAACTTTACAAATATTTTCCCAGGAACTAGATCAATAAAAGCAAGATCCATAAATGACAGAATTCTATGGCAATTGTTTTAATCTGTTCAGTACTTTGTATCGGAAAGTGCAGCAAAATTTGCAAGAAGAGCTGTCCTAACAATATTGCATTGCAACTTGCATGAAGACATGTAGCAAGTTAGTTGAAGTAAATTCCCATCCCCACAGAAACTAGAAGGAGTAGAGTATTTCTAACTGGAATGTAGCAAAAATGTCACCTTTTTTGTGTTTCTTATCTCTATTGATTACAGACACATAAAAATCACCATACAACTTACAGTGTTCCACTTTCTGGTTAAATCACGTTTAGATGAGCTCTTTGAATAAAAACTTTGAAGTAATTTTAAAATTTTAAACTCACTCCATACACAGTGAGTATCTTTCAAAAAGAAAAAAACCCAAACTCAATAAATGTCTATGAACTGAAAGTAGTGTTAAGTAAATAGAAAGCCATACTCACAATAGCCTTGAGCAGAAGCCCATGCCAAGAAACAGAGATGACATTAGTATAAAGCAAAACAGCAGCCAACAGAAGAAACTATTTAGAAAGTCATGAACAGAAAAAGTTAAAGCTAGGTATTTTTCACACATGTGCAATTTTTTCCTCTGTTCTCATGAGCAATTTCATCCTGTAACATTTTCTACAACATGTCACTAAATCCCAAAATAAAAAAAAATAATAAAGAAGTGCATTTACAAATCACTGTGTTCGAACCAGAATTGCAAAGGAGAGCAACTGCTACTTTGGAAAGTAATTTTAAAATAAAATTCATACAGCTAACAAAATGAAGGAAAAGAGCCAGTCTGTTGGGCTACAATCAGAATTAAGAGATGCAGGTGTTTTTGTGGTGTGATGCTGAATTGTGTTATTGACACACTGGTTGAATACAAAGCAAATGTAGAATACTTAAATCTGCAACTGCCTTTTTGGTTTGTATTTATCCAGTATTAATCACATGGGAGGTTTAGCATGCGACTGATGGTCCAAAACACCATCAAAACGTAAGATAAAATCATCAACAAAATGGCTTGTTTTTTCTCCAATGTTCTTTCAACAAAGGTTTAGACACCTTGCTAACACAAAAAATTACTGTTTGCACTCAAAAAGCATTTTAGTTTGGTTATACTTCAAAATATTGTCTTTGATCACATTCCTGGGGCATGTTTTTTCATTATTTTGAAAGAGATTTTCTTATCGCATGACAAGAAAGGTGGGGAGCCATAAAAACAAGTCAACATGGCTCTATTGACTTCACAGTCAGAAATTTGCAGCAGCTAACGATCTGCAGGTTTTGACCTTTAGCTTTTTTCTTTTCCTGTCCTCTGAACAACTGCAGCAACACCACCTTTTCTGTAACAAGAAATATTTGTATGCATCTTTATCAGTCACAAATAATTTGAACTGTCCCCATCACTCATATCCAGTCATTCAGAGGAATACCAGATGGCTGGGACAAGAAAGGGAAAAAGTTGGAAGCAGTGCCCATTTCCCTAAAGTAAGAAAATCAAAACTGAATTCAGCTTTTCTTTTGCAATCCTTGTATTGCACTTGGGTTTATCTTGAAACAGACACAACTACTACTCAACACTGATTCCACTGGTGTATTATTTACCTAGTACCTGCACTGTTGAGGGAGTAACCCCTCTCCCATCTAGATAGATCATGTTCTCACAAGCAAGATACTAATTGTGAGAAACAGCACAAACAATTAAGAGAAGCAGAACTGAGTTTACCCACATTAATTTACCCAAGACACATGATTAGGAAAAAGACTAAAACACTCGATGTGCCATTTTAGGCACCCAAAGATCCTGTACATACTTGTCAGATAAATTCAAACAGATCACTCTAAAAATGGGCACACATTACTTCTGGGATTTCTGCAGTATCAGTAGGCTCTAAAGACTCATATACAAATCTAAAATGTAATTAGCATAACTGTTGTTCTCTCACAGGAAGATGAAGCTCCTAAAAACGACAGAAACAAAAGTCCTTTTGCTAGTAGTTTCTTTCATGCTTAAACAAGCCAAAGGAACAAGTATGCCCCTCTTTTCAGGGCAAAATTTGGTTTTGTTTCACGTGTTAAGGTTATGGGCAGAATGGCTAGGCTCTGGCCTGAGGTTAAGCTAACTTAGCAGGGTGTGGGAAACTATGGATCATCACTTCAGAGGACTGCTGGATGAGATCAGCAATGCTGTGAGGTGATGAAAGTTACAAAACAGCACCATGACAGATGGTCAGATTTCAAGGATGCTGACAGTAATGACAGAATGGTTTGGGTTGGAAGGGACTTTTAATGGTCACATAGTCTAAACCCCTGCAACAAGCAGGGACAATCTTCAACTAGGTCAGGTTGCTCAGAGCCCTGTCCAACCCGGCCTGGAATATTCCATGGATGGGGAAACCGCAACTTCCCTGGGCAGCCTGTTCTAGTGTCTTACCAAACAAAGTGGCTGAACTTCATGGGTAACTGAAGAGGTAACAGAGTTCTGGGGACTTTTTAGGGAGGTGTTGTATCAGTAACAGCATGTAAGGCCAAGACTGCATGTTACATTATGAAAAACATTAGGCATGGGATGGATTTAACAAGTGGGGCAGAAGTAACTAAAGGCAGGGTGTTTATATAGGAAAGGATTAGGGCAGAGAACAGGAGAACAAGGACGATAAAAGACAGTGGTAAGACATGCAAATGATGTAGTCGAAGCTGTTCAGGTAACTGTTGAGTAGCCCCGTGCGACTACTGCATTCTGGAAGACAATAAATCAAACCTATTCTGAGCACACCAGACACATCTGAGTTGATTCCCTAGTCTGAAAGATGGGGGTAAGGAGGCCTTTGCCTGGCTAGCAAGGTAACACCCAGGACGGACTAATCAATAATCCCAAGAGAATGTGTCAGTGTCCTTTACAGGCCCCATGGCACACAGCTGCCCTCCACTGCACTTCAGTATAAAATCAAAACTGCTTGCCCATGTGGACCTTGGCACACAGCTGTATCACTGCAAGGGCACTCGCCTGGGTTAGGACAGTACCTCTACATCTTTTTGGGCATGTCTAAGAATAACTTCAGCTTTAAAACCAAACAAAACTTAAAAGACAAAAAGAATACCAAAAATAACCCCCAACAAAAAACAAACCTGAGTTCTCATCATACATTTCTAGACTGAATTAAAACAGAGTGTCAATTTTCTGGATTGAGCACAATTACAGTATAAGTACGTAAAAATATGAATTTCAGTGCACTGTTGCAGAAAAAATAGCAAAAAACAGAGGAAATGAGCTGAAAAATATGTATTGGTGAACTGTATGCCATGTCTCTCCTATTGCTTTTTCGTATGTTTCTGAAAACTCACTCTGTTTCTATGGATATCCTACATATAATTCAGGCAGTCTCAGCACAACTTCGATCTGCTTGAGCAGCTAGGTTTGACTTCTGAGGTTTGCTCTGCTTTGTCAGGGAGATTGCACGAAGACCATGTCAGAGGTTCTTGTATCCTCAACACTTCTCTGAGTCTACACTCACTCTTTTGCTTCCTTAAGAGTAAATGAAATCCTACGCATCGAACTCAGCAAAACAGACTATGGGATCAGTGCCTATAAGTCACCACTGCTATGGTCAGACCTACACAGAAGCCATGAGTGCAGACACACCCTAAATTACTGCCCCAATCAGTGCCTCAGAAGAGACACAACTAAAATTGCAGTAAATAAACGTGAATACAGTTAGGGATGATTTACAACATAATATCTGAGAATAATTCTTTCATATTCTTGTTCCTGGAAAGATTTTGGCCAATAATCAGGACAACAAAGAACATCTCAGAACAGACCTATTTTAACGTGCGTTCTAAACCACTAAGTTACTCAGGAAAATAATCTTGTTGGAAATCAACTATGTGTTTTACATTCATATAGTTTATTCTGAAAATTAAAAGCATAAACTAAATTTAACACACTCTTAAACGAACATAAGCAGGTAGTAAAAAAACTTTCACTATTTTATATAAATTAGTTAAAACAAACCCACAAAAATAGAAAGCAACACATTATAATTTGTTGCCAATTAGCAACATGATACACTGAGATTGTGAGCATACACTATGCATGTACAGTCCAAAAATCACGGCTTTCAAGAAAATTCTAGAGCTTCTTTTTTGAAATACAGGAGATAATAAACAATTTTTGAGTGGAAGACTGAAAGTTGTTTTCCACACTAACTCAGCTACAATGTGTATTCTTACATTTAAAATAAAGTTAACTCCGTATACAGAAATAGAAAATGCTGCATTATGTTCAGGGTCTAATTATTTGACTTTTTTTTTTCATTTTGTCTGCCTTGCTTTTTTCATTCTGAGATACATTTACCATGAACAATTACAGACCTTCCAGTGAATGGAAAGGCCTTAACTTTCATTAAGAAAACTAAACCAAAAACAGCTTCAGATGCTTTATTCATGGAGAATCAACATTTCCTCAATTCCCTGCAAAACTCTCTATTCTAATTAAATAATTTTAATGCTGAGTTTTCTATTGCAACAGACACAGTTATTCAAATAAAACATATCTGACACCTTCTCTACATAGGATGGTTTTCTAATCTAGACAATTGTCTTACATCCTAGTTAGAGAAGCACAATTTATTGAGAAGATCATACAAATAAATATGTAAAACTATTAGAAATCTCAGTTTGTATATTTCTTTTACTATTTTTTTTTTTTTACAAAAAGGTGAAAGTTTCAAAGATGTTAACTACTCGAATGTAAGTCTGATGTACATTTCTACTTACATCTTCAGCTTTTGAACCTTGATCCTGCAAAGATTTTTGTAGTTCTTCAACCTGGGACTGTACTTCCAGAAGTCTCTGATTTACCAATCTAGGAAAGAGATAATATTTGTCAGAAAAATGAAAAACTGCAAGAAGTCTCAGATTTCTAGTGTCCAGTGTTTCCATGTCATCTACACAAAAAATGCAATACTGTAAATTACTCACAAAAAATTTACAGCAGTAGTTAGAGCTTACAGCAGTTCCAGAGATTATAACATCCAGGTGTTCATCCAGAACATTCTCATATTCCTCAAGGACAACAAAAATGCATGCAGAAATAATTTCTATATACATGAAAGAAGACATTTTAACAGTCAGTTTTACCGTGCTAGAGCTGCTAGCTTATGTTTTCAGACCGTTACAGAACCCTATAAACCTGTAGGTTGGAAGGGATGTCCACAGGTTGCCTAGATCCAACCTCCTCCTTAAAGCAGGTGCACTTACAGCAGATTGCTGGCAACCACATCCAGTACCAGGTTTGGACACTTTTCAGGATAGAGTTCTAACTGTCTCTTTGGGCTTCTCTTCTAGAGCTCAGACCCATACTCCACGTTTTGTCTGTTGCCTCTTGTCCTTCCACTAATAATCTCTTGAGAACAGTCCAAATCTATCTTCTTGCTACTTTCCCATGAAGTAGATGCAGATCACAGTACAATCTCCTCTATGCCACCTCTCCTTCGGCCTGAACAAACCCAGTTCTCAGTTTTATCCCACCCATCACACCTTCCAGTGTCTCTCACCTTAGCAGTATTTTGCTGCACTTCTACACATCCACATCTCTCTGGTACTAGGGAATCCAAAATTACATGCTCTGTCCAGATGTGGTATCATAAGTACTGATGAGAGGTGAACAATCATTTTCCCAGGATGACTGTCTGCACCTCAGTGAGAACGGTCCAGATCACAGTCAACTGCAAGGTCCCCAGATAACACATCCTCCTTTGCCACTCACTAGGACCCCAGGGCTTTTGTAGCGGAGCTGCTCCACAGCCAGGGACAGGGCTCCCATCAGTTCATTTCTCTGGACTGTTGAGCTCCTCTGAATAACAGCTTTCCCTTTCAGGATATCCCAAAGTGGCACTATTCTCAAACTTGCTGAGAGTGTAGTCCCTCTCATCAGTGAAACCATTAATAAAAGTGATGAACAGCTGGTCCTGGTACTGATGACTGAGGAACTGGTTGCCAGTTGAGTTTCATTTCACTGACAATACTACTTCGTGCTCAGCTGTCCAGTCAATTTTTTTGGTCACTTTACTGTCCACTTATTCAGTTTATATCTAACCATTCTGAACATAAGGATAGCAATGAACACTTTATCAAAGGCTTTGCTAAAGCTAAGATAAGTACCATCCTCTGTTTCACCCTTCTTCACATGCGCAGTCATCTCATTGTCAAGACAATTGGATTAGTTGGGCATGATTTGCTCTGAATAAATTCATGTTTCCCAATTACTTTCCTGTCCCTCATGTGGCTGGAAATAGATTCCAGATGAACTTGCTTTGTGAAATTTCCAGAAAGTGAGCTGTGGCTGACCAGTCTTTGTAATTCCTCATGCTCTTTTTTGTGCCCTTCTTGAAGGTGAATGCAGTATTTACCTTTTTTCAGGCTTCATGCACCTCCCCCAGTTGAAGGGGAAGATAGAGGAAGATTAGATAAAGAACAGATTCGAAGCTTAGATAGAAAGCAGCCTCACATCACTATCAGCCAAATACCATGGCATGCTCAGATGCACTCTGTCTCGTCCCACAGATGTCTGTATGCTGACTGGCTCAATCCAGCAGGGTCAGCTAGAGCAGGCTACCCAGGAACACATCCTGTTGGGTTTTAAATATCTACAAGGATGGACACAATCTCTCTGGGCAACATACTCCAGTATTCAGCAACCCTCACAGTGAAAAAAAAAGGATGTTCTTACATTTAGATGAAATACAATGTGTTTCAAGCTCTGCCCACTGCCTCTTGCCCTGTTACTGAGTATTACTGACAAGAGCCTAGCTTCATCTCCTTTAGACCCTCCCATCAGACACTTTGATAAGATACATTGATAAGATCTAACCTAAGCCTTCTCTTTTCCAGAATACATAGTCTCTATCCCTCAGACTTTACTCATACAAGATGCTGCAGTCCTGTAATCACATCCTCATGGCCTTTCACAGGACTAATTCCATTAAATCCATGTCTTTCTTGTCCTGAGGATGCCTGTAGGAAAGTCAACTGAGACAGAGGACAAAATTTCTTACCTGTTTTCTGTCTCCAGTTCATTCTTCCGTAAGTTTGCATCATCAAGAAGGCTCTGCAACAAGGCAATTTTCTCATTGTCAGAACCTTCCTGGTTCAATTTCAACATCTTGTTCTCATGCTGAAGGCGAATGAGTTTCTCCCTAAACACACAGAACACAATTTTGTAAGAAAAGGAATGCCAATATCTGTAACAAAGAAAACAGTTTATCATAGGAAGTAAAATAATAACATAAATATAATCATTTTAAGGGAGATAACTGCAACAACAATCATGTCTTCAAACCCCCAAATACAAACCTAATTCAAGGAGTTGTAATTGCAGGATGCAGAACATAAGGAAATTACCTCAGTGGCCCTATCAGATCTCCAAGTACAACATATTTATAGGGAGAACACAGAGAATGCAAAACTTAATGCCAAGTGTGAAGAAAGACTGTAACCTCAGATGTCATTGAATTACTGCATAAACCTGAGTAAGTCACTTTCACCCTTGGTCTGTTTACACAGAATCACAGAATCATTTGGGTTGAAATGACTCTTAAGATCATCAAGATCCAACATAAACCCAACACATCCAAGTCTACCACAGAACCATGTCCCTTAAGCACCACGTCTACACATCTTTTAAATACCACCAGGGATGACGATTCAATCACTTCACTAGGTAGCCCGTTGCAATGCTTGATAACCCCTTCTGGTGAAGAAATGACTCCTAATATCCAACCTAAACCTCCTCAGCACAGCTTGAGGAAAAGAGACCAATCCCCACTTGCTACAGCCTCCTTTCAGGCAGTTGTAGAGAGTGCCTCCCTTTCTTCAGGATAAACAACCCCCCTGCTCCTCATAAGACTTAACTCTCTATGCCCTTCTCCAATTCCATTGTCCTTCTCTGGACAAGCTCCAGCACCTCAATGTCTTTCTTGTAGTGAGGTGGCACAAAACTGGACAAAGGACTTGAGGTGTGGCCTCACCAGTGCTGAGTACATTGGGACAATCCCTGCCCTGGTCCTGGTGGCCTCTCTAGTGCTGATACAGGCCAGGTAGTCATTGGCCTTTTTGGCCACCTGAGCACTCGGTTCATGTTCAGCTGCTGTCAACCAACACCCCCAAATCCACACCAGAACAATAGGTGCTATCCACAGGGACCTGGACAAACTGAAGAAGTGGGGCCATGAAAACTTCATGAGGTTCAACAAGGCTAAGTGCAAGGTGCTGCACTTGGCCTATGGTAACCCCTGGTATCAGTCCAGGCTGGGGATAAAGGGATGACTGAGAGCAGCCCTGTGAGAAGCCCCTGGGGGTGCTGGTGGGTGAGAGGCTGGACATGACCCAGCCATGTGCACCCCCAGCCCAGAGAGCCAAACGTGTCCTGGGCTGCATCCAAAGCAGCGTGGGCAGCAGGGGAGGGAGGGGCTTCTGCCCCTCTGCTCTGCTCTGGTGAGACCCCACCTGGAACACTGCATCCAGCTCTGGGGTCCCAGCACAGGAAAGACGTCAGCTAACTGAAGCGAGTCCAGAGGAAGCTACTAAGGTGATCACATGGATGGAGCACCTCTACTATGAAAACAGCTTGAGAGACTTGGGGTTGTAGATCAGACTCCAGGGATACTTTAGAGCAGCCTTACAGTACCTGAAAGGACCCAACAAGGGAGCTAGAGAGGGATTTTTTACAAGAGCATGGAGAGTGGTGTCAAACTGAAAAAGGGTGGTTTAGATTAGATATTGAACAGAAATTCTCTACTTTGAGGGTTTGGAGGCAAAGGCAAAGGCAGTTGTGGATGCCCCCTACCTAGCAGTGTTCCAGGCCAGGCTGGATGGGGAATTGAGCAACCTGGTCTACTGGAAGGTATCCTTGCCCATGGCAGTGGAGGTGGAACAAGATGATCTTTAAGGTCCCTTCCAATCCAAGCCATTCCATGCTTCTATGATTACTTCCCACTGTGCATCTTTCCAGCCACTCTTCTCCAAGCCTGTAGCACTGTACGGGTTGTTGTAACCCAAGGGCAGGACCCAGCACTTGGCCATGTTGAACTTCATACAGTTGTCCTCCATGCACTGATAGAGTCTGTTCAGATTCCTCTGCAGAGCCTTCTGACCCTCCAGCAGATAAACACTGTCCTGAGTAACCTAAAATGTTATTGTATTCCATATCTGTCTGTGCCCAAAATTGTTACTCCCTTCCTGCAGCTGGAAAACAGAATGGTGGGGCAGAGGCTGGGTGGTACCCTGGGCTCTTTAAAAGTTGAAGCACACAGGCAGAGTCCCTCTCTGCCTGCTTGGCTTGCCTCTTGGTTCTTTCTTGCCTCTACTTGCTACAGTAGCAAATCGAGAAGCTCAATTCACAACAAAAAACTGTTTCAGAGTGAATTTTGCAACACCTGTTGGCAGCCACTCCCTCAGTACCCTTCAGTGGATCCTACCCACCCCCATGGACTTGAGGGTGCTTAAGTGGCATAGCAAGGCATTAGCTGTTTCCTCCTGTATTGTGGAGGCTTTATTCAGCTTCTTGCATCTGTCTTCCAGATCAGCAGACTTACTATTAAAGACTTGTGGCAAAGAAGGCTTTAAGTAGATCAGCCTTTTCCTTGTCCTTTACTAGAATGGTTCCCCTTGCACCCCGTAAGGGATTGAGATTCTCCTTAACCCTCATTTAATTGTGAATGTGTTTATAGAAACATTTTTTATTGTCTTTTATTGGCAGTAGCCAGAAAAAGATCTAGTTGGGCTTTGGCCCATCTAATTTTCTCCCTGCATAACAGCACAACATCTCTGTAGTCCTTCTGACTGGCTCTGCCCCTTCTTCCAAACATGATACCATCTTTCTTATCCTGAGTTCCGGCCAAAGCTCTCTGTACAACCAAGCCAGTCTTCCGGATGGCTCATCATTTGGCACATGGAGACATCCTACTCCTGCACCATTAACAGTTCCTTCTTGCCCTCCCGGACTCCTTTGCCCTCAGGACTGACTCCCAAGCAACTCTGTCAACCAGACCCCTAAACAGGCCAAAGTCTACCCTCTAGAAGTTCAAAGTGGAAGTTCTGCTGGCCTCTCTCCTTAATTCTCTGTGAATCAAAAACTCTCTCATTCAGAGTTTGCTGTGCCCAAGGCGGCTTCTGCTCATCACATCATCCACCAGTCCTTTCTGGTTCACATTGAATCCACTGAGACACCTTCCCTAGGTGGCTTGTTCAGTAGCTGTGTTAGGAAGTTATCTTCCACAAATCCAGGAACCTCCTAGACTGATCTCTTTCTGCTGTGTTGCATTTCCAGCAGCCATCTGCTAAGTTGAAGTCCTCCATAAGAAGAAGGGCCAGCAATCTCAAGAACTCTCCCAGCTGCTCATAGTATACAGCATCCTAGACGAGTGGTCTGTAACACATCCACCCAAATATCTGCCTTCTGGCCTTCCCCTTGATTCTTACCCATAAATACTCAACTCTTTTGGTACCATCATCAAGCTCCAGGCAATCAAGACAGGGCAACAACACGAACCATTTTCTAATATCCAACCTAAACCTTCCTTGACACAAATTCAGACCATTCCCTTGGGTCCTGTCACCGGTCACAACAGAGGAGAGTGTCTGCCCCTCCTCTTTCTCTTGTGAGGAAGGTGGAGACCACCATAAGATCTCTGCTCAGTCTCCTCATCTCCAGGCTGAGCAGACCAAATGACCTCAGGTACTCCTCATACAGTTTCTCCTCAAGGTCCTTCACCATCCTTGTGGCCCTCTGTTGGATGCTAAGAGCTTTATGTCCTTCTCATATTGTGACACCCAAAACTGCACATAGGACTCTGCCCCAGTGCAGAGCAGAGCAGGACAATCCCCTCCCTTGCCTGGCTGGCGATGCTGTGTCTGATGCACCCCAGGGCAGGGCTGGCCCTCCTGGCTGCCAAGGCATTTGTGGCTGATAGTCAACTTCCCATTGACCATTGTAAAGGTTAGTAAAACAAAGCACACATTAGCTTACTTTATTTCAGGAGTAATGATTTCTGCTGCTAAACTGTCTGAAGGCTCTTGTCTTCCCAGAGGCATCAATCCTGAGTAAGGAAAAGCACACCATTTACTTTCTTTACGTAACAAGAAGTAGGCATTGTTCTAGAAGTTTTAGACTATTGCTAGACAACATAAAATGACACAAAGTCAGGCTGCAGCGAGACTGACAGACAAGCACCATTTCATTTGGCGAATCATTACTTCATCCATTCTGAAGAAATAACATTGCAGTTTATTTCTGCAACATTTTCTTATTATCTTATCTAAAAACTACAAAGGTACACGAGATTACACATAGGAATGAACTATTACACACGAAACACCATGAGAAAATATCTCTCTAAAGAAAATTATGTAACTACACAGAAATCAGATATCCATTATAAAAATATCCCACTGGAGAGGAGACTAAAATTTCTGATTGACTGAAATAACATTTGAAGCTTTTGATTGCTTATGAAGCTATGAATAGTTGAAGAAGTTTTTCACTACTGATTTTAGAGGAGCTTAAATTTATTCAGTGCTAAACAAAAGCACATTCACTACTCCACAGAAAACTCCTGTAAACTTTAGAAAAGAGGCATTTAATCTCCTTATTTGTCCTTTACCTGTAGTGGTGAGTTGACCCTCCTGAGCTTGTACACACCTAAGTTCTTCAATAGTTTCTTTCAAAGAATCCCTTTCTGTTCTTAATCTCTGAATAATTGGAAAGAAAATGAATATCAGTCTTGGCAGTATAAATCCACCTCCAACAGCCTTCAAAATTTTAAAAATAATTTAATTCAACTCTAGAGATTACTTTCAAATTAAGGTATCTCAGTCTATTTCATAACAGAATAAACGTAAGTTTTATATATTCCACAGGAACAGTGGCTTGGGTTTTTTTGGGAGAAGGGTTGCTGATCTTACTGGACTAAAAATAGCGGGGTATAAGCTTACAAAATCAAGATATTAGTGACACAAAGTCCTGGTACCAGCTAGTAAACAGTATCTACTGGGACCACTCAGCTGTTTTCCTTTCCCTTTCCTTGGGGCTGATTCTAAGGGAAATGGAAGTCAGTTGAGAGACCACAGATTTTTGCCACACCATGAATCCAAGATTCAGCCAGGAAATCACGAGCAGATAAGTACGAAGTCAACATAACAAACAAACTGCTTTTAACTTAATTTTGTTTGTCTTTCATCAGTGGAAGTGCGAGCAGTATTTCCATTTCCCATTCCTCTTGTGTATCAGTTGGCCTTGTCATTCACCAGCATCTGGGCTATGAAAGAAAACCAGGTGCTTAAGACTCGGCCCAAAGTGAACTGAAGAACAGGACTGGATCGCCTTGGGATCCAGACAAGTGTGCTATTCAGTAGCATCGTCAAATATTCTTTCAATTTGGCACAAGTACCCTTCTGGCAAAAAAAAAGAGTCTACAGATAGCACCAGGTTTTTGTCCAGAAGGTTGCCAAGAGTAAAAAAAAAAAAATAAAGAATGTAATGATCCAAGTTGCAGTTTGCTCCAAAATCAGACATGTTCAGTATTACTAAATGGTCCAGGACAGACCTTGCCTCTGTGCAGGTATGGATTTGTGTTGGCTGATAGCATTTCATTTTACTAACAGTTGATTGCCAAATGCCAGAATATTTCAGTGACTAGAAAAAGCTCTAGTGCTTCACTGGTACAAGCAACTCAGTATTTATCTTAGTACTTATCATGTAACAGACCACAGAGGTAAAATTCCAAGTTACTTTGATGAAGATATCAAACACTACCATGCTTTGCCAGAACATAAAGAAAAGGGTAAAATCAATTTCAGTAACTATTTCCAAAATATAACTGACAAGATACCACTACCTAGCTTGTGACCCGTGGTGGGCTACCTTCTGGATACGTATTGACAACGGAGAACAGAAAGAGTAGGTAATACAGACAGGGAATCACTGAATTCATGTGATGAGAGACTTCTAGCTGTAACTTACTTCTCACAGGTGCATATCCATTCAAAAGAATGTACTTAAAAACAACATCCAGCTCAACAAAATGCTATTTTCCAGGGGATAAAACAGAAGACTGTATGACTATGGCCTACAATTCAGATCCTTTGTGCAAGATGAAATGGTCCATTGAGCCATGGATAAGCCACAGAAACAATTTTACCACTGTTTAACATAAAAGAATTGTAAAAAACCCCTCAATTTAAAAATAAAAAGCAGGAAAGAAAGCCGAAGCACAATACCAATACAGCTATTATGAGCATTCCAGCCTGATTTGAAGGGCAGATGGAAATGACGTGAAGGTCAAGTGCCCACCGCAGCTTGAAAATTCAATAAAAAATGGAAATCAATGACCTATGAACATAAAATAACTGAAGGTTTTCAGTTCAAATGAAATTTAAATGCTGGGCTTGGAAATCTTGGAAATAAGTGGACATGAAATATGACTATTAAGGAAGAAGTCTACAGAGTTTCCGACAGCTGGATCAATGGACTTATAATTAAAACATGCCTAAGAAATTGCTAGCTTCAATTGCTGACCTTGGTTTAGGTAGTTTGAGGCAACTGCATATACATTGCTAAGAAACAAGCTGAAATTAACTGCTGAGAAACGATAGTGTGCAAGAGAAGTCCGAAGGATCAGTCTCAGCAAGAGAGGACAGAGCAAATAATCGCAGAATCACTAGCAGCAAATGACACAAGAGGAAGGGGATAGATTGGTATCTACCCTGCATGTTCCACATTGGCAGCGCAAGATATGTCAATAAGGAGATGTCATAAAAGCTGAGATCGACACAAAGGACACTTCCCTCTACACAACTACTAAGCCTCTGGCTACATTAGTGATGACTCCACAAAGAGAAGCATGCTGATGGTACCTCAAAGAATGCCTTAGGAAAAAAAAGCAACAGGAATGTAGCTCTAGGATGATACTGCAGAAACCCTGTTGAAAATAGCTTTTCAGAATACGTAACAATTACCCTGGGTATTTATTAACCTTCTCATGGTAAATGGTCAGGAAATAACTTCAGATGCCAAATATGAAGGCTTTTCCTCTTAAAAATGCGTTGCATATGTTTTTGTACAGTCACTTTATTCCATGCTGTACAATTCTTAGGTTTAAAAAGTATCTTGTACATAAACATTAGAAAATTTTAGATGAAAAAAGACTTCCTAATTTAAAAAGATTGCTAACTATAATTACCATATCTCTGTGTTATAAAGGATACAAAGTTGCTATTGTTACTAACAAAAAAATAACACCTTGGCACTTACATCTTTTTCTTTTTGGAGGCTGTCTACTTTTTCTTTCAGTCGTTTGCATTCATAATCTAATTTATCAGCTTTCTTGGATTCTTCAGATAACCTGTTTTGTAGTTCAACTGCCTGTGAGAACAAGAATCAATAATGTGTCTGCAAATGTTACAACAAAATACACAAGACAAAGTAGCCAATTACAATGCACCACAAGTTATGTTGTAAAACAAGTGAAATAGTTACTTATAGGACATAATAAAAATTGCTTTCATCAGTTGTTCTGTGTTTCAGCAAAATAAAAAGCATTCAAATATTAGGTCTTAGTGCAAGCAAAAGATAGAAAAAACGCGAAGTATTCTCAGTACATCTAAAACTAGAATTTAAGCAAGGTTTACAGAAAAAAAAAGCTATGTTGTTCTAGGAATCAAAAAGCTCGGGAACAGCAGAAAAATCTTTCTGCATTCTGAAAAGCCTAGTTAAAAGAAAAAACTCTGAAGAAAGCCAATTATCTACACCTTTCGTTAACTTTATTTCATAAGCCTCACTCAGAATTCAACTACTAGTTTATGCAGCCACATAACATTCCCTAACCTGACGTTTCCTAATAATTTTTAATATACTAACAAAGATTCAGCCACAGGCTCCAAACAGTTTTCTTTATTTTGGAGAGAAACTGCTAACAAAGCCACATGTATGCTTTCAATTACAGATCAGTAAAGAGCTCTTAAAATCAAGTGATCAGAAATCTGAAAGCTGAGCACAACGGAAGGTAAATGGGTGAAGTCTAGCTTTTTCAAAACTCTCAGCCTTTGGTAGCAAAGATTAATTCCCAGAACACTAGTAAAGCTCATAAGGCAGAGAGCATAGAAGCAAATAAGCTGAATAAAGACTGACCTGCAAACACAAAAGCTGAATGAAGACTCAGCTTAAGACCTACAACTTCTTCTGAAGCAATTTATAAGAAGGCTTTTTCACGGCTTTTAGATTACACAGGAAGTGATTAAAGCAGTAGCCATACCTACATTAAGATTAAGATTGCCCAGCGGTTCTAACTGCCTTTTATTTTCAATGTGTACAACTGAAGTAAAATAACTACAAGGCCTAAAATATGCATGGTCTGAAGTCTTAGAGGACTTTGCTGCTGTTGTTCTTAAATTAAAGGTTGCACAACCAGCACAGGTCTGTATTTTCTGAAATTAAAGAAATGAAAATGTTAGATATGAAAATATTTCATTTTTCAGATGTGACATCATCACTGAGGCTATCAGAATAACTGCAGGTATTAAAAAAAACCTGCAGGCCTTCACCAATGATTGTGCCACCCGGTGCAAAATATGACAATTTTCACCTCAAATGGAAACAAAAGCATTCATGTTTGTAATCAATCATGCTAAGGTAATGGTATGTAGAAAAGCACTGTAAGAAATAAATTTGTCTTGAATTAGGCCTTGTGAGTGTATTGAAAAACATACAGTGTCATGGTAATGCAGAAGATTAAAAAAAAAAAATGAACTGCCATCACATTTACTAAGCGTTATCTGTGTGTGGAATGAGTAAAGCAGGAATCTTGCAACACAGAAAAGCAAGACATAATGTTAGCTATGTATCAGAATGCACATGCACAAAGGGGCTGAATTAAAATTACAAAAAAAAAAAATTATCCTGCAATCTTCACATTTCAATTCTTTCTGCTAAGCCTTTCTTAGAAAAGGCTTATGCTTGCTCTCAGAAGAGTGAAAACAAAAACCACCACTCAACCTCACCTCATGGAGATGGCTCTGTGCAGTGAAGATGCAATTTCCTTGCAGATTACAATAGGAATTTGAATCAACCACTTTCATCTGCATAGCACAATGCTTCTAAGCCAAAGAAATAACTCTCTAATGGCATCCTCATGGGTGGGGTTGGACCCTTTAAACACCAGACAAGACATATTCCACTACAGGAGCACACTAGCATTCAGCAGTGACATAACATCACAATCCTTATATCTGGCTTACTTCTAACAGCACAATTTAGGATACCCGGAAAAATAATTCTGTGGCTTATGAGTCACAGGCAGGTCTCAAAAGGAGCCCCATCTTACAGACACTGAAGACAAACACACTGAGTGTTCATTTTGAGACACCATAGTTAGATGAAGAAAACACATCTGCCAGAGGACACCTGAGGCTTATTCCAGTCTCAGCCAGTAAACAGTTTTGCACCAAACAACAGCATCCCATACAGGAAATCCTACCCATAAAATACAGGGAATAATGAAGAGAAGTAGTACTTTAGCATCACAAGTGTTTGGGATTAGCCCTTCCAAAATCCCTTTGGTTGGTGAAATAAGAAGAATCAAATGCAGATGTTGAGGTTACACAACAGTATCACATGCTCAGCTGTTTAATGGAGTGACATATTGGGTTGCCAGTAAACTTGATACTACTCATGTGTGGAAGGCCATTCCTTTCTACATTTACCTTTCCCTTTGTCCCCTTGGACAATTTTTCTTGTCCAAGTTCTTTTTTTTCTGGTAAAATCATTTGGTCTGTATTTAAAATTAGCCTATATAGGCTGAAACTAGTTGTTTTAAAAACTGAGATGGCCAAGTGCAGGGAAAAAAGTCTTAGGGAGACACATTGCTCCTGGGCTGGTAATATTGTTAGTGCTTGTTTCTGTACTTTATTCTACTGTAAACTGACATACAGGGACCCCTGTGCTGTGATCATTCGATCAGACAGAAATACAGAGCAGGAACTACTATTTTAATGAAATAAAATAGACCTGCTCTGTCTGGCCCTCTAACAAGAATACCAGAATGATATTGTGTCCCTGTAATATAGAAGCAGAGAGAAGATTAAGCACATCTTCCACCTTTACAGAAACAGCATCACATGGCACTTGGATAAACAGGAGGATAAATAGGTGCCTTTCACTCCACAGAGTGTGCTGGTGACACATTGTGTACTCCACTAGGTGCATATAAACAACAGGGACGACATGTGTCCTTCTCTCTTCTTAAGAGGAAAAGTTCAGACATATCAGACAAACCAGAACCTTAAAAAACAGGGTAATATTACCATGGGAATAACTTACCTCAGCTGTGGGGTGTGTTCCTCACTGCTGGAAAATTGTAATGAAAAGTGGATACTCTCCCTGAAAGGAGAGCCTCTAATTCAAGCCCCACTACTGAATATCAATTTGGAATCATTTTAGAAAAAAACCCCACCTAAAATCTGTTGAGTTTTTAAATGCAGGAAATACTGCTTTTTGACAAAGTAACATAAACTTGTAGCAATGACAAGAATTGTAGGAAAGGAGGACAAAGGCAGCACCTACAAAACACGGAAGTCTTCTAAACAGCAGTTGTTTTTTTCATAGTTTTTTTCACTTTAAGGTATTACAGCCATGTTATGAAGATGAAGTGTTGACCTATACAGAGTACTATTGCATTGATGATGCCTGTCCTCACCTGTCTCTTGTATGTTTCCAGCTGACTGCGTGCTGCGTTGGCCTTCCTCAGTTCTTCTTCCAGGCTCACAGTATTTTGCATGTACATCGTATTCTTCTCTTCTAAAAGCTTCACTTGCCGCCGCAAATCACCCAGATCCTCCAATTTCTTTTTGTATGACTCTACCTGGCTTTCTAACTTGGCTACTTTATCAGAAGAATGCCTGAAGGGACAGATTTGTATCAAATTTGAGCTCTGAAAACTAACAAGACTAACAGAATTTAAAATGCTTCCTCACTGTTTTTTCTAAATGCAGAAGACATTCTGAGACATCATGGGGAGAACAAAAAGCAATCGTAGTCTCCTATTACTGATGTTTTCACTTTTAAATTGTCTGTTTTCTTTCAATAACTATTTGTCAACTCCAAGAGCTGCTGTTGAAGGTTTAGACCCTATCCCTCTTCCTAACACAACTTTCTGATCTGCTTCCAGTCTTAAAATAATAGTTAAAACAACCTCACTCCCACCCATTTCCTTTCAATTCTAAATTATCTTCTGTCCTAAATTTTTCAAGGGTAAAGAAGAAAAGTTTCTGCCCTTCAATTCGTTTTAATGATAGCCAGGAATAAAATCATAAAGATCCATCTCCTAGGCAAATTGTACTTGGTGACAGAGAAGTACCATAACAGTTTTGGAACTTGATTCCTTCTAAAAAAAAGAGGGAAAAAAGAAAAAGAAACACCAGGCTTCATTCACAGCTTTTCAGAGTTTTATCAATCTACGTGCTGCACTGCCAAGACAGCAATGGACCTCACCTCCCCCAACAACCTCTGCTATTATTACTGTCCCCAGTTTCATTTTAGACTCAACCAATTTACAGATCCAATCTCCTGTGAAATCCAGTCAATCTCCCACTAAATGGATGGCTCGGTTTATGGGACACTGAGGCAAGCCAACTCTGCTTAATCCTCAGTGAGGTGCATGGCCTCTCTCTTGGGGCAAGGAATTTTTGAACCCATGCCACTCACACAGTTTATGCAGTGTGGGTTCATTCCTTATATTAATGACAGAAGGGATAAAGACAGATAGCTTTGGAAGAAGGCTGCTGGTGAGTCAGGAATGGCAGTATTAAATAAGCCTTGCTGGGGAGAATGGGTAACTGTCCTGAATAACCCATGGCAGCAAGATGCCAATGATGCCTTAGGTTTTAACTTTTATATTTTCAAATTCTGTACTGCTTAGAGTGTAAGTCTGAAGTTCCTTGTAGCCTGTAATTCCCACTCTCTCGTACTAGGTAGACATAACAAAGCCTCTCCGGGCTTTGCCTTCAAGGACAGCCAGGCTGTTCTAGGCCCAAAATGTGTAAACTAAAGATTCTAAGGGGGGGCAAGCTGAGGGGAATTACATCATTAAACTGGGGCTTTAATTGGAGAATTAACCCTGATATGCAAATGATCCAAACCTATAAAAGTGTGAAGAACTCGTGACCTGTCGTCCTTCTTGGGGTCCATTTTTTGGAAGCAGCCTCTGGCCCAGGGTGTACCTTGAAGGCCCTTCAAATAAATACCTGTCTTTATTCCCTTACTCTTGTCTAGTGTCTGTTTCTAGGTGGCTGGAGAAGGCATCACCAACACTGAAGGATTATGCTCCATAGTAAAAGTGGCTGTCCCGCCCTATAAACACCTAGTATCATCAAATCATTACAACTTTCGTTGCTAAAATCCAGTGGCAATGAGAGCTGCAACAGATGTTGTTTGTATTAATACCATATGAAAAACCAAAAGCACTATCCAAAGCCCAAACAATGCAAACCCAGGAAAGGAAATGGCCTCGTTTTCTGATGAGAACAGAAGACCAAGACATGATAAAGGTGAATATTTTATACTCAAAGAGACTAGTGAGTGCCCTGTTATAACCATAAATTGGCATAGAATTACTATGTTTACTAATAGTTATTGATTACATACACAATAAGCAACTATTTTACTCAAGAATTGTGTGTTGGTCTGTAGACCTCTTAAACTAGAGGATCCAAAGAATCTTGGTATTCAAAGTGTTTAATATTTATATTACTTTAAAAAATAATGTAGATTAAGTACAGAAATTATATAGACTAAAAGGTAGTAGTTAAAAAGGGTTAATGGAACAAAATTTACCTGAGTACATCTATCTCATCCTTCAAAGACTGAGCCTCCTCTGCCAGTGTAGTAAGCTCTTCTGTTTGTTGTCTCAGTTCTGCAATTTCCTTTTCCAGCTCTTCACAGCGTATTCGATAGTCATCTTTGGCAGCTTCTAATCTGTACAAATGAAAAAACAGCCCAGAAAATAATTTCTCATCCTGAGCCACAGTTACCTTTCCTCATCATCATCCCCTTTAAGAACACACAAAATGGCCTCCTGCTGCAGTGAAAGAAAACAACAGCCCAATGTGCTCATTCAAAACATAAAAGCAAATTGACTTTATTGATGCTCCCAATTTAATATCAGTCTATTTGAAAATTCACAAGGTAACGTATGTTCTCATAAAGACAAAACCTGATTTTTTTTTCTATAACCATAGTTTTTCACAATGGAAACTTAAGCAAAAATTTTCATCTTTTTTTATCTTGGGACATACAGAGTTTGAACACGACGTATTTATCCTAAAATTTTGTTCAGCTGTCCAACTCATCTACCTCCAGCGATACTGATCTGATTGTTAGATGTTATAAATGCCACAGACCTCCCATTGAAGTGGCTTTATTTATTTACTCATAAAGAATCTGTGCATGCCCGGTATGTCTGGAGAACCAGGTTATCTAGTTAGCAAGTAAAGAACTCTGACCAAAGTTGTTGAACTGCTTCCATACAGTATACATAGGCAAAGCTCCATTAACCTGGTAGTGAACAAAGGGAATAAGTAATAGAAACTTTGTCCAAGTATTTTGAATGAATGGAAGAGGACACAACCTGGAACACAGAGTCCTACTGTGATTTTGCTCTGAAATAAACACAAAAACAATTCAGGATAGGAGATAAGGGCATGAAGAAAAAAAAAGTCAAGGAGTCCAAAAAGAATCTACAAGAATGGAGACAAGAAAAAATCTTTACATCATCTAAACCAGGAACAATGAAGATTCGGATCATGACAGACCAGAACAGTCCAGGGACAAAGAGGCAGGACTGGGAGGAAAACTCGCGTACCACACTGGGCACCAGTTAAGCTGTACAGATGTCCTGCTTGATCAGTTAGAGCTGGAAGCAACACATACAAACTGCCATTAGAAGCTACATGGTATGAGGACAGGGGAAGGAGGTAAAGGAGACCAGGAATGAGTCTGACATATGAAAATGGTTTAGAATGACCTTCAGAACCTGAAACTAGAGTAACAGGCAGTGCAGATACTGAACATGGGAACAAAATCTGTTCAAACAGTAACTAATACCAGACTCAGTTAGGAATCATTGCAGAGCATGGAGATGAATCAGAAGAGATAAAAGGGGACATTATCACCATTTTATTCCTTTACATGGTAGATGTATAAAAAGAAGAAATCCAGGCACTAGCTCTTGTGAAGGAGAAATAGCAAATGTTTTTCAAGAAACTGATAGGAGATGATATGTCAGAATAAACAGGAAAGGAGGCTTAGCAAGGGGCATTGGAAAAATGGGGAAAGAGACAAAAAAAGGAAAGCAGCGTGGCACATATTGTAAGAATTGGAAAAGGGCAATGAGAAGAAGACAGCAGAAGGAAAACTGGCGGTGTAAAGAAAGAAATACTATAACTGCACTCACAAAGGAGAGGGAAAGTATGGCAAAGAGAATGAAAAGGTGATGGTGAAGTGAACCAGCTTTCTTCAGTAGAACAGTCTTACACAACCTGAAAGCAACAGTCAAGAGGACCAAGAAGAATATTTAAAGAGGAACTGTATTTTCACATATCGGGGAAATGTAAATGAAGTGCAGAGCTCATACTTGGATAATCTCCATCTTTCATCATCTATAAAATTTATTTTCAAATTTAGAGAAGGACATATTTTGCTTTGTATATAACACCACCAGCAGTACAGCCTGTAGCAAACTTTCATCAAGGAATTACTACACCTTAAAAATATAATCAGAATAATTTGCATAAAGGAAAGCAGGCTATTTTCATTCTCACTGACTTTGAAAAACATGGGTGAAATGACTGCACACAAATAATTCAAACTAACTCACAGCAGACTGACAAATTGTACTTTTTTTAATGCTGGACCTTGTAAAGAGCGGAATTATAACATATACATCACTTTAAAAACTGTACTACTGTGGTTATACACCACCCATTATACTAATTCATATTTGCCAGTAGAACCAGAAGCATCTACGTCACCTCTATTGCCAGCTACAAACAAACAACTTAACCAACTGTAACTTTTCTACCTGAATGTTTCCTCTTGGAGCTGTTCTAGTTGTGTCTGCAGCTGCAGGTGTCTACGACCTGCAGGACTGTTGGGATCTTCAATAGAATCAGATTGGTTTAAACGTTCCATCAAAATCTGGTTCTCAGCAAGCAGGCTGCTCTTCTCCTCTTGGAGGGCTGCGACCTGTTGTAATAAAGGTATGAATAGAAATAACTAACCTACCCAGGGACAGAGAGCAGTACGTTTTCATTTCATAATGAAGTATCAACAGAGCCCACAAACAGAAACATGCAGGCTTCACTAATCACATTTTGCAAGAACACACTGTATCATTTAATAGGTATTCAACTGCTGTGTGATGTAACCAACATATCGCAACATTAGGGGCAGAGTTACCACTCAGGAAACATAATTATTCTTTGATGCATTTCGATCAAGCATTTTAAAAAAAAAGTCTTTGTTACGACAGAAGAAAACTTCATTATAACAAAATCTGCATATTTTCCCTGAAAACAAATAAAACTAGCTCTCTACAGTAAGGGTCATCTGCAAGCAGGCCTGAAACAGGAGCAGAGTCCCAAAGATGACTCAGTTTCCACTAACATTGTGAAAACAGGGAGTAATGCAAAGAACCCAAAGTGCTCCAAGACCTGAAACATGGGTTCATGTATTAACCATGACGAACAGATCAGCTTTATTAATTCCAACAGTTACTGAACTGCGAGAAGCCTGACTTAATATTGCAAAGTAGGGTTGCAATGGCAATGCCTTTCAGGGCTCCCCCTTCACACTCCTCACATCTTCCAGATGAGTATTGATTTACTTACAGTAAGACTTAGTCTAAACCCATATACTTTTAATGGTCAGCAACTTCTGACTGGGATTTAACTCTTAACTGGAACTGTTATGGCAGCAGAACTTGTATTAGTTCTCTATGGCAAGAGTTTTACCACACAGCTCAAACCCTTCCTAACTGAATGAAAAAAAGTTTTGCTAGTAAAAATCATCTTAATACTGGCAACATGGTAACAAGATAAGAAAACAGTGGCATTCGTTCTGCTAGCACAAGTGAAAACAAAATAATTACTGCGTCATTTTCACACCCTTCTAAAAATTATGTTTCCATACTCTACTACTTATTTTCAGCCATCTAAAAGTTAGCACATCATCTTCTCATTTCACATTTGATACAGATTCTATAGCAAACTTACCTGCATATCTAACTCATGACATCTCTGGGCAATTTCTTCTTTTGTTGCAAGTGCCTCATTTAATTCTTCTGTAGTTTTCTTCAGCTACCATAAACAACAAACATTTACATTTTCATTACTCTCTGTGATCCATATAAAAATATTCTGAACTACATATCCGTAAAATTATTTTCACATTTAGGTAATACATTGAATTTTTTAAAAACTGAGCAATTGTGCTCTTATAAAGAAAAAAAAAAGCAGATGTGAATACTGTTTAGTTGGTGTATTAGTAAAAAGTAATTGTACCTAAAAGTAATATTTGCTCTTACATTAGAATTATCATATTTATTCTATAAATTGGGTCAAAAACTCCAGAAGAACATGGGTCTGAAGAACTCATCAAATCTCTACACTGAACGAAATTGTCAATACCACTTTTCTTTACAGATGCAAAGAGTGCACAGTTTCAATTTTCAATCTACATTTGAAATACAGAAAGGACTGGAAGGTGGAATACAGGGAATAGACAATTAGGGTAAAATCTCTCTAGTCACTGGAAGCTACTTTTAGTGCACAACAGGAATAAAACTAGTATGTGACAGAGAAGCCTACCTTTCTGAAAAAGGGCACTGAACCTTATAAGCAGTAGGAAATATTCAGGTACTTCCCTTCAAAGGCTTAATGTTTAAGGATATGTATCTCACTGGTTTGCAAATGAATACAGTTAAGATAACACAAAAAACATAGTTACAAGAAAACTGGTCTGATAAAATAGGTGTATGCATGTTATGCATATAGATATAAATATATATGTACTATTATATACGATGAAGTTTAAATGGGCTTTCTCAAACAGCATCATCATATGCTGCATTTCTAAGTTTAATTCTCATGGGCCTGTTTACGTACAAAAATTAATTTCATCCGCAAGAATGTACATATTTCTGCAGCGAAAGCATGATGGAGAAATACAGTGAGCACCACTCGTCTTCTCAATTAGAAAAAAATTTGAGGAAGCAAGACAATGTTAGCATAAGAACAACGTAGTAAAACAAAAAACAGGTTTGTGTATTTTTCAAATAAATCAGACTAGGAAGGATTATATTTGAAAACTTCTCTACTATATTGTAGCAGCTCCAGGATTCCCATAGAAGTGGGGTTTTTGTAAAAACTGACTCTGGAAATAGGAACTCACATAAAAATATTTATTCTAATAGTACAAATTTTTTATCTTTCTTTCTTTCTCCATAGCTAAAGATGTGCACCAATCTGCAGTTTTGCTTTATTATATCATACAGCTAGACTGGTTTTTCAAACCAACTTTTTATATCCTTTAAATACACAATAGGAGCAAACTCAATTATATAAAGCTAAAGTACTTGAAATGCTGAAATTTGGTTTTCCACCTCTGATTTTACTTTTCCACAAAACCCTTTAATTATTAAAGGAAAAAAAAAGACAGAATTCTTAAGATGGAAAAAAGACTGGCCACTGACATGCTATGATTGAAGGAAAAGAAACAGTCTAGTCTTAGATACCTGCCGATCAAGGTCAATGTAAGCATCATTTCCGACAGAGACTGGAGACTCTTTACTCATCAACTGCAATTAGATTACATGGGATTAGAAAAAGCAAAGATTTTTACTCTTATTATAAAACCAAAGTTTCAATGAAATACTGAGCTGATTTTTACTTTTGGGAGCTTTAAGCCAAATTAATTTGAAAGTTTTTAACTTCATTTTTATAATGACATATTCAGAAACAAGAACAAAAAAAAAAAATCTTCATAATTTGTATTATTTAGACTGCTATAAAAGAAACCTTACATCATCTCTTATTCTTTTGACAATGCACATTCTTTATCTATGATGAAGCCTACAGAACATCCCACTAAATTTTTTACTGCAGTGGCATTGGAATGATAGTAGATATCAACACACCATGCAAGACCTATCTTTAATTGTTCTCTGCTAGTGAGTGTTTTTTTCATATTTCCATTACCTCGATGTTAACATCAATTTATTTACTTATTTGTTTCACTAAACTCCAGGACATATCCATCTCAACTACTAGTGCAAAACAAAGGCGATAAAAATTCTCCTCTGGAGTTGTCTGTAATTTTCAAGCTTAAAAAGAAATTCAGTAGCGTGCATTCCTGAAACAAGTATTACAATTCCTTGTGTACTACTTTGCTGCAGGAATAGCTGATAGGGGTTTCGGGCTAGAATATTTAAAAAAAACAACAAAACATAACCAACCCAAATCAAACCCTCAACACAAAACCCCAAATCGAATCCTACAAAATTGACTGATCTACTGATCAAAAGAAAGAAAAAAGCTGATAAGTAAGTTTTCTCACAGTAAACTAATGATCAGCTGCACAGGTCGGTAAAAGTGAAAACAAGTGTAGCAGAAGTTGTAGCTCAGCAACCTCCTTTCACATAGCTCAAGCAAACATACTAAGGTAATGTTCTTACTAGAAGTTGTAAGACACCAACAGGAACAGTCTTGCAAATGAGAAATACATTGTAACTAATTCAAAAGCCATCACTGCAGAACGACACTGATGGCTTCTGTCCAAACAAAATATTCTGACATGATCCATGAAAGTTACAATTAAAAAGGCCCTGTCCTAACCAAAATCAGGAGATTTCTTCCCTAGAATCTCCTGTCTAGCCTGGAAACTCTCTCCCAGAAACAGTACTTCCGTTATTCCTTCTAAAAATCAGTGCTTTTGCATTGTTTTCCTTGGGGGGGGTTTTGGGATATACTGCGCAGAGACTTCACTTCTCAATCCTGTCTGTTTATATCACCGTGTACAAGTGAAAAATCTGTTTGACATTTACATCATTCAAATATATACACTTACTCTTCTCTTACTTTCCCCATATCCTTCACTGGGATTTAGCTGCATAATTTAGATTAATCTATCTCTCCTGAGACCCTGACAATATTTGCCAAATTTCTTCAATTTTGTCTACATCTTTACAATGACAAACTACTCCAAGATGAAACATTACATCAAGCCCACATTCTCTGCAACAATAATTAGAAAGTCCCTAGCCTCAGAGCTGTCCCCTGAAAAATGAACTTTTGTCTTTTTCATTACCATATATAATGGCATTACAAACTTGTCTTCAATTTAGGACCATGTTTTTTAAGCTGATTTTCATTTAAACAAAACCTCCCAATCCCTCTCCACTCTGTGATGTTCATACACGCTTCAAATACTGCATTTCACCAGCTTTTCCAGATGACTAACAGGGATATCCCATATTAACCAAACACTGAACTCCTCTCACTATTTCATATTCCGCAGTGCTGCTCACAAACACACTTTGGATACATGTACTCACATACACACAACTAAGTTCCACCTGCTAAGCCAGCACTTTCCAACAGGCAGGCTCCATGCTGCATGCAGCATGCAAGGGTGTAAAACATGTCACCAACAGCCACCACCCCTTTCTGGCTTTAACACAACTTCCTCTTTGAAAAACCAGTTCAACAGGCCTGTCCAAGACTTACTGTAAAAAGAATACAAGTGACCGCACAACCCACTAGAGGCCACTGTGGTTTCATTGCTTTCTGTGACTTGCCATAAGGCAGGCCAAGAATTTAATCCCCATTTTCTTCAACGAGTTTCGCCATCTCTCCCAAAACATCCTGTCCTCGAGAACCCTTAGCAGAAATGTCCAGAAAAGAGGACATTGTCTGGAGTAGGATTAGGTAGTGGAGATACATAGTCCGGGTGTACCACGAATGCTAAACTGCACATGTGAATTTCACCCCATGGGGTACATAAAGAATGTAATGGGGAAATGTGAATGAGGCACCAAGGGCAAGAGCCACAGACACATGTGTAGATGTATCCCACATAACTCAATGCAACAGAAAGCACCTTGCAATTGGATGGTCAGCAGTACGGTGGGAAAGCTAAAGACAAAATTTAAGGGATTATTTTGTGTCCAGTATCACAATCTGACAAAGAACAAGAATGAGATCGCCAGATAACTCAAAAGGAACACAGGAATCCAATTTCTCATCATCAGTTAACAATAAAACAATTTTGAGAAGCGGGATGCAAAGACAGAGTTATCACAGCAAAGGATTGCTTCCATCTCTTCCCTATACATCTCCCCACACACTGTAAAGGACAACATGCAAGAAAATGTCTTGACCACACTCTGCTTCTGGATTGCCTGTACACAGCTTCTTCCCATTTAGAAGCAAAAACTTTACCATAAACACCACAGCCAGTAGAGCACAAGACCACTCATCGACCCAAACTTCTCTCTCTTAAGTCAGATTTTCCAAAAATTTCAAGAAAACTTTTACTAAATGCTGTGTTTTCAGATTCCATACAGACAGGTATGTTAACTTGAAACACACACTACACCTTCCATTCACCTAAAAATCGTAAGATAAGAGGCTTGCCTAGTTTCCCCTATTCTTTGTTTCTGGTCAATCAACATTTTCTGATATTACTGAAATTTAGAGTTGCGAAATGCTCATTTAATCAGTAACCTGCTCAATGGTACATCAGCTCTTTCTACACTATTTATTACTGATCTTACAATACTAGTAGGTTGTTAATAATTTTTTTTTAAAAATTCCATATTGTTTTCTGCTAACTATCTCCTTTACTTAAAAGCTCACATTCAGAAAAAATTCATGAAATACTGATGTAGTTTCAGCACTCCACATGCAATCTTCAAGCATGATATTGGTATATGTGGTTTTTACTGGTGTGGATCAATGGCAAAACTTTTGAGTTTAGAGGGGCAAACTTTATTTCATTTTTATTTCAAATGAGTCAAGAGAACAAAAAGCAGAAGGAAGTGGCCTTCTCATTTTCCTTTCACATTTTTAAGTTTTCTTCAAGACCAGACTACAAGGGAAATAAAGGTTTACCCTCACTATTTTGCAGTACTGGAACTGGCTTTAATTTCCAAACTTGTAATTTAGCTTAGGTATACTACTATCACCTATTTTCACATGTAACTTTAATGGAGAGTGATGTGTAGAGATTATAAAAAGGGAAATATAAAAAATCTGCTTGCAAATTCAAGCAATTGCATTGGGCCTCTACAGGAAAAAGAAAAGCCTACTTAAATGCTTCCCACAGTGAAATAAACTAGCAACTAGCATTTACAGCCTTGTTCTTTTTCTGGTTTATTTTGCATAGAGATCAGTCTGGATTTTATGGTGCAATAACCTGGACAACACGACAATTCTTACAATTATCTGTGTAGTTTTATGAGAAGTTGTCATTCTCTGTTAATCCTTAACATCTATGTTTTTTCTTGTTCATAGCTTCGGTATGATATCTTATATAATACTTGTAGGTCTGGTAATCCTATATTATTAAAACCTTCACTTTTTAACTGCTTTCACTGTAAAATGTGAACAAGCTGTGTTGTCATGGATACATAAAGATTAGGGAAGGGGTAAAACTATCACAAAATCTGCATGCATGAATAACCTGAATTATGAAACCTTTTCCTCCCCCCCATACATGATTTTGCAAACACAGCTGCTCTATTTAGCTGATCATTTTGAAGTCCAAAACATTTGCTTTATCTGAAATGCTTATTCTATGGTTGATAATATTGTATAAGCTCACTTAAGTGCCCACAAAGCAATGTGAAAACCTAGCTTCTGTACTCACGTTCTTCTTCTTTTTTAGAACACCTTTACGCTAGTTTTTAAGAGTCAAGGCTATGCTTGACACTGTATACCCTTCAAAGCAGCTGGACTTTCTTCTTCCTCCAGTTGATACCCAGTCTACCTCCAGTCTATTTGTTGATAGACCCAATAAAATACTTTTATATCATTTCCTAACTACTCAAAAAATAATTTCGCTTCAGACAAGATAAACATTTAAACAACCAGGACAAAATACAGAATGGAAAAACCCCACAAAACCAAACCGTAGAAGTAACACAGTCAGTGTTACCCCAGACAGTAAGCACCTTTTCTTATGCACCCCGGGCAAGTTTTGACACTACCCCTGACACTATTCTGACTCTCAACTTGACCTGCACAGAGAGCTGCCATGTGATCAAGTTTAGAGAAGTTATAAAAAGCAAAGGCAAACAACTTGTTTACCTCAGCTACCACCTTCATCAACAATGAACTTGGCTACTCCAGGAAAAGATTTGGGAAAATGATGAAAGGGGGAGTAAAGGGGGAGTAA
>VZRV01003376.1:211555-242302 GCA_013398115.1 Falcunculus frontatus
AAGGGGGAGTAAAGGGGGAGTAAAGGGGGAGTAAAGGGGGAGTAAAGGGGGAGTAAAGGGGGAGAGAGGCGGAAAGAAAAGTTGGAAAGAAAGGCGAAGAAAGGCGAACAACATAATGGCCAAAATAATTTCTGTAAGAAACTATTTTGGGCCTTCAAAAAATATGAAAATTACGAAATAAAAAACCCGTTATATTACATATATTACTATATTCAATCTCGTATCTTGTGCACGACTTGCATTTTGATACCTACAAGTGCAGATTAGCATCTAAGAATCTAAGTGGTGACAACAGATCTATTTGACTTCACCGAAAAACTAACAGAAGAGTACTGTTTCATTTATAAAACCTTTATGGAGCACAAGGCATATTTTAAACATCTAAATAAGGTGAAGAAAAAAATTATGACAAACCACAAGTTAATAAAAAACTAGATAACTGAGTAAAATATAGCATATAAAATGCTGCTTCTTCCACTGAAAAATCAGCTTCTTCATGCAAAAAAATAGAGAAGACTTGTTCTACTGTGCTTCATTAAATAGTTCCACGAGTAAGACGATCTATGATACCCGAAGAAGCATAAAAAAAAATCTGTATGTGCTCAGCTGAAACAGAAAAATTAATTACACAATACATCAGTAAAGCTTAGAGAGGTCTTCTGACATACCAAATTTTGAAGAGTACCTGCAATGTCAAATGCTTTGAAATGTTTGGATTAGGTGACGTACCAACTTTTTAAATATGCATATATAGCTAATTTCCTACATACTGCTTTTTCTAAGTCACTTGAATTCTAAGACCTGCTATGAGTCTAAGAAATAGAAAAACCTCCTTACAAAAGTTTCACCCCTTTAAAGACTCTCCCCATGTCAATCTGTGCTGGCTATGATCTAACCCCCAGAAAAACCTTCTCCATAATTTTGCCAGGCACTGAAGTGAGACAGGCCTGTAACTGACAGCATCTTCCTTCTTTCTCTTCTTGAAAACTGGAATAATATTTGCCAGTTTCCAGCTGACCAGGACCTCTCCAAACTCTAAGCCCATTGAAATATAAGGGAGAGGCCTTGCTCTCAAACTGTGTCAAAGTCTGAGACACTTTCTCACCTCTTCATTAAGCACTTAAGATCCTCCTCATTTGGTCCTGAAATGCCTTCTATTTCTAAGCAGCATGGAAAGTACCATTAAAATCACTCAGAACTGTGCCAGTAGCTGAATAGTAAGCTTTTTGACTCAATAAATTTCAAAAATCTGTTCCAGAAGAACACACCCTTACCCTTTGATTTCTTCCTACTTCTATTCATCATCTCAGAGAAAGGGCACAAACACTAAACAAGTTCAAAGTTTACTCACCAAATGCTGAAAATTATGGGCTGCTTCAAGTCTAGCTATTTTATCAAATGAAGGAGACTTTAATAAAAATCAAACAAATTTTCTGCACAAAGAAGGAAGATAAAAGAAGGTTTTCTATTTCAAGGTGGTGCAGAATACAATGATCCTGAAATCTGGGTTTAATAAAAATCACTAGAAAAATCCACCAGAACACTGTATATTACAGATACAAAACTTACAAAAAAGTAAAATTCCCCCAAACTCCAGCAAACTGGTGCTTTGCAGCACTGACTGGAAGATGACTTAGATAATGATTCTTTTGATGCTCATTCCAAAAGTTCTCTCCGGTATGTTATAGACAGCAGTCCACACACAGACAACTGCATGGATACAGCACTGGCCAAAATGATGACTGGGGACAGATTCCCTTGCAGTATCACTGACGTCTCTTTCTCTATTCAGACACTACAGAGATGAGACACCGCTCTAAAGCTCAATGTGGAATTCAGTTTCTCTTGTTCAGGTTCAGAAGAAATGAGATTACTAGTGGTTTCCTGCTTTGCCCAGTGCCCTGACCTGCAGTAAACATCTATAGACCGATAGGCATTTCTCTTATAAGCACTCTGGACTTCTTAAAAGTCACATGGGGGCTTCAGTGGCTAACACTGTGGTTTTGATTTACCATAGAAGAGCACTTCTACAAAATGCACTGCAGTATACTCACTGACTTGTAAAAACGTACCAGCCTGTTGTATTATTCATATATCTTCATATTACATATCATTACCCTGTTCATAACACTACAACTGACAAAAGGATACGGTTACCCAATTCTCCTTCTTTTCACCTGTCTACTAAATTTAAAAAAATTTTAACAGTTCATGGAGTTTTGCAGTCTCAAGGTATAAATTTTGACAAAATTCTACAGTAACTGGTTATCCACATAAAATCAATCTAGTGCACTTCAGGATTCACAGGGTGGGAAAAGAAAAGGAAAGGGAACCCAGTATCAAAAATATCTAGAAGTTTCAGTCTTCTAGACTTAAAGAAAAGTGGGACATTCAACCAGAGTTCCTTGACAGAAAGCAAGATTTTTCTGAGGAAAAAAAAGAAATTTTTCACTATAAAAAGGCAAAATCTATGCCCCTTATTTTCTTTACTTCCAACTAAGTTTTTCTTAAGTGGGAAAAAGCATACTACTGTAAAATACTGAAAGGCTGAACTTTTACACACTGTGGGCATCCCAGCATACCTCCTGAATCGCTGTCATGACAACATGTTGAACTGATTCTTCCATCATCATTATGGTCTGGATGTACTCTGAAAATAAAAGCATTCTGAAATGTCAATGTTGAAACTCAAGTCATAGAAGGTAAGATCAGAAGCTGCATCCTTCCTACAAAATGACTAGGTGCCATGGATGACACTGAAATGCATAATGACCAGTCAAGTTCCACCCCAATAAATTCAACAACATTTTACCACAAGTCTGTTCAGACATAAATCCAGGCTTATTTGAACTCCACAACAATGAAAAAAGTACATTACTACCCTTTTTCCCTCCCCCCACATCTCACACTTCTGAAATAACTAATTTTATCCTTTTCTCACTTTGTTTCCAAACTATTCAGGCTCTTCAAGTACACAATCCATGCATAGGTTGTCCTTTCCTGTAAGTGTAACAATAACAGCCTGCCTTCCTATAGCATCCTCATCTCAAAGC
Source organism: Falcunculus frontatus (assembly GCA_013398115.1). Classification (NCBI taxonomy): domain Eukaryota; kingdom Metazoa; phylum Chordata; class Aves; order Passeriformes; genus Falcunculus; species Falcunculus frontatus. The sequence goes on from VZRV01003376.1 coordinate 214,609, forward strand.
ACTTTCATGTTCATTCTTGGTGTCTGTTGTTGTTTCTGTACTACCTCACAAATTAAGTCTCCTCCACTTTTTAAGTCCTCAGCTATGTGTACATGTGAGCTACACGACAGGAACCTGGTAAGATGATACAGTAGTCAGAAGAACAAATTCTGACATTTAGACTAAGTCAAGGAGCAAATGACTTGCCCAGCATCATATGGTTTCCAGTCAAACATCATCTCCTTTATTCTTTTAATGAGGTGATTAAGAGAAAGAAGCTGAGAAAAAGTCACCTTCAAGTGGTTAATTTGCTCATACTGAATCTCACTCAAAGTACATAAAATTAGACTGTTCTGGTATTTCAAACATGTGCATTTTTAATGTCCAGACTGAAAGAGTAAAGGGGACACAAGAATAAGATATATTTCCCACTTGAAGATGACAAATAGTCACCAAAAGGAAGATAATTTTATATAAAACAGAAATGACAGGAGGCTTAATAAACCAGAGTCATTTATGTACTCACGAAAGAACATTACCTCTATTTTAATTAATAGAATAGTCAGATTGCTTCATGGTTAAGAGAATAGAAGCAATTTCAGAAGGAGAAACCAAAGTGATTCAGTCACCTAAGAAAACTGGAAAGGGGAAACTAGCTGTAAAAGTTAAGATGCACCAAGCAAGAGGAAGACAAAAGGCCTGAAATCCTGGCAGCCATCAAACCCAAATTGAGCTAAATCTGGAAGAGGCTTATATTGGATGCAACTGTAATGTAAATACAGTTTAAAAAGTCTTATTTTCCCACACATCTATTTTTCCCACACATGACTACATTTCCTGTTTTAAGTATTTAGAATAAATGTTTGCATTTGCCATTACCTTCATCTGGCTTGAATTAAGTGTAATTTAAAGTAACTGGGTAACAACAAAGAGCCTGCACCCAAGGCAAGTTTAGAACATGAGACGTGGCACACTTTAAAAAACATCTTGATCATTCATCACATCCTCTGAGGCATCTTCAAGAAAGATGAATGGGTCTCTATTGAATTTGTGCAGGACAGAATTACAGTCAGTGCCATGGGGGTAGAGAGGCAGGAGTCTCTTTCAGGAATTGCTGAAGTGGGATTCAATCGTTGGGCAAATGGCCTGAAGTGACTTTTTGGATGCCCTTATGATATTGTGCTCCATTGTCAGCTGTTGCCCAGAAGGGCATGGCTGCCAGCATTACTTTTTCCTACTTGCAAACCCCAAAGAAACAAATATCTTAGGAACTACAGTATCCCAGACCAAACCAGACATATCTGCAGACCAAGAACCAGTCATGCTGATGGCTTTTTGGCCATGTAGTAAGATGATGCCTGGAATACATTTCTAAAATCAAGAGTCATGCTGAATAATGCAATAATTACATTTTTCCATTCTTAAGTACCCCGATCTGCCTCACAAATGGTCAAAAGGTGCGCAAAAAATGTTTATTTTTTTGCAGACTGATTTTTAGCTCAGCAAAACAAAATAAAAAATATGTATGTTGGAAGTAAATTCAATTCCAGTCTGAATCTCCAAAAATAGTGAAGCTTACAACAAAACAACAGTTACTATCTGTAGGACAAAATAATGTCATCATTTAAAAAAACAAAACTGTTTCTGACAGAAACCCAAGAAATATAATTTTTCTCCTCAGTAATTGAACAATAACCAAGAAAACATGTTTTCATCATCTATTACCTTGCTTCTGTTCACAATTCACAGCACATCCCAAAATAAGCTGAAGCATTCTCCCAAGCTCCGCAGCATCAGCATGCTCTCCAATCAGGTTAACATCAGGAAGGGTGAAGTCATTTATCTGTTGCCCTAGAATCTGCATAAAGACCAAGTACATACACGGCTGTATCACTTCACATACACATACTCATTTATGTCATACTGGGATGATTCACATCGACAAGAGCAATTCACTCTTACATTACCATAGTTTTGAATACACCTTCAAAACAAACTAAATTGCCTAACACCTAACATCCCACTACTAAATCATACCATTTGATACAAATAATATTTGGGAAAAGACAAACATGACTGTCTCAACTCACAAGCAACTACCAGATAAACACTTAACAAGATTGTTTTTCTTCAGATAAGAAAGCTAACAAAAGCAGGCCTCCACATGGCTAAATATTTTTTTTAAGCATTCCATTTAAAAAATCCAACTAAAAACATCTCCTGTAGCAGAAGACACTACACACAAATCTGACATTTCTTACAACTACAAAGTCAGAAAATTGAATATTTCACCTATATAATACATAGATCTAACACTGACAGGTGACAAATACAAGACAGTAGAAAATTCGTATCACTAGATCTCACACTTTTAGCAAATTTAAGGATATCTGGCAGGTCTTACAGCTAAGAAAGCTGTTCCATGGAAGATAATCTGAGGTAGCAGCACAATGATATGTAATTAAACAGCCCACATACAGAAAGAAAGAAAAAACCCCACAAAACAAAAGCCCATGTGACTCACAATTAGTGTTATCTGATTTATCATTAAAGATCATTAAGGATTAATGATTGTCAGTAGAAGGAACTAGACAATTCTGCTAAATTGCTCTTTACTGAACAGAGGGTTGAAAATATGAATATGAAATTTGGAATTAAACATATCTTTGACACATTAATTGCAGATAAAAAGAAACTGTAACTTCTTAAACAGGGTGCAATAAGGAAACAATGACTATAGAAGGAATCAGTCATGTGTTTGCTGCATGCTCCTTTTTTGCGCAATACCCAAGAAAAACAGAAATCAGGTTATGGCATTTACAAAAAACATAGTGTATATGAAGAATACAAAGAAAACAAGCCACTCTAAAGTTTAGTAGGGTTGGGCTTCATGGAAGTGTTATGGTTTTGTTCTGATTAGATATGGTGTGTTTTGTGTTGTAGGTAGGATTTTTAAGCAGTTTTCTCAAAGAAGTAACTTCAACACTTCTAAAAATCTCTGTATACTTTAAAGGTCCCAGATTCACTCTTGTTGGAAGAGACTTCCTTTAGGTCATAAGAATTCTGTGAATGCATCAAGCACAACGAAAATACTACCATTGTATATAGACTGAAATAATACAGTACAATGCAATATTTTTTTGAATCTGATATGCATTTATATATTGATCTGTAGTTCCTGAATTTCTTTCAAACATAACGCTAGGTTTAGGTCAACAACACTACAGTGACTTCATAGTTACTGACAACAAAACTTCTGTTGAGGAAAGCTGAAGGGAAGAGGCAAATCGGCAGGCACGATGTAGAAGCCAAGGATGTGAAGGTGTGAACAGAGTTTGAAATAAACAAGAGAAAAAATTTATTAAAAAAACCCCAAATCACCAAAACCCCTGAAAGAAATATGAAAATGAAGGATAGACTCTACAATAACTATATTGAGATGAAAAAGAGCACTTAAGCCATTTTCAAAAAACAAAAATGTAATACATTTACAAAAAAAATTAAATTTTCAGTTCCAGAGCAGCAGAGTTCTGCAGCAAGATTAACTGAGGCATAACAAAGCATGAAAGCTATAAATAGTTAAGTTAGGCTTGTTGCTCTTCCATACTTGAACTGACAAACACCGCAAATGTAGCATTTCTACTGGAAGACTGTTCTTCTGAACATGATACAAATGTCCAATTTTTGAGGATGAATGGCATTAACATACACATTTTTCAAAGGCTTTTAGCTACATCAGGTAAAATCCACATAGACATCTATATTCTAGTAGAGGGGTAGGGAATCATGCTGAGGAAAACATAAAAGCAGAATTCATTAGCAGAATCCAGATAATCTCTACTATCACCCCCAGCACTGCCTCAGGAGAAAAAAAAAAAAACCCTAAACCAAAGTCCAGTCAGATTTATAAATGTGCACTACTTTTACAGAAATTAATCAGCTTGAAACAGCTCAGAATTTGCCTAACAGTAAAGTTTTCACACCAGAGACTTAATCATCATACATATTAACCAGCTGAAAAGAATCTTGCACCACTTTATCTTAGTAATACTAATTTTCCATAACAAAACCCTGATCTGTTTCTTTTTAGTATTTTCAGTTATGACCAGCTTGCTTAATCATCAATTTTCAACATTTATTTAAACATGGATACCTAACCATTTACTGATGATGACCTCCTAAGACAAATTTTTCTTTCTGAAATACTTCAGTTTATTTTAACAAATAACTTAATCTCTGAAGTATTTATGAGAAGACAATATTTTGAGACAAGCAATGTCTAGAATATATATGTATATTATGGATTTTGTGTGCCGCCTGTACAGATCAATTTGTCTTGAACATCACTGAAAGCATATTTCACCCGAAGATTCAACACTGAAAGAAAAAATACGGTACTGTCTCCTCTGGAGTAATTAAGTGCTGAGTTTGCTCAAAATAAGAGAGAATGATGAGGGCTGAGTCCAATGACAATCCCTGAATTAAAATATTTAATTTATTAATTTATTATTTATTAATTTATTAATTTATTATTAAAATATTTAATTTAAAATCTTAATGCAGGGAGAGGCTAGAAATGCTTTTACTCTCCTCAAGAGAAAAATAAGGAAAAAAGCAGATTTCAGCTGCAGAGGAGGAGGGGAAAAAAATCAGACACAGGTACAGTACAGTACATCAGACACAAAATCCATCATCAGAACATAGTCAGTAAAGCCATCTACTGTTTACATGGCAGAATTTGCATATCAGGCTTCCCTGGAACTCCTGAGTATTCAACAAAGCAGGCGAGAAGTTTTAAAGAAGGCCAAGACTAGGGAATAGGCTATGAATCACTATATGTGCCAAAATTTTTGCAAGAAAATGTCAGAACTTAACCTGCAGAATACAATTTATCTTCCACAGGTTAACTAAAACACAAAACTCAAAAGGCAAGTAGATGTAGATTACTTAAAATGGTTCTTACCTCATGGTTGTAATCTAGTATTCCTTTTAAAATTTTCTTCAGGTTGCTTACCTATTTGACAAGAAGGAGGAAATAAAATAAATACAGTGAATAAATTACAGAGAAATGATCGTAAATTAGGTAATCACAGAAGAATCACACAAAAGAAGGATATAATTACATCTATTTACCCACACTTAAATTTAGAATCATGAAAGTTATGCAAGAGGCCCTTATGATTAGACTTCCAGATGTGATCACAAATCTTTATTAATTCACAGAACCCATTTAAATTTATGAAAAATACAACTTTGTCTTGGATAGGCTTTAAATCAGATCCTACAGCACAAATGTTTTTAGAGTACTTGTTTATTTTAGGATTATCTTCATATCCAGAAACTGAAACATTCTTTTCCTCCTTTTTTCTCTTCAAGTATCCTAGTAATCTACTTTCTGCAGAGATCAACCTCTTCTTCCAAACCAAAACCAGCTACTGCTCACTATCACCCTTTATTCCCAATCTATATAAGTTTAATTTGTTATTTTTGTTCTTGTTATTCTCTGTCCCCCCTCCCAGTTTTTACAAATGAATGTCTGTCTTACAGTATCTGGCAAAATTCACATTTCTCAGTGATGATTTCACTGCTATACAAAGGTAGCTTCTGTTCACTTGCACAACCAATGGCATCAGTTAAGTACCTCCTGCTGTACAGAATGTATGTCACATTTCTCTAGTACTGAGTATTGCTCCCTTTGCAGCAAAAATCCATTTGCATCAAGTGTCTGGGAAAAACTGTGTGTTTAAAATTATAAAAATGCCTGTGGGTCTCAAAGGTGAAATTTAGACCAAAAAAAGAATCTTTGCTGAAAGTAACTGCTACAGATTACCACGAATTACGGTCCAAGTATTTAAGAAAAGAATTTAGGTAATAATAGCAGTGCACTGTTTCCTGGGACAGAGGAGCTGCTGAGGGAGCTGGGGCTGTTCAGCCTGGAGAAAAGAAGGCCCAGGGGTTACCTTATCACTCTTTACAACTCCCTGAAAGGAGGCTGTAACCAGGTGGGGGTCAGCCTCTTCTCCCAGGTATCAAGAGATGGGACAAGAGGAAATGGCTTCAAGTTGTGTCAGGAAGAGTTTAGATTTGGTATCAGGAAACATCTCTTTATCAAAAAGGGTTACCAAGCATTGTAAAAGGCTACCCAGGACATGACTGAGTCACCATCCTTGTGGTGTGCAGAGAGCTGTGTAGATGCAGTACGCTGGGACATGACTTATTGGTGGACTTGGCAGTTCATGGTTGGATTCTATGATCTTAAGGATCTTTTCCAACCTAAATGACCCTATGACTGAAGTTTAAACACGATCTCCAAAGACTAAAACTGATAGAAATAGGATTCACAAAGTTTTTTGCTGACTGCGGTAGCCACAGCAGCAAACTCGAACTACAATGAAGGGAGCGCAAAACCTCTCAACTTCCAATTGCCTTTGAAGCCCACGATAAATTTTATATTCTTGACTGCATTCCAAAAATACCCAATTAGGAGATTCTGTCCACTGACAGAAGTTATTTATCTTTCAAACAACCTGATGGTTGTTAGGAAATGTGATACTGAAATCCAGGGACAAACTCAACACTTCAGTACAGTCAACAAACAAAATGAGGTGATGAAAGTAAAATCCAAACTCAAGAAAGGAACAGGCTACACACATTAAAAGATTTTTGCCAAGAAATCCAAAGTGGTAACGATCTGATTACCTTACTCCTATTAATCCATTCCCTTTTCGGATACAAGTGTCAGAAGTTGATTCCTCATTAAGATATACGAACATTCTGACTGTCTCCATAATGACTGAATTTTAAGTAATACAAGAGACAAAAATTCATTTGGGCCTGAAAAGTGACACATCAGATACCCTAACAACCTAGAATGAGAACTGGAGCTGCTACACTACAGCAAGTATATGACACCATTTACTGTCTCTCCCGTAATAGCAAATAGGCAGCTTACACCTTCTATGCCAAAGCACAGACTTTTCCTGTACTATTACACACAACACAGCATGGCTCTCTAAGAGCTACAACTATTTCTCAGCTGTCTGCCCAAGAGCAACCAAGACCACCACTCAAAGGCAAAGCACAATCATAACCGAAGTCTGCAAAAGATTTAAGATTTTTTTTAAAAAAAGAAATTTCATTTTTATGTCAAATCACCACAAAGAATACTGCACTGATTGGAATATAATTTTCAGACTTGATTAATTAAAATCTTCTGGTTTATAATTTACCTGAGTCTGCTGCAGAAAGAGCCAAAGAAACGCAAGGGCCATGTTGAAGAATTTAAGTCCAGTTTACCGATGAGAACATTGTGAGGAACCTTGAACTTGAACATAATCCCAACAAATGAGAAACCGAATGGAAAGTATCCACCTGTAAAAATACTTCTTTTCACCTCTCCTTGTAAGCATTTTTGAATTAAAATCCCTTAAACACAAAGAGCCACCTTCCTCCATGAAACTTTCACAGAGCTGAGAGTTGAGATAATGGAATAAAACTAATATTGATCAAAATTTGTCATGAAAACTAGCATATAGGGCAGCATCCTTGAAAGAAGAGAACAGCAAACAAACTGAAAAAGAAATCTTTGCAGTCCTATTTTATTCCACTGTCATTTAACAGTACCAGGGTAGCCCATTTTCAAGAATAAACTGTACCATCTTTGTATCTGGCACACAATCAGACAACTGTGAGGTTAAAGCAGCTTCTTTATAGACTTCTTTTAAGACTAAGACTGACTCAAACTTAACAATGATCTTCAGTATTACTCAGACAGCTATCAAATTTTTTTTCTAACTTGCTTGCAGTGAATATTCTTAGATGGTTTTACTGCCCCTGGCAGAGAGGATCATCATAGTGAAACTAGCACTAATATTTTGTACTTTGAAATTCAACTGAGTAGTTCCAGTAGCATTTATGAGGTCAAAGCATAAGGAAGAAAGACCTCAAGAAGCTGAATGAAAATAAACAATAGCCCAAGAAAGTGTTAAAGACAACCAATTAGGTCAGAACACTAAGTCACAGCAGCTGATGGTTGTTCAGAACTACTTTTCACTTTCTTAAGCATCTAGGGAAAACCTAACTGTAGCTGACAAAGATCATTATATTATGTAATGGCAGAACACAACAGACAGAATTTCCAATATAGATTATTACTACAAAGTACTAAATCATTGTTTGGACATCAGTCCATGACCACATGGGATGCCTATTTGCTTGCATCACCAACCTGAGTTCTTCCTTTTCCATAAAAATATATACTCTACCCTCCCAACACCTTTTAACATCCATTCCCTGCAGCCATACTTCTGCAGGAAAAGACATAAGGCTTACTGGGTTAAAAAAAGCAACAACTATGCTTTAGTCCACCTCAAAATTTTGTTGCAGTTCACAATAGATGGACCATTAAGTATTTCTAGACAAACCTCTATCCATATTCAATCTCTTTACCATCTGGCCTTTTTGTTTTACTTTCCCAATCTCATATTATGAATGACAGTATATCTGCTTTGAGCTAAGGCAACCTGAATATTCTCACTCCTTCTGTGAATATCTAAATTTCACTAATACCCACAGCAGAGTTGTGTGGGTGTTCTCCATGTTAAATTATCATTATCCTCTCAACTAACAGCCATCTTGGCTGTAGTATAGCACTACATACTAAGCACAGCGTTTAGTATGAGACTGATGCTTATTACACAGCATTAACCTGACAAACTGACTGGAATGAAAGCAGAGATGATGTGATCTGCCAACACCATATGACTTAACGGTTGCTTAGTTTTTCTCTTCTTTTTTCTTTTATTCTCATTTGTCAAATGAAATCTCTAATTAATTACAATTTACTCACTGTTTCCAACCTCAAGTTTGTAAGGGCAGTCTGTCTAGATTTCTCTTTACAAATATAGTTGTGCAACAAAGGGAAAGGCCAATGCAGTGGACAATAGAAAATGCCCTTAAGCTTGTGATTGCTGATAAAAAGGGAGCATGAGTTATCTAACTTCTTGTTTTTCCTCCAACATTACGACAGTCAGTCCGTCCCCAATTTTGCATTACCCTTACATCACGTGTATGACTGAAACCCTGTTTGTGCTGAAGGCTCTGAATAAATTGGTTTTTCTTTTTTTATTTCAGATCTTGAATAACCTCTGGAAGTGTTGCTAGGGCACACTTTCAAGTGGCGTGTGAATTCTTAACCAATGAGCTTTGGGCATCTCATTAAGGTATATTTTTACCCATTTGCAGTTAACAGGTGGGGTGAGGGGTGGGCGGGTGGGTGTGTGCACGCACACCAAGAAGGGGAGGGAGCATGTGTGTGCATTGCTTGCATCACTCTCACAGGCATTTGGTTTCTGATTTAAACCGCGTTTTGCAGGAGCATGTCTCATCACCAATTATAGATGGAACCTAGAGAAAGACCCCTTCAGGCTGTCTTCTACAAAAAAGAATCCCCAAAAGAACATATACAGACACTTCATTGAGTTAAATGACAAGGAAAGAAAAATTAAATGTAGCTCCAAAGACAGCGAGCATTCCCACGTTCAACTTACACTGCTGACTTAGGAGTTAAGGTTATATCAAAAGAGAATTAAACATATAGTTGCTAATTAACTTTTTGACAGAAATGAATTTTGGCTTCCAGTACACCTATAAACTCTGCTTCTCACTTGTAGAAGAAACATTCACATGACAGGCTTCCAGCCTAATGAGATAAACACCTTCAAAAAGGCTGCTAAAAGTGCTCCCTTCTCCTCCAAAAGAACTAGAAAGTAGTAGAAAAAAGGTACTGTATACTGAAAACTAGCTTCCATTACTCCACCAGTCAAGTCAGCTTGTACTGTAGAATTCAGAGCTAACGTAACAGTACAACTGCAGGGAGTCAAAATTAATTCTCAGAAATCAGATTTGTTTACTTAGATTACAGCATTCATTGGCTATTCTATCTTGCCACACTGTACCAAACACATGGCATTCAAACTGCAGTAGGTGAAATTTAAGTGTTCCTGTTATTCAGTAATGGAATTAACACAGCTTGCTACTATAAACATCACTAAAACTGTACTTTAAATTGATGCTGTAGTCTGAATGCCAAAACAAGAAGTTCAGAAGAAAAAGTCAGAAATCAACCCGAACAATGTATTTCCTTCCTTTCCTAAGCTTCCCACACTGAATGTAAGGGGGCGGAGGGCGACAATTTTATGCCATCCCTCAGACAGCCAACAGTTTATTCTGTAATTGCCAAAACTGACATGTACGTATCAAACCAGTAACTTTTTTCTTGATTAGGGAATTTCATTCCTGCAAAATTTTGCCAATCAAATTATTTTCTAAGCTGTTTTTCATTTTGAATAAAGGTTTTATGTTCAAGATGTCATCTTCCTCAGCCATGAAATACTAGATTGTACACAATTTAAACTTGGACTACACAGAAATATTCATTGTACATGAGGAAAGAGTTAATGTCTTTGCTTTTTCTGTTTTGTAAACCATCATAAAATTGCAGATAAGGCAGCAGTGAAAAGTTTTTTTGTTGCCTAAGGGAAAACACAAACTACCATGTACACTGATGTATGCTACGACCATGAAATTTTAACTCTGAAGAAATAACAGCATTTCTCTACTAAACACAGTAGACAAAGATCTGGTCAGCTCCAAGAACAAGAATGCTTGCTGAATGGTTCCTACTTTGCAAGTTCCCCAAGTTTTAACATTTTCCTTTTTCTCTCCTGTGCATTGCTCAATTTCTCAAGTCTGGCAACTTGCCCTGAAACCAAGCACATAAAAACATCCCTGTGATTTTTTTTTTTTTTAAATGGTACAGCAACAGCAAAAACATTGCAGTTATCAGAAAGCAAAATGCTAAAAAAACCTCCAAAACAAAACCCCAAACCCCACAAAACCCAAAAAACAAAACGAAAAATCTAACCAACCAAAACAAACAAACAAAAACAAAACTAAACCAAACCAAAACAAAAACATCCAAAAAACAAACAAACAAAAAACCTCCATCTGAGCCTTATGTTCTTGTTTTTTCTCCATACAGGACAACATACAATTTAAAACTAACAATCACATCACTTGTTACCTTCTCCCAGACAAAAAGTGACAGGACAAGAAGAAATGGCCTCAAGTTACGCAAGGTAAGTTTTACATTAAATATTAGGTAAAAAATTTTCATGGAAAGCATTGTAGAGCATTGGAACAGACTGCCTAGCAAAATGGTAGAGTCATCATCCATGGAAGTGTTCAAAAAACATGCAGATATGACACTTGGAGACATAATGGGTTGTGGTGAACACAGTGGCGGTGCTAGGCTGACGGCTAGACTCGATCTTAAAGGTCTTTCCTAACCTTAACAATTCTACGATTCTATCATTTTCTGAGTACTTCCATGAACAGTGGTTAGGTGGGCTGTACAAGGTCTACACTAACCTCTACCAGCCCTCCTAAACATCGTTTCACAAAGCAAAACTTCCAACACATTACATTTTAGATTGTTTTTACGTATTTCCACTAGTAGACTGGCTCCTTTATGTGATTCAAGATTCCGATAGCTTGTACCAAGAGCTTGCACAAGTGACGACGGTTATCCCAGACGGCATCAGAGGCAAAGAGTGGCTATGTTTAGCAACAAGAAAATAATACAGCTCATTATCACAACATTTGAGATAATCCAATTATCACTTCTCATGGCTCACTTCTTAAAGCATGATGGGAAAGCTGTATTTTACAGTCATGCAAGTATGATGCCTACATCTTCAATCTAGTAATGAATACATTCCTAAAAGGAGGTTCTTCTAAAAGGAGGTGAGGGTCAGTCTCTTCTCCTAATTAGCAAAGGACAGGACAAGAGGAAATGGCCTCAAGTTGCACCAGGGGAAGTTTAGATTGGATATTACAAAAAATTTCTTCACTAAAGGGATTGTCAAGCATTGTAACAGGCTGCCCAGGGAAGTAGTTGAGTTACTATCCCTAGAGGCATTTAGAAGAGGTGTAGATGTGGAGCTTAGGGACACGGTTTAGTGTGGATTTGGTAGAGTTAACTTGATCTTAAGTCTTTTCCAAGCTGAACAATTCTGTGTATAGAAATGCACAGACTAAAGTGTTCCTACAAGCCAGACTATAAATGAACAATTGGTTGATAGACCTTTAGAAAACTAGATTACTGACAATGTTTACTCACATTCAAGAACAGTTGGCAAAGTATAGCATTATTTTCCTGATTAAAAACCACATGTGGGAACCAATGAATACCCCAATCAGAGAACAAAACCGTCCCCTAGAGGGACAGACCCTGAGAGATCCGCCCCCTAGCTTAAGGTGAGGCCTCCCAGGATGCTTTTGTTTCTCCCATGCAAATGTACCCAGTTCTGTTTCCCTGACTGGTCCGTGGATTCTGCTGCCCCTTTTTCCCTTATATGCCAAAGCCCCGCCTGTGTCCCGCCCCCAGCCCTCAAACCATTGGTCCCCGCTGCTCTTCCTCACTCCCACATAAAATCCTAAGTTTCCCATTGTTCTGGGCTTTCATCACTAGAATCCTCCACAGGTGAGGATGCAATAAATTCTTACTCTCGGAACTCTATATGGAAGTCCTTCCCGTCACTTTGCTGCCGGTTTCCGGAGAAGCCAGCCGGTGTGAATGCTAAACCCCGGCGTGGCACCTGACAAACACGACTTAAAGTATCACATTTGTGCCTTTTAGTATTCTTCATGAAAAGGGAAGTGGTCTATAAAAATGTATACAAAAAGCTGATTATACATATTTCTTAAACAAAACAAAAAACCCCAGTCTTTAGCTCTTGTTTACATGGATACATGAAAAACGAGACGGAATGACATCAGCAAATAACTGAAATTTGACCTGATGTTTTTCCAACCTCACTAACATAAGCAAGTTACTAGATTACTCAGCTTTTTTTTTCTTTCACACCTGCTAAGCTTTTACATCTGCCAAATTGGTGGGAGACAAAAATAAAATATTTATTCCTCTAACTCTATATGACAGTTATAGAAGCTGCTGCTCCACTTTCAATCAGCTCAAATGCTATCATAACAAGCGGCTCTCAATTTGTTATTCTCCACATTTAACAGCCAAGACTACAATATTCCTTAGGAAAAAACCCACAAAAAAAATTTTACAGAAAATTAAGACCTTGTATCCAGCTGTTCACTAGCAATTCCATACAATTCTTTGAGAAGTTTATTTATATTAAGTGCTCTACATGCAGCAGAAGCCAAAAGAATTCTAAAGCTTTTTTAGGGATCATATCTTTTATTCACCAGTCAGTCAATATATCTCCATCAATGTACCCTCACTTTTGCTGGCAGCCCTAGTAGACTAAACATTCTAAAGCATTCCAGACTTCACACAGCTGGCCAGACAGTAGAAACCATGCTGACAGGTTTCCTGGCCAAGTCAGAACATAAACAGCAGCAGTGTGCTCTTTGTCCCAGGCAGCATTCTTTCTGTGTGTCCCTGCAATTCAGAAAGTGATATAGACAAGCCTGTAAGTACTAGAGCATTTCACAGCTGTAGCCCTTCCCCAGATGCTTAGAATGGGCTTTGGTGGCTGGAACAAAATGGTTTTACAGGAAACATGAACTAACAGTAAAATCATAACTATTTTTTTTTCCCCCTGAATTAATCAGGCTGAAAATGGAAATTTAGAAAAGCACATAGATCATTCTCTGAACAAAACTAGTAAAAAATTACACTAACATCTGCATGTGAGATTGTGTTCTTCAGATTCTAAAGCAAAATGTTCTTCATTCATAGTTCTTGTAAATTCTATTTCCTTCAGGTTTGTAGAGAAGTACTAGAATGCCAAGTGATACAAATGACCCAGCAAATAGACTGTGGTTAAAAACCATGCTGAGTAGAAACAGAAAAAACATGACTTCCTCCCTTAAAACTCAGTAGTTCTGCAGAGCTGACAAAGTAAAAGGAAGCAACACCTTGCCATTTTTCTTTCAATATATTGCTTATTATGTTATTATTTTTATGCAGCTGCTTCTCAAAAGAGCTGCTTTTTAAAAAGCTGCTTTCACACTATGCATTAAAAAAAAATCTCATTTGACATTTGAAAAACGAAAGGTAATTGATGTATAACATTTATTTTAATATTTTCCTTTTAAATCATTGAAACCTATTTACAAATTCAAAATGTCTTTGCTAAAACTGTACAGGACAGTACAACATAAAAACAAATAAGTATAATTAAAATGATCTAAAATTCAAAATGATGTCTATAAAGCAAGATCCTAATCCAGAAATGTGCAAATATTTAGACACAATATTGTATTAAGAACTGAAATACAGATTCATAGACAAGCGAAGTAAGTCAAATACCTTCAGCCTCCAATTATCTCCCACTTCTGTTTTGATTCTGTTCAGCCAATTTTCATCAAAGTAAGCTGGATCTCTGAAAGATAAAAAGTGTATTCATTAAAAACAGGTTACAGAAATTGTGAGTACACGTTAGTCATTAAGCTCCTGTTCCAGGTTTGAGTTAATGTAAATGACTACCTCTTGTATCTGACACATTGCTGGAATATAGTAGTTCAGAATCCTGTTACTACTCACTTTTCTAAGATCTTGCACACTGTTGACAGCACAGCTTCATTGCGTGTCATGAGCAGCTTATGCTTTTGAGGAAGCTCCTTTGTATTTTGAATGCATTTTGCCAGTTTTCCCTCAATAAGTCCTACCTCTTAATTTCTCTTCTGATGACGCAGTAATATTTACTTGCATTTCTTAAAAGTGTTAAAAATTATTACTTTTCCACATATTATGGATCCCTACCATTGTACACTGCTTACAACTATTCAACTTCCAAAATAAAAGCCTGAAACTGAACAATACATATGTTGTCTTGATACAGTGAGAACAGCTAAGAAGTATCACTGAAGTTTTTGACTGGGAACACACTTCACTATTTCATCTACCAAACACTTTCAGATTTTGCAAATCTCTTTTCATAGTAATCCTACACAAATCTTTTTGTGAACACCCTTCCTCAGAAGTTTTTCTATCCTCTGCACTTTTGACAAGGCAATCAAGAAAAAGAACAGAGAACTCCTACTGCCTGCAGAGTATACTTTATTTCTATGAACAACTTCTCCCTCTTCATTTTTCTCCAAGCATCTTCCACAAGCTGCTTCTTCAAGACATGTCCTGGGACTCTCCTGCTGCCAAGCTCAAAGATCATCTAAAAGGCTAGCATTTTCTAGTGCTCAGTTCAGTCAAATTTTCCCTTTATCACACAGAATTTTGAAAATGCTATAATCGGAATTAAGGAGAGAGAATGTACTATATAAACTGGTTTTAAAGGAGTAGGCAAACAAAGGAAAGGCTTATATTTCATCTAACATATAAAGTTAATACAGTCACTGTGAAAAAAACCCTTTCTGTTGTTAGCAATGCTCTTAAGAGTCTGTGTTACTGTTTCAGGTGAAGTACTCTATTTTCTGGACTTACACTTTTGCCACTGATTACTATTAGATTTACTGCTGTACCCTCTACACATAGAAGGGTTCTGGACTGAGCTCTTTTTTTAAGGCCAAGATACCATGAGATCTTTTGGCAAAACTTCAAAAAAACTCTGAATATGCCTGGAGATTCAAATAACATCTGTATCATATATACTGTAAACCAGCAATTACATCAGTACTTTTATTAGAGCACAAACTTGGTAGCCACACTTTGCCTCTGATGCACAGTACATGCTGTATTCCATCTTCCCCACAGTGTCTTTACAATGCGTTAAGGTCTGCAAGCTGTATTATAACTACAATACACAGCAATGGAGGAAGATCACAAACAGCAATGTTTCTCTACTGACACATTTCCATTGCTATTTTTACACACTTTGTTGCAGACTCTGGTGAAGATTACAGCATATTTCCTTTCCTTTGACATGGCATCCGCAAACACATATCTGAAGAACAGCTTTAATTACTAGTTAAGCTGATGACTCCAAATTACTTCCATTCAAAAACAGTACAGTTCTAGCACAGATGACAGAATCTTAAACTACAAAACAGAAAAAGCAATATCTTATCCAGAGTATCATCTGGTTTTGAAATATGTTTTCAAATAGCTTTCAAATGTCCTCTCCGCCACAAGAAGACAAGTAAACCTAAGAATGACATTGATTCAAGTATATATAAGATTTTTGACATATAAAGAAAGTTCACATTCAGCTTTTACATGAAACCAATAGCCCTCCTTGCAAAGTCTTAATTAAAAACTCTTCATTTGCCTAACTTCCACTCAATCACAACAAAATTATCTGGACACTAATGAAAAGAATGACAGTTCAAATCCCATTTCAGGTGTGGAGTTCAAAAAGCACCCTAGTGACTCTCAAATGGGTCTTCCGGGAATTGCCAACACACAAGTAAGCTTGCTTTACAACAGACTCACAATTACAAAGTATTTATGCAGCTGAGAGAGAAAGCAGGTAAAACCTGTGCTTCCCCATCAAAAAAACCCAACAGGTCTTCCTTAAAGATTGTATTTTATAATTTTAAGGGTTGCACTTGGCCAGTAATATCTTCAGCTTCTTCAAGGCTGCAGTGCCATGAACATATCTCTCCTTCACATACCATCTTCATGGTAAATAATGGTTCTAAGAAGCAACAAGGGTAGTATAAACGACATCCCACAAACAAAATCATACTGGAACTGACTGGATAGCTGATACTGCGTATCCAGTTTTCAACAATAACAGCACCATTAAGGGCATCAGCTGAGGAACAGTAACACGATTTCAGAGTTAGGTCCAGTTCACTTCACTCTGGAAGCCTTAGTTTCAGCAGCAACTCAGCAGTTTTTCTCAGCTACTACTGTAATAAAATTAACACATGGACCAGCAACTGTCTTTTACAGGCAACTGTCTTTTACAGTCTTGATGGAAGTCATAGGCTACCTAAACCCTTATATAAGGGATCAGACATACTTAAGGAAGGTCCCTGAGAAATAAACTCAAGGTGTTAGTCCTCTTCCACAGATCCCATTTGTTTGGGGTTTTTTTGTACGGATACAAACCTCATGGAAGCATCCAAGCATCCAGAAGCTGATAAGCAATCCAGCTGAAATCAATACCATGTAACAGTGGCCAAAATAGCACCAACAACTCTTTTTAGAGAACCTTCATACAGGTTACCCAATAATTAATAGCACACTGCAAAAACACTTTGCCAGGAATACAATAAGCAGAAAAGCAACAGGTTGGGCATCAACACCAATCAAATCTAGAATGATCATCCTTTCCTTAACATAAATCACCTACCATTACAATTTTTTCTCTCTTCAAAAGTCTAATTAAAGTTCATTACTAATACCAACAGCAATGCTCTCTCTGTGCAACAAATTATTGGAAATCAAACCTGAAATAAAAACTTTTCCACAAGATTTTCTAAACATACATTTTAAAAGGGGCTTCCAGATGTTAGGTCATTCACAGCCCTTGCCACAAACAAGTTTCCCTTCACTATATTTTTGAGAATCAGGATTCAATGAAATTCAGAGTTCTTTAACTGCCTTAGGCTATTTCATTCAGAAGCAACAGCATTTTTCTTACAGTGGTTAAAAAAGCATCACCTAAGCAAATATGAAAATGTGTGGCTGAGAAGGGAACAGCTAAACTATCAGAACACTGGCTGGAGCATCATCATTACCATGACATGACTTGTGCATGAACTAAATATTCTGAATTCAGTAAGTTCAGTAAGTTCCTGAGCCTAGATCCAAACTTATACAATCTCTAGCACTAGATAACTTTCAAGTTTAGAAAGGTATTTGTGTATCAGTTGATTGCTACTATCTGAGTAGTACTGCAGATAACTGAGACTTCTCTTCAGAGCACAAGATATTTATGCTGTTATTAATGCTCTATCACTTCATGTGATGTTTTCAGCAGTGCTCATTTATACCATCTCCATCTTATTTTGTATGCAAATTTTCCTTTATTTAAGCAATCATCTCTCTGCATCACAGATGCCAAGAGACAGAAATACTCTTCTGAAGAAAACCAACCCACAGAGCATGTAGTATAACTCATGATTATTACTCATTTTAACAGTGGTACAGTAAGCTGCTTCAAGAAACGTGTTTACAAAAATTTCTCTCCCCCAGTGATATACAAAAGCATGGCTTTTGTGTTCTGCATGTGTCAAAACATACACAGCATGTTGCAACATGTAATGTAACAAATGAATAATTCATTGTTGAGGGGCACAAAGCACAGATGATAAAAGAAAATACATACCGCTTCTTACATTTACCAAGGCCAGTATGACAGAGGAAGAAAGAATCAAAACAAGAGGGACATATAGTGTTAAACAGTCTCCAGAGTGGGATGAAAGGAAAATTTTAAAACATAGTTTAAAATGGGAAATCAAGCTTTTCTAGGGATATCAGTGGACAGTGAAAAGATAAGTAACATCAGTGCAAGCCACAAAAAAACCAAGATGTGATTTAGAAGCAAGCTATGGCACTTCTATAGCATAAGCTACAAAATTTTAGGCGAACAGTCTACTCATAAACAATTTAAACATTTTCTTTTGCTTCTTTACTCCTGGAGTACAACATTCTTTAAAACAATCATCAACACTGATTGTGTACAGGCATTTTATCTTACTGTATTTCATATAAATCCTAGTCAGAGGGACCAATAACCATCCCATCTGACTATAAACAATGAATCTTACGGAATAACAAACGAAAGATAAGCTAAAGCATAGGCTGAATTTCTTCCTCCAAAATAATACAGACAGCATTAGAGAATTACATTCAATGGTACTTTAACCTGAAATTTGAAGATAAAGTTTTAATGCTATAAAGAAAGAAAATGTCCTTCAAGAATTTACCAACACCTGTTCTTCAGCAGCTGACACGGTAAGCAAAACGTTCATGCTTGGTTACATAGAACACATTTCTGCTATTTGCTATCACACACTACATCAATAGTGAAAAGCTTCTGAAGGTGTCAATTTCCTCTGTAACCTTTTAACAGCTTCTTCCAGAAGTTTTGTTGAAGAAAATTCTGCTACATTTGTTGTGGTGTCTGGCACTTACCTACAAATGGGCTACTACCGTGAGTGCAAAAAATATTGAGGATGATGTACGAAAAATTAAGAACCATAGTAGAAACTGTTAGCCCCTTCCACTTAGCACAAGGCATAGCTGTTTTTCACCAGCTGATGAGCAAACAATGTTCTTCCTTTTCTTTCCTCTTTTCTTCCTTTTTCTGACAATAAATCCTACAGTTCTGTTTTGTGTAAATTTTCTGTATGTCTAAAACAACTAATTCCCTGAACTTGGGATCTTTCAAAAACTGTTCCTCATCACTGATGCCACGATGATTTTTTGTCTTTTTCATATATCCCTTTTATACCCCTTTTATACACCCTTTAATATAGCTTTTATGTTTCCTTAGTGCTTTTAGCCCACATACTTGTAATTCCTTAAATTTGATAACTAGCATAGACCAAATGTTCCGTTAAGCCAGGAGACCAAACATCCCAGAAACTTTGTAGTTAGAGGTCAGAGAAAACCCAAGGTTCCTTCCAGAACACACTTTGTAAACTAAGATAGGCCCATCCAGGGGAAAATTCCACAGGATGGTAGGCTCATTCAAGTCTCCCACTGGGGAATTTCAGATAGATATGCTAATTTGCAAGGCCTATAACTGTATATGTGATTTATCATGTGCGTGCATTTTGGTGTGTGCTGCTCAGTGCATTCCACCTGAACAGAGAGTGCACCTTAAGGATCCTTAAATAAATAGCAAGGTAAAACCCTTTTTCCCTTTTAACTGTGTTTGGCTTTGATTTTAAGACCAGGGAAAGGCAACATCATGACCTACCATCTCCCATCCTCGTAAGTACCAGTGGACGCTTCCTATGCAGGTAGATGTAAAAAAAAAAAAAAAAAACCAAAACACAAACCTATATATATAAAATAGAAATAATAGAGTTCACTAGTAAACTTTTAAAGTTTCTTGGAAGAAATGCTAACCTCACTCCCCTATGGAAAAAGACCCAGATCACTGGATCACCCCAACAGCTTTAAATTTTCATCAATGCTCTTCTTCACTTTATTTCTTTGTTGACAATATTTTCTTCATTCATAATGAACTCTTTTTCCTTTTTTTTCTTTTTTTGTATTCTCACTGGATATATTAATCTGCTCTTTTAGCGCTATTTAAAATACTAATTTACTATGGTAAAATCCTGATGCTCGCGAAAGTTCCAGAATTCTCCCCTCCCTACCTTTACCTAATTAACCTCCCTTTATTATTAGGCTCAAAAACTGCACACTTATAAAGAACCTTAAACAGGAGGCAGCTATACTGAAAAGCACCCAATTTTCAAGGAACACAAATTACAAAAACAGCAGTTTATTGTTCTCAACAGAATAAGAGTAACGGCATTTAACTTGTGTCTGCAGTCAAAACAATAAATTTGTCCTTTGAAGACTAACTTTTTCAGAGATTTTCATGTCAAATACACAACTATTCAAGTTTTCACTGCAAATGATATGTCTGCAGCAACCCGGTGCTTTCAGGCTTGTTCTCTGCTATTTACCATCACTCCATGACTTTTCCAAATAACCTTAAGCACATAGCTCTCTTCCTGTTCTACACGTCTACATCTGCAAAAATTGTCTTCTACATGAAGACTACATTGTCTTCTATCTTTATTGGGACAGACAAGGAACCAGTGCTGCTAATATATAAAAAAGAAGCAAAAAAGCCTGCTCTAGACTTGCCTTCATATTGTTGAACATGCCCTGACTCCCAGCTAAGTATTCTTCCTGTTGTATCTGTTCAAAGGAGCAAAAGGAGGATTTCACTGCTAGTGTTGAAATTGGTTTTCTTTTCAAGAAAGATTATTTAAAATGGCTTTGTCAACATGCTCCTGATCAGTTTTCTAGTCAGCTATACAAATGCTGATCCCTGTATTTGACCTATATTCCAATCCCATGTCCAGGGAACGAAACAATGTTTGACTATTCTACAATCCTTGGTTTCCACTTCAAAAATCAATCAGACTAATCTTCTGCTACACTTCTTCTTATATTACTCATCTTCTGTTTATTCTGTTTTACAAAGAAAAAAAAAAAAGAAGCAATAATATTTTCTCTCAAAGATTGTTCATGTTATCATTCCTGTCATACAGTCCAAGATCAGAATTTCTGTGTTCAGTGTCAGCATGGCAGTTGTTACAGGAAGTATTTTAAAATCATGCTACAGGAATGCAATATTTGTATTGTATATCTATTTTATTTATTTTTATTTATTTATATTTATTACTGAAAACAGTATCTCAGAACCACATGCTAAAAAGTCTTGCTTTATTCGACTACATTGAGATTTCTTTTTTCCCTCTTTTTATTCTTCCTGTGAACTGGCAACTCCTTCTCTCACTAGGAGGAAGGCTAGTGCTCCTGAGAATCTCTAACTATGGAACAGACTCAGTGCCCTCAAAGCAGTTACAGCCCTAGGAGCTCTGTCAAACAAATCATCTGTGTTCAGTAAACCTGAGACATGCAGCAGCACAAGAGGGAAGCGCTCAGCACTAGCACAGGATGGACGACCCTCATCTGACTGACATCATCCAAGAAGGGCTGTTGCTTGCTCAGGGTTTGAATTCCTGGCATTGTTGAAAGACTGCTGAAGCTTGTCCAGCCTTCACACTATTACTCCTTCTGCTCTTCCACCTGGGCATGAGCTGTACAGATAGGGAAACTGGCAAAGTGCTGAGTATGATTATGTGGCTTTGGAAGCTACGGTCAAGGCTCAAGTGGTGTCCTCCCCAGTTGCACCAGTTAGTGAGGATGAGGTCTGAGCACCAGACAGATCCTGCAGGTCAACAACCAGCTGTGATTTAGTGTTGGCAACAAAGTTTTGGTTTCGGTAACCATTGAACCCTTCTGAGAATCAAGGACTGCTTGGAAGAGATGGGATCCACCAGACTGTGGTGGGCAGATGCATCTTCACTAACGGGCTGGCCAAGATGGTAAGAACAGTTTTATACAAGGAACAACAGAAAAATTAACATTAAGTGACAAAATAGTGGACTCTGTTGAAAAACTAGGGGTGAGGAATGATGTGAACAAAAGATACCTCATAGTTAACAAAACAGGGCTGGGTGAAGTGGGATCACCCCAAGCATATGCACAAAAATACAGACAGGCCTAAAGAAGAACACTCTGGGGAAAGCTTCATTCCTGGGAATCAGAAGGACTGGATGCATATGTGGAGTGCTTGTGCACTAAATGCATGCAGCATGGAGAACAAGTAGGAAGAAACAGAGTTCTGTATGTAGTTACAAGGTCACAGTCTCACTGGAATCATGAAGTTGTGGTAGGATGGCTCACATGCCAAGACTGCTGCCATGAACATACACAGGCTCTTTAAAAAGAACAAGCTGAGAAGGCAGTGACAGGGAGACACCCTTCCTGCAAGAGAGCAGTGGGAATGCAGGAGCTCTGCCTTAGGATGGATATAAGCCAGCTGAGAGATTACTGGTTAGGATGACTAAGCAGACCAACATAAGTGACACTGTTACAGATTCCTGCTATAGACTGCCTGATCAGGATAACACCAGTTCTGAAGAACTGATGAAGCATGACGGGGGTAACTGGATAGCAAAGTAGGCTGAAAAACAGCTGAAATGCCAGGCTCAAAGGTTTCAGAAGCATAAAATCCAGCTTGAGGCCAGTCCACTAGCAGCACATCCAATGGGTCAATACTATTAAATGTCTTTAATAGAGACCTAGATGATGGGACATAGGGCAATTTTTCATATAATATAAAAATGGAAGGAGTGTTTGATACACCTGATAGTCATGTTGCCATTTAGGAGAAATCTGACAAGCTAAAAAAACACACTGAGAGGAACCTTACACACTTCAGAAGAGGTAAGTGCAAACAAACCCTCTTCACCAGTGTATACTGGGGGCCAGCCGGCTGGAAAACAGCTTTGCAGACAAGAAACTAGGTAGAAACCAAGTGGAACGCAAGCAAGGTGTCCTTGCAGCAAAGAAGGCCAAACACAACCTGGGCTGTGTGGGGAAGATCATTTCCAGCAGGCCAAGGGAGGTACTGCTCAGATCTGTTAAAACCGTATCTGAATTGCTGCATCCTGGACTCCCCAGTTATGAGAGACACCTGGACACACATGGTAGTTCAGCAAAGGGCAATTAAGATGATTAATAGACTGCAGTTTCTGTCAAATGAGGTGAGACTGGGTGAGCTGTGTTTGTTTAGCCTCAAGAAGAGAAGGCTCAGTAGGATCTTACCAATCCTGTGCATAAATAACCTAATGCTTCTTCTTTATACCCTCACATAATCTCAGTGGTATCTAGTGAACAGAGAAGGGGAAGTGGAAACAAATTGAAAAGTAATTCCAACTGCAAACAACTAAACTGACAGTTCTATTCAGTTTATTACAGAAGTTTTATTACATTAAACTAATTCTAACATTACTGACTGTAGTTTCAAACAATGATCAGGACCAATTACCTTACCTTGCACTGATTTCAATTTTAAGTGTGAATCTGTAAGTTTAGTTTTAATTCAGCTTACCTTCCAGTAAGTTCACACTTGAATGCACTCTTCCCTATAACAAAACTTTGTTTTTCATTTAAGATAGTTATTTGTAAACTACAGAGAAAAAATCATTAGTCACGTTCCAGTTTAAAGTACCATCTAAGCCACATCCTTATGGAATATCAGTCAAGTCTAAACTAAAACACACATAAATATAAAAAATGTACAGATAAAAATCCTCTGTATTTAAGTCATTAAGTAAACAATTACTTACATTTTTTGAAGGACCTGGGCCATCACAACCCCACTCGTTAAATCTTCCACAGTCTGGCATGGTGCCTCAACATTAAACGTTTGGATCTGTGGGAGAAAGGAAAAAGTTATCTTCTTTTTCTTCAATGTCAAGGAATTTTCAAAAGTTTGGAAAAAAATGCTACCAAATAGCAAACAGAATAAATGCCACTCATTTAATGTACATGTTAGGTTAAAAAAGCTTTATATTTAATAGCCATTGAAGAAATGAACAGATCTTAGTATACTTATTTTCTCAATATACCTTACTACAAAAACCAGTATTACATTCTCCAAAAGGCAAACTTTCCACTGCATTTTCTATTTACTGAAAGTGATCAGTGCATTCAAGTACTTCCATATATTCATGTACATATATTCAAGTACAGTCTCAATCAACAAAAGAAACTCAGTTTTTAGAAGGAACACTGATCCCACAGAATGCTCATCAGCTCCCCACAACAAGAAGATAAAATGTAGATTGACATACATATTCCAAACTTGATTATTCCCGGCTATCAGATGGAAGAGAAGAACACAATGCTGCTAAACCGTAATTGGTCTATGCACTACTAGAATTCTGAGTATTTCAGTCCGCTGTATTAACACAGTGACAGGCACTACAGTACACAGCAAAGCTCTTTTCTTCCTTGCTCTCTTGGTAAGAATCAGTCCACTTCAGATCAATCCTTTTAACTGGTCTAAGTTATTTGATCGTTTATTTTAAAGCAACATTATTTTTGAATGATGTGGATGAGTTTGCAAAAATAGTTTTGATGGTATTATTTGGAGGGTATCTGCCTAGTGCTCTCTGCTACTATCCTCCTCCTAGGGGAAGCCTGGGCTTATTTGTAGAAAGCACTACTCATTCGCACAAGGGATAAGACAGTCTACAAGAGCACTTGCAGCTTCAGAGTACATGAATGTTAGATACATCAACCATTTTTTTCTGAACATAATGTACAACCATTCATGCTTTAGTAGCATTTGAAAGAGTAACAGTGGTCAGTCATTTCCCAATAAATACCCTTTATATGTGCGTATTACAATAAAAGACAATTCATGTAACAGCACGAAATTTTGAAGGTCCTTCTCTGAGGAGAAGGCTCTCAACAGGTCAACTGCACAATAGCCAGATTCTCCTTATACCTTTGGAATAGGCATAAGCACTCTAGGTCATGTAAAGTACAACAGGTCATATAAGCACTCTAGCAATGTCATTTAACATTAATTTGGAGTACAGACACCTAGGCAAATTTTCTTTTTTTTTCCTTTATTCTAGAGAAAAAAACCCTAACAATTAGGAAAAAAAAAAAAAAAAGCAATGATATCCCTGAAGAGTCAAAAATTGAGCTCTCAGGGCATGTTTCCTGATCAAGTTCAACTGTGACCAGTCAATGATGTCCATTTTCCAAAAGCACATGAATAAATTACCGAGTGGCATATAAAACAGACAGTGACATATAAAACTCCGCACTTCTGCTTCAGATTTTCTTACAGCATGGTCTGAGCTACTTAAAAAAACAAACAAACCACAGCTGCTTCTCCAGAAAATCAAGAAGCCATCATAGATTGCCAGGACACTAGGTGAAAATCAGAGTGGGTGGGTGAGGAAAAAAACCCACACATGAAAACACAACATAACAGGATATAACATTGATTTGCTACTTTGCCAGAAAACTGAATTTGCCAGCAGTCTCTGAATTGTGGCAACACTGTTGAGGGAATACAGAGACAATTCTGAATCCTCAGCTCAGCAACATATTAAACAAGAAATAATACTTTACAGCTAAAAAGAAAAGGGCTGCAATGACACCATGGATGCTTATGCTTGAAGAAGTTCAAGATGCTAAAAAGATAAAATTATCAAGTATAGACAATGAAAACTTTTTTCTAATTTTGCATATTATACCTTTGACTAATGAAAATTGAAATAATTTTGCTGCACAATAGCCAAATCAAAAAAATCACTTAAGAACTACTACTATCACAGTTTTTCAGAAATAGACAATGTTAAATGTTCTTTTCAAATAAGCAACAGCAACATAATTAAGGTCTTCAGAGTGAAAACTGATCAGGTTCTTTTAGATTTATTTTGTAACTTGATATGTGAAACACCTCCTTGACTAAATAAACGTGTATGTAGATGATACCACTACACTGATGGTTAAAGATGACTAAGCCTATTTCCAAAACACAGAAAAACAAGATGCACATTCTCCGTTGTTTTGTATATAATTTTATCATCATACTCCCCCCAACACTCTACATAGAAAAAAAAGGTCAAAAGTGTCATTAAGATTCGGGTAACCTATCTGAACTATTTCTTCCACCCCTAGACACACATGGAAGACTGCCATTGAGGAAAATAATGTTTTTCATAGATAGACATCAAAGAAGAGAAAGAAAGACTTAAAGTAATGTGACTTTTATCTTCACACGCATTTAGATTTTATAATAAATGTCTTTGCTTTTATATTTCAACTGCGTCAAATTTATGCTGCAAAACATTCATACAAATCTTAAAAAATAATGAACTATATCCTTTTCATATCCTTCAGCAATTATCCTTCAGGGATATGAAAGTAACAAATTTTCTTTAGAAAACTTTACACAAAATGGCTTTTCAAATTTGCATCAAAGTTAAACTCCTATACCATTCTCAGGTCTACAATATGCTAAACCCCTCTAGGAAAGCAGAGTTCATTTTCCAGAAGGGAGAAAATGGTAAGAATGTGGCAATGAATACACAGAGTCCAGCTATGGAGACAAAGAAGCAAACTTGTGTGTGTACGCCTCTAAACAGCTACTCAGTAACAGCTGTCAAAACAGTGCTCTTCCGTGCATTGTGATGTATCTCCTGGAAGACTTCTCTCTCTTCCTGCAGGAACTGCTCCTCTGCTCCTACTTCTTGAGTGCTTGCAATGCAGTCCTCATCCTTAGTTCCACAACACTGAAAATTCTTGTTCACTGTTACGATTCTCGGGACTTTTTCCCCACTTCCTGAACCAGCATATGGAGCCTGCACGTCATGTCTGTGGGCACACATGAATCTCATGAAGTTCAACACGGCCAAGTGCTGCATCTGGGTTGGGGCAACTCCCCCCCCATCAACACAGGCTGGGGGATGAGCAGATCGAGAGCAGCCCTGCTGAGAAGGAGCTGGGTGTGCCGGCGGGTGAGAGGCTGAGTATGAGTCAGATATGTGCATGGCCAGCAGGTTAAAACCTGGGAGGTGATTTTCCCCCTCTATTCCTCTCAAGAGACCCCACCACTCTTAGCACTATGTCTACCTCTGGGGTCCTTAGTACCAGGAAGACATGGACCTGTTGGAGCAGGTCCTGAGTAGGACCACAAAAATGATGACAGAACTTTTGTCCTATGAGGAAAGGCTGGGAGAATCTGGGTTGCTGTTGCGGGTTGAACCTGAGTTGATGGACAGATCTTTCAACCAGTAGCACTTATCGAAATTTACGTATTTAAGCCCTGTGGAGACACAGGAACTTCCCTTTGGGTTTGAGCCTCCCCGCAGGGAGGGGGGAAAATATGGGCACCAGGCTCCATTCTTCAGAGCGGCCCCGGGCCTCCCCTCCCCCGGCGCTGGGGCACGGGCCCCGGGTGCCTGCGGGAGAGCCCCTCAGAGCCGCGGGCAGCTGAGGAACAGCCATAATGGCTGCATAGCCAAGACCACCCAGAGCGGCTGCTGAGGAAACCCCCCAGCCCCCACACGGCCCACGCAGACCCAGCGGAAGCTGATGGAACTTTCTGCAACCAACTCAGCCTATACTGAACTGTAAGATAACATCGAGTAACGAGCAGCATAAAGGGAGCGAGGCTTTCTCCATCGTAAAGCCCGAACAACAAAG